>JAMPIO010000026.1:600000-1016753 GCA_024699865.1 Aphelenchoides fujianensis
CTGCAGCAACGGAAGGAAGTTGGCGGATGAACAAGGGCACGCGCGTTTTAGTGCTCGTTTCTAGACACGGGTTTGTGTTCCAGTCCAGTCTACATAACGACGTTTTGGCCACATGAACGGAAATCAACAAAAAGATCGTGAAACACAATTGAAACAAACGTTCACATCGAAAGTTCGAATCGTGATGACAAACGAAAGCAGCTCTCGCTTTCGGCAAGTGATGAAGAAATACTCCGGACGACCACGTCCACTGGGGCAGAAAGAAGTGGTAAAATGAGTCCAAACCCTCCTTCCGAATGATGATCAGAGCGATTTCACTCCGGACTGCCGAAAAGATTGCGGAGTCTTGCCGCGAAGCTCGCCACTCACTTTGTCTGTTGTTTTCTTTCAGCTGCGGCGGAGAGCGACGGCGGCGCCCAGGCGAACCAACGGGCGGCGAACTTCTTCCTCTCATATCATCATCACATGCCGCGCCGATCAACGCCTGATTTTCGCGTCTAATTAGCCGAATCCCCAGCAGCAAGTGGACGTTCGTCTTGAATTCATGCCCCAAGTGAGTGGAGGGAAATTTTTCGTCCGTCATGCTCTTGATTTTTCTCGTTTGTTTCCAGGTCCAAATGGACGAATTAAATCAACTCAATCTCGGCGCGAAGGGCGAGCCGATGCACGTGGACAAGAAGGACGAGGACGACCTGATGGAGTACAACCAGCAGCCGCCGCACTCCGAGGAGTCCGGCTTGTACCGGACGATCGCCTTCCAGCCACAACGCGTCAATTTCGAGAACTACTGGCTGAAGGTGCGGGACGTGATCGATGCGGTGATGAGCGCGAAGCCGTGCAGTCGGAAGTTGTGGGACAACTGCTTCTTGTGAGTCCCTGTTGTTTTTCGATGATTGTCCTCATTGAATTCGATGATTTCAGCGACATTTACGCGCTCGGCACGACCCAATGCGTTCCCAAGTTCTACGCCAACCTGACCGACCACTTCGTGGACCTCGTGAGCGAGTTGAAGGCCGTCAGTTTCCTTTCCTTCACACTTCTCTTTCATTCCTGAACGTTTAGAAAGTGGAGCAGGAGCAAGGGATCGACTTCATCGAGGCGTACGCGTCTGCTTGGCTCAACTACAAGAACGGGGTGAAGCACGTCCACGACCTGTGCGGCTACGTGAACCGAATGATCAAGAAGGACGCCGAATGGAAGGTCTTCGAGCAGGACTACCCCGAGCTGTACGGCCTGCTCAACGGCCAATCGGCCCACTTCTCGGAGGTGAGTGCACGAGTGAATAAGGTCGCCCATGAAATCATCGGTTCGCTTCAGGTCGCTCGGATCATTTGGCGCGAGTACCTGCTCAAACCGCTGAAGGACCGCCTGTTCTCCGTGATCTGGACCGAGTTCTCGAACACTCGCAACTCCGACTACGCCCTCTACCCGAACACTTCGGTCAAGGTGGCCCTCGAATCGTTCATTGACGTGAGTCCAATCGGAGAGCGAGCAATCGCATCTGTTTGCCCCACTTGAAGGTCTGCTTCCCGTCCGATGACGACCGCGAGGTTCTCGCCAAGGCGATCGAGAGTGCGGCCTTTGCGAACACGAAAGGCGCCGTCCAGCGAGAAGTTGAACGTTCGTGATCGACGCCTCGTGTCGTTTTTCACCTTGCTTCTTTCAGTTCTACGAGGAGTTCTTCGAGGAGAAGTTCCTGCGCGAGACGGACGAGTACTTCAAGCGGACCATCAGCCAGGAGTTCTTCAGCGATCTCAGCCGAATGTTCGACTACATGACCAAAGCGAAGAAGATCCTCGAGAACGAGGAGCGTTTGTGCCGGCAGTTCCTCTTCGGCCCGACGGTCGAGAAGACGCTCAAGCTGCAGCGAATCGCCTTCGTTCTCTACCAACTCGATCGATTCGCCGAGGTCGTCCCGCAGTACGTGCGTTCGGAGTCCAAGAAAGGCGAGTTGTTGGGCGGGCTTCTCTTCATTGCTGTCCACTCGTTTGTAGAATTGAACCTGGCCTACGGATTGCTGAGTCCGTTCAGCGAAGGGGGTCAACCTGCTGGTGCGGGAGTACGAGAAGTACGTCCGGGATGTGCTCCACAACCAGCTGAAGTCGCGCGGGATGATCGCCGTGAACTTCGTCGAGATCGTGTGCTCCAAGTTCAATTACTACAAGGCGTTCACGGACGAGGTGTTCGAGCAATCGCACGCGCTCTCCAACGGCTTCCGGCGGGTTCGTCTACCTTCCACTTTGTTCCTCTTCTATTCCGCTTGCTTGCAGGCCATCGAGTCGGTGTGAACGACGATCGGGAGAACGAGAAGTTCTTCGCCGCCAAGATGATCGCCCGGCACATGGACCAGCTGTTGAGGAAGTCCACGAAGACCTCCCGCAATTCGGACATCGAGGAGAAGATGGAAGAGGCGGTGACGGTCTTCCGCTTCGTGAAGGACAAGGACGCTTTCTTGAAGGTTCTCTCTTGCACAAGTGACTTCAAAACAATCCCTCGATTGCAGATCTACCAGCGGATGTTCTCCACGCGGCTGCTCGGCAAGTTCATCAGCTCGATGGAGTTGGAGTCGTTGATGATCGAGAAGCTGCGGAATGCGTGCGGCCACGACTACACGAACAAACTCGTGCGGATGTACACGGACTACGACAACAGTCGCTCGCTCACCGAGGAGTTCAAGGTGGGCGACTCTTAGATCGGTACGGACATCAATTCGACTTCACTGCTTGCAGACGTCCGGCTGCAAGTGCGAACATCACCCGGAGGACGAGTTTACGATCATTCAAACGTGCGCCTGGCCCGTGACGTGCTCGAAGGACGAGCAGCACATGAACTCGTTCATCATCCCCAAGTGGCTCCTTTCGACCACCGAGTGCTTCAAGAAGTTCTACGAAGCGAAGTACAACGGCCGAGTCCTCAACTACGCGTACCACGTGAGCACCGGTGAGTCCTTTTCTTTCCAGCTTTGATTTCAACTCGTTTGTTCAGCGGACATCGGCGTGAACGTTGGAACGCGCAAGTGCGTGGCCACGATGACGGTGCCGCAAGCCGTCCTCCTGCTCTCCTTCGAAAGCAACGACGAGCTGGCCATCGGGAAAATTTCCGAGGCGATCGGGCTCACCTTCGAAACCACGTGCAACTGCTTGAAGGCGTTGATCGACTTCAAGATCCTCCAGGTCCAACCGCCGGTATTCGCTCGCTTCTGCATCTTCTTTGATCCTACCTTTGCTTTCAGCGATCGCAGTACACTCCCGAGTCGGTGGTGGCCGTCAACCTCGAGTTCCAAGCCCAGCGTTCTCGCGTGCACCTCCCGCCGCCGACCATCAACACCCGCGTGCAGGAGTCCGCTTCCGCTCCCATCCAGCGGGAGACGATCCAGGACCGCAAAGTGGCCGTGGAGTGCGCGATCGTGCGCGCGATGAAGACGAACAAGGTGATGAAGCACGGCGACCTCATCAACGTCGTGAGTTCTTCGCTTCGTTCGGCTGTTGTTTTTCCACCGTCCTTCCCTTCGCAGGTCATCGAGATCACGAAGCAGCGGTTCGTTCCGGAGGTGTCCTTCGTCAAGCAGACGATCGAGGGCTTGATCGACAAGCATTTCATCCAGCGATCGAACGCGGTCGACGAATACGAGTATCTGTCCTGAGCCAATCAACGGTGCACTACGGGAACTGCCGGTCGATCGAGTGTTGAACATGGAGTCAGATTGGATTTGTCGCCTTCTCTTTGTTTTTTTAAATTGCAAGTGCTCTTTTCCTTCTGTCAAACCTGAGTTCCTCACAGCAAGATTGCTAGTCGCGAATTTGTTCTCACAATAAACATGATGGTCATCCCCTTCATTGCTCCGTTCAGCACTTGGGTAGGCTGAAGAAATTCGGCGATTGATGGAGTTGCGTTATTTTGAACGAAGATAGACGTTTGAATGCGGCCGTCCAGATATATGTATTTTGTTGGCCTTTTTTTGTCAGGTGCATAAATTCGCCCGCCCCCTTTTTGGATCGTCTCCCTTCTTATTTTTTGTTCTGCTTAGTATGTTTTATTCCCGCGTCTGGCATGTACCGAAGACCTTTTCCGTTTCGTTTTGTCCTTGTTCAGCCTTGCGACTGTTCAGTAATTTTGGCAGCAAAAAGTAGTTTTCTTGATTGCATGAATGACACAAAAAGAGGTGCGAACTGCAAGACTCCGTTTTCATCGGCGCTATTGCGTTCTTGTGCGAACTGAGCGGCGGGTTGTTAGTTTGTTCTCCAAGCTGCTATACGCAATCACTTTCGCCAAACCTTCGCCTCTCGGGCGGAAAGTGCATCATTTCATCCAGCAGTGGGGGGATTCATTCGAGGCGGGCGGGGGATCTCTGCTGAGCGACTGCTTCCTTCGTTCTTCGTCTGCCATTTCTCTATTTTTTGCAGGCCATGGCAGGACGATCCGCAGGAGATTCACCTGAACTACGTGCGCGTCTCGAACGGCGTTCGCTACTCCACCATCGACACTCGCTCACCAACACTCGCTCGTGGGTCCTACGGACAGAGCGGCCGCTTTCTGCTGCAGGTGATCTACGAGGACGGGCGCCACCGGCTGGAACTGCTGGACACCTTCACGCGGAATGCCCGGCTGTAAGCAGAACGAGTGGCGAATGAGTGATTCGTGTCTTTTTTCGCATTGCAGGATCGGCTTAGTCCCTCCGCTGTTCGAGCGAACGCTCATCTGCACCACGGGCCGCTTCTTTGTGCAGCTCCAGCCGGAAAATCGGCAAGGGACGCTTCCAGTTGTCCTGGCGGGACGTCGAGGCCGCGAGGCCCGTTCGGCGCAGCCTCTTGGTGGACAAGCCGCAGGACTTCGAGCCCTGCTTCATGATCGCCACGGACCAGCCGCAGATCATTCTCTTATTCTTCCACAGCAGACACCACCGCGAGGAGGAGGCACCGTAGCGAGAGACTTTTTCCGCCGCGAAGTCTTCCGCGACGTGCTCTTCGTCGTCAAGATCCAGCGCATCAATCTGGAGACCCGCTCGATCGAAGTCGTTGGGCTCCGTGGACCATCCCGCGCTGTGCCACTACTACGCTTCCCGCCAGGTGCTCGTCCACAAGGGCAAGCTCTTGTTGGTGGTCCCGGGAGGGCGCAAAGGGCTACATCACGAGCGGCATTTACACCGTGGACCTGAACGAAAAGCCTGCTGTGGAAGACGGCAGGAATCCCCACCTCACGCTCACTCCTCTGAGCACGAACAAGGTTGAGTGGCGGGACGCAAGGGATGGCCATCAATCGAATCCACTTTCAGGTCGGAGCGTTCTGCACTCCCCTCGGCATGACGGCGGAGAACGACCGGCTCTTCATGTTGGGCCGCGCGAAGCTGGGCGACTTTGATTTTTACTACAAACTCTACAGTCTACGATCTCTCGTACGAACACCTACTCGCTTTGGATCTTCCCGCTGGACCGCGACGAGACCTTCAAGTCTTTCGGCATGCCAACACGGCATCCTCACCGATCCACGCGGAGAATCCGAGAGCGGTACCACTGACGATTGGTACCCGCAATACTCCATCCGCTACGCAATGAAGTGAGTGATCTACGATCTGCCTATCGATCATTTTTTTTTCGCTTTCAGCAATCCCGGAGACCCTCGCCCGTTTCGCCTTCTTCGCCCGTCCGGAGGGCGTCGTTGTCCCCTCCTAGTCAAGTGCCCTCGTGATCCTCCCCTGTTTGTGCTCGATGAATTTGGTGCTGGTTTTATTGTAAGGACCAAAGATCCGCGCCATTGTTGTCATTAAAGGATGATCGATAAACGGAATAAAAGTCGAGTATTTTTCGAGGAAGGCGGCGATCACATCGCTTCTAGACGCTCTGAAGCTTCCCAGAAGTGTCTGGGCGCTTGTTCGTAAGTCCCGCAGGGAAAACGAGTAGAGAGCATTTTATTCGGGGAATGACGGCCAAGGGATCCAACAATCAATCGTTTTTCCGGGTTTCTGGCGATGTGATCAACGAGAAGGCGACCCGCGGCGGAGAACTCGAACGGGGCGGAGCGGAGGCGGGAGTTCGCGTTCGTTGAGGCGGTTCGATGGTCTCCAGCGGAAGCTCCGTCCTTTCTTGCGGCAGGCTGCCGGCGGCCATCTGACTGACCAGCTGATCCAATCGCTGGTTCATCAAGTGCCTCAGCCGTTCGACCGTTTCCACCGGCGTTCGTTGTGGAATGTTCCCGGCCAGGAGCGGAGGAGGAACCGACTTCTGCAGGGAGGCCCGTTGTTTGGTTGAAATGGGCGAGGTTTGGATCGAAGTGGGAGCAAGTGGACCCGCGTGAGTGCTCGTGAAAACCGAAGAGTGGCGGCCGCGTTCTGGTCGGGGCGCCGGAGAATCGGCCGATGTGAGAGCAGCCGGAAGATCGAAGTGATGCGAGGTGGTGGGCGAGAGGTTCGAAGCGAAGATGGACTCTCCGTGGCTCCTGGAAAACGTCCAGTCAATGACAAGACGTTTGTGATGAGCTCACTTGATCTCCTCGTCGCTTTCGTCGTAATCCGAGTCCTCTTCGGCAACACTCGCTCGTTGGCGTGCTTGTCGATGGGGCCCGAACATGCGCGTGGCCGTGCTCATCGACATCGTCCGCACGATGTCCCGCTTGACGGCGTCGATTTGCGAAGACGAACGAGCGATTTCCTTCACGCGATCGTCTCGCAACTCGTACCTGAAAGCGAACATCAAAGAAGTGAACATCTCGAATGATATCAACCGACCGTAGACTGGAGATGTCCTGTTTGATCTCAAGCAGACTGTCCTCGTTCACGCCGTCCATCTTCATGTCCTTCTTCGTTTGGTGAATGAAGCGAGCGACCAGCCGTTGAATGATGCCCGTGTAAGTGAGTGGCTGCTTTTTGGTCGGCTCTCCTTCGACCGTGTTGTTCCTCTCCAGCTCCTTCGTCTTGCGAGAGAAACCCGGTCGCTGGAAAGTACAGGAGCATGATGAAGCAAACAGTTGTCAGCTCACTCGGATCGTCGCCCGATTGCGGTTCTTCTGATACTGATAGCGGCCGGACGCCCACTTGATCGTGTTCACGACGGCACGGACCACGTACCAAATCCCCTTCGGAGTGGGAATGATGTTGAAAGGCGGAGGAAGAGTGCTGCCCTCGTCGAAGTTCTGGAGCCACAACTTTGATCTAAACTGCTTTTGTTTAGTCGGTTTTGGGAGAGATTGCTCACCGGATGGTACTTCCACTCCATGTCTGCGGCGTTCTGGATGTTTTGGAAGCTCAGCGACAGCATAGCGATCAGCATATTCAACAACACAATGATAGCCGTGCAGTGGTAGAGGATGAAGAGCCCTCGGCCGACCCATTGGGTGAAGTCGTGCTCCTCGGCCACGTCCGTATCCTCGATTTTTGTTATGCTGAATAGCGACCACAAGAGAGTGACGTAGGATTGCCCGATCCTGAAAAGTGAACGAGGTTTCCTTTGCAGTTGCAACGAAAAGCTTACGAAGAGAAGACGTTCGGAACAGTTACGCAGTTGTCAGGCGTTAAACAGACGGGTGCTTTCGCCTCGTAGTACCAATAGAGCTGAGCCAAGCCGAAGGCGAACGAGCTGATGATCAACGCAAAAATGAAGCAGAACTTCGCCACGTCGACGAGCATGCAGCCAAGCGAGATTTGCAACGGCCCCAAGTAAGGGGTGATTTGGAAAGGGTAGATCTGAAGATGCACTCGTTGAAGCGAAAAAAGGGGGAGAGGTGAAGTCAACTCACAATCCTCGCAAATGACAACACGTTGCCCACAGCGAAAAGAGCTTCAGCCACCAGGATCGGCTCGTACGCGTGCCAGTAGACTCGCAGAAGGTAGCGTGGAAGACTGCCGTCGTTGTTGTACACGTAAATGAAGTAGGCCGACAATCTGAATAGAACACACAAGTTCTTGATTGAAAACGAGAGTGCTGCTTGCCGAATGGAGATCGTCGACAGGTAGAGGATCATCATAAGAACGTCGAGCCAGTTCCAGGCCTGCACCACGTAGTTCTCAACTCCTTCCTCCCACCTGAACACGAGTAGATTTATTACCGTCTTGTAAATTTGAGTTTTGAACAATTCACATTTGCATTTGGACTTCGCTCAAACCCATCAACAACTTAATGCCGATCACCCAAATCCAGACCAGCGTTTCGATCAGCGTGGGCGGAGCTCCGCGATCCGAAGCTCTCGACGTTTCGCCCTTGCCCGACTTGTACGCCTCAAGGGTGACCATGGTGAGCAGAAGAAGGAAACAGCCGAAGGAAATGATCGAATAAGAGAGGAATTTCATGAATGGCGACCGCACGATCCGCCCGATTCGACTTTTGGGCATCTGAACAGACATGGAATTGAAAAAGGGCAAGAAGGAGCTTCAACAAACGATGATGTAAGCCATTGCGAGGATCGGCCACAAAACGATCAGGAGGGCGTAGATGCCGAGATTCCAGCGAGAGCCGCGCGGAACATTCCAAGGGACGCCCTCGTGCCAAATGGAGGTCAGGAGTTGTTGAGTGTGCGGGTGCGAAACGAAGGCCTTCTGCTCGTACTTGATGGCCAGCTTCAAGCGGGAGAGCGAGAGCTTTGACGCCCACACCTCCACGTTCTCGTCGTTCGTGTTCTCTTCCTGAAACGAGCATCAAGAGGTTTCATCGGCCACGTTCGAATTACCTTGTTGAGGATGGCGATCACTTCTTCGGTCGACCGGCACTGACTCAGAAGATCGCAAGCGAACTGTTTGCACTGCTCAGCGAGTTGCAGATAGGTGTCCTTGAATTCGTTCTCTCGATTCGCCAAATGCTGCAGCTCGTAGCTCAGACGGAACGCGGAGAGGATTGGATCGGAGCTGAAACGAATGCGCGTACTCCCGATTCCACCGCATTGACTCACCTCGTCAAGCTGATCCAAGCAGGCGATGCGAGGGCCCGGTAAGTGTTGATGCGTTTAAGTGAATGGTAGAGGGAGTCGTTGAGTCGTTCCCGATCGCACAGCTCGCACAGGCACGAGTAGCGATGAGGCCGCTCGATTGTGGCACCCGTTCTGAGGAGCATCTGGAGGATTTCAAAACGATTCAAGTGAGCGGCCAACATCAGCGGCGAGATGTCGTTCGAGTATTCCGAGACGACGGCATCCGAGGGGTCGAGGCTCTTGCACCAGCCATCGCCGAGCATTTCCTTGTTGATCGACGGATGGTTCACGAGCATTTCGACCAAGCGATAGACGCCCTCTCGAATGGCACACAGCAGGGCGTTCCCGATGCGAATCCCGTCTTGCTGCAGCAGGAGCTCGACGATCTCCAGGTTTTCGTTGTCGCACGCGATCTCGATTGCCGTGCCGCCCCATCGAGTCGACGCAGTTGACGTTGAGCGCCACATTTCGCTGCAAAGGTCGATCGATTGAGCTCTAAGAATAGAGAAAGAAAGTGACTCACTTGATTCAAACACGCGAGTAAAGTGGGACGATCGCCGTGTTCTGCCGATTCCAGGAAGCGCCGCTCCATCGGCGTCAGCTGATCGTGCGTGCGGATGTTGACGGCCGGCGGCGCGCCCGCCAACGTTCGATTCCGCGAAGCATTCGGCCGCGTGTTTGGGGTCCGCATCGGGCGGCGAACTTTGGGCGAGGGCCCGGTTCGAACGGCGGCCGACGGGTTCGCGAGAGTCGCCGCACTCACCGACCCTAAACACACGACTTCTGATTGGATTGCAAAACGGAACACAATAAATAAACAGGCACGTCTATGACTAGAACGAAGAGAAGTTCTATGCAATCACCAGTCGATCACCACCAACCACTAACTACATCAAACACGACCACGAAACGGAAGCAACCATTCACGAACCCGCTCTCCTCGTCGTCATCTCTAAGTTCTGTTGCAATCAAGCCAACAAATGTCAGTTCATTAGCCCGCCACCAAAAAGAAACATCAACTCTTGCGAAGTGTTCTGAAATGAGTAGAAACCTCAAAGTTGCAGACAGAAGCACGCGAGAGAAGGAAATCCGAAGCGGCAAATAATAGAAAAAGAACCGATTAAGTGAGCGGCAGATGAGTTTATTAAAACAAACACGAGAAAAACGAGTGGGGAATTCATGCTGTGGGCGTCGGCATTCGGGCGGGACAAAGCGGAAAGAACGAGCTTGCGGCCCGCTCGCTCGTGTTCTCCTCTTTTTCGTTTGATTGCAGCCTATGAAAGATCCAAATTTTATGGCCTCATCGTGGATCACTTCCCGTCTTTTCGAACAAAGTGGAGGGTCACAGCCGGCAGACGATTTTTGGCCGAACATCCTGCTCCTTGATGCAGCTGCTTATTGCTTGGACGTCTGGAAAAGCTGGCTGCTTGGCTTTGTTCAAAGCTCCAGCAACTCAGATAAAAATTTGAGCAAAGCAAAAAATCCAATCAAAAAGCCGACTTCCGGGCGAGCTGCCGTGATTTACGAGTTTCGAGGTAAGAGACCGACAATGAGTCATTTCTTATGTCCGAGGATCTCACTAATAAACCAACGAAAAAGAGAACTCTTTGTTACAGAAATGAGAACACGGGTAAATCACGCTAGGTTAAAAAGGAGTGAGCGAGAACGCCATCAGCCGGTAGACAAATGAACGGCGTCGTACAGACAAGACAAATCGAAGAAGACAGTTTGGGAAGAAAGGAGAACCGCTTTTCCGTGGCCAAATCGCCATTTGAAAGAAAGAAAGAAGTTCGTGGACGCAGAGCATCGAAAGACCAAGAAGTCCGTTGGGGTTGGCTTGTCTTCGTTAATTCATCAATTTGCTGGCTGGACAACAAAACAGGCGGCCCTATTTGCTCAAACGTCTAGAGAACATTCACGACAAAAAATCCCGTGCGGCTCGAAACTGCCCGAAAGAATGGTGAACCGAAGTGTCTGGAAATAAGCGAGACGACGATCGAATAACCGCCCGCCGAACAGATCGCTTCCCGTCGGCCCGAAGGCGCGTGAACGCAGACACCCACCTAACGGAGAAGAGAAGGAAGTTGCGATGCGGATGTCCCTCTCGAACCGAAATTGAATTCGCGCCTGCCCGAGTGACAGCGATTCGTTTTTATTCGATGCTTCAGAACGTGCTCTGCGCGCGTCTTCAGCCGTCGCCCCGCACTTCGAAGGCTTTTCGAGTGAGTTTGGTGTGCAGTTTGAGTTCGAGAGAGTACGGAGGCGGGAAGGAAAGATGGGGCCACAGGGATAAAGAAGGTCGATAAACAGGAAGCGTTCCACGACTTCGTCCTCGGCTTTCGTTCTGAACCGTCCGCCTTGTGTACTCTTCTCTACTTAAACGAACGAACGGAAAGGGGCCGGATGTCCAGCGAGTTGTTCTGGGACGGGCGGATTCAAAACGAACATTTCGAATTCATAAATTCAAATCAAATGAACGGCTTCCAAAATGGAACGTTCGACCGACAGAACACTCGTGGACGTTCGACAGAAACGAGACGTCTGCGGTTAATGACCGAGTGTCTTCGTACTCACTCGACGACCGCTTCTTCCCTCCCACGGCATCCCGAGGCAATGCAAACAATAAGAAATGACCGCCTCCAAATGAAGTAGGTAGTACGAATTGGGCAAGAGAAGAGCCAGTCAAAAGGAGGAAAGAAAAGTGAAGTAACGCTTGAATTGACCTAACGACTCATCATCGTGTCTGCCCCGCTGTTCTACGAGATTGCCGGTTTGTGGTCGAAATCCCCGGCCGTTTTGACGTCGAACACTTGAAAGCGAGTAACTCGGCGTTCGAATGCCCGTCCGAACGGAATTTAAATTGGCGACCGCGAATCGTCGCCACTCGAGATCTCCGCCATCTTCAAGCGGCTTCTCAAAGACGGTAGTTATTCGAAAACGAGAGCGAAATCCCGGGAAACTCCCGCCTTCAACGAGACGCCTGAAGCAATCGACTGCAAAATGCGTGGAATGGACGATCTTTTCGTTTGTTTCTTGCCGCATTCGATTCAAATCCGATTTCCGCCTTCGTCGTTTGTCTCGAGAAACGCGGCGTCTGCAGTGCGTCGACCAAAATCCACCGAGCGGGATGTTTGAAACAAGGCGGAAGACCGAATAGTCGGCAGTAATGGAAATAAATACGTTTATTCACACAAGGAAGCAATAATAACCGAGACAAACGACCGATCTTCTCCTCCTTTTCACTCTTTCAGTCGGCGGATCGCTGCACACACCAAAAGCACGTCCCGTAGAAGCCCAAACAGCAGAGAATGGTGACGATTAGAACGATGACCATTGCAATACTGCAACAAATGAACCATGACGTTGATTGGAGCGAGAAGGGGGTTGAAATCCGCCCGCAACGGTTTCCCGATTTGCGTTGGAGTCGGCGGCGGCTGGATTTCGGGAGGACAAACGTACATGACCCACGGCTCCAGATTGACGCAGCACTCGTACATGTTGTGGTCGCAGCACGTGTAGTAGTGGAATATTGACTCCGTTCCGCAACTGCAACATTGGTATGTAAAGGAAGACAAAGGCTTGGTCGGCTACTCACTAAGTCCCTCCGTACGAAAAAGGCGTACGTGCTGAAGCCGAAGGCGGGTGGGCATTGGTACACGGCACTCGCGAATCTCACAAGGCTGGCGCCCAACAGCCACGACAGCAGCATCTCGTGGAGAAGGCGCCTGAAAGTGACCACAAAACTCAACGGTAATCGTAAGAACCACGTGGAATGCGCGGAGCTTCTGCGACACGCAAAAGAAGCGGAAGGAAATCCAGCAAGTTGGGCTCCAACGTGCAAGAAAGCAACAACGAGCAAAAAAGTTGGCCGCCAAGTCATGACTGCGACCAATCGGGGGTCCATGAACTCGCCCGATCGCCACTTTCGAACCACTCGACTGCGCGACGAGATCCGCGACCGGCCGCCGAATTCGCGAGTTGAAGTAGGCGGACGGCCGGAGGAGGCGGGAGCAAACCGCAACGCGCTCCTCGATTTTGCTATCGGAACATCGAAAAGGTGTGTGAACCGCAAATAGTCGTTGAACACGAGCGAAACACTCAGCAGTCAGATTGAACGGCGCTTCGGATCAACAATACAGACCGACTGGACCGCCCATCTGATTTCGAACTTTGGAACCCGCATTGCTGCTTTCGATCACTGGCCAGAGGAAGCTGTGAAATAAAGAGCAGAAGAAGTGCTTTCTTCGCGTTGGCCACGAGAAGGAACGAAAACGATTGCGCAACATTGTTGAATAAGCAGCCCTCAAATTTCCTACTCTCCAGGGCCATGCGCAATCAGCGGGGAGCAGCGGGTAGCAAAAAGGAGGGCGCGGGCGGCCGAACGGCTCACTCGATCCTCCGCTCTCCCTCCCGGCCGCCCGCTCATTTCTTTCCGCTCCCTCCTCATTTCCCTCTCCTGTCGCTCACCGGTCGGTCTTCCGCCCGCCTCGTGCCGTTCGTCTCTTCGGATTCTTGGGCACCCGCCCCACCGGTAACTTCCCTCTCCTCATCGACGGGTGCTCATCTCGCCTTCTCCGCTTCAGATGCCCTTTCGCTCTGTCGGATTGCAAATGAGATCGCCCGCCTGGTCCAAGATCTCGCTTCGTCTCTGCCCTCCCATCCCGCGCACTTCGTCTCTTCGAATTCTCGGCCGTCCAATCGGTGAGTCTTCTTCCGCCCGTTCTGCTCACGCCGTCTTCGCTTCAGGTGTGGCCGGCCGCTGCCTTCCGACCAGGGACTTCTTCAACCAAATGACCGTCGGCTGCGATCGACCACCGCAGCGGCGGGAACGACCGCTCGTTGAGAGTGAGTCCTTCCATTCGTCCGCCCATTCCTCCATCGTTGCAGGCACATAATCCGCCGCTTCTCCAGTCCGCAGACCGACGACACTCGGCGCATCCGCGTCTCGGTCGTTGCCTCCGTGCGGGACGACAAGGGCGAGGAGTCCCAGGTGCTGACTGGCGGGCGGACACCCATCGACGACTTCCTTGGGGTGAGTGGAGACGAGGCAGCCGAAACTCTCGTCTTTCAGCACGCGAGCTTGGCAGTCGCATCGCCACACATCGCTTGGGGGCCAACACGGCCTTCAACATCGAAAATACGGGCAAGTGGGCGGGTGTCTGATCCTTCCAATCGTCCTTTTTCAGATGACCATCTTGCGGAGCGAGAACTTGAAGGTGGACAAGAAGCCATGGCAGATAGAGCGGCCGTGGGGGCGTGCTCGGGGAGGAAGCCCCGTGTGCCGAGACTCTTTTCTGGTGGGCCCTCTTTGTCCACTCCATTGATTTTTCAGTTTAGAAGAGAAACCCGGAATCCGATTGCGAAGCGATGAACGCGGACGGCCGGCCGCTCGTCGCACAGTCGACCTTCCGCAACAGAAGATGGGTGTGGAGCTTCGTGAGTGCTTTCTTGCCCAAACAACTCATTCTCTCGCCCTTTCAGCAGAAGAAGATCGACAAGTGCCCCTGGGCGAAGGTCTGCACCCCACCGGCTTTCTTCCACTCACGTCGCCTGTTCGGATTCTTCTGCCGCCTAACTGGTGAGTTCTTCCGGTCAACAAAAATTCTCACCTCCGCTTCATCGTTTCAGGCGGTCAATCCTTGCGGTTTTGTTTGTGTCTTCAAAAAGCTGGCCGCCGCAAGTCACTACTACTCCGTCTTTTCGACCGAACTGTCGTTGATCTCCCCGGCTGGGGACGGCCGCTACCTGTTCGTGCACGTCCTCGATACAGCAGCCCTCCGAACCCTGCGATGACGATCTGCTGCGAGCTTCAAGACTTTTGTTGTTTCTGATGCGGTAAGTCCATCTTATTTTACATCCCAATCAACCGCTCGGTTTTCAGCTGATCGTGAGCTCCCTGCGAAGGTGAAGTGGTCGGATATACACGCCTCTTTCAATCTGCGCTCCACGCTGCGCCTCCGACGTCGACGCGTTTGTGGCGCGTCTCTCACTTCACGCACATCTTGCGTATGTTGTCTCCTGCGATTGTTGATTGCTGCCCATCACAAGTCGAATAAAATTTGATTTGAACGAGTCCTTGTTTCTTGCAGGAATGAATAGAAATAAACAGAAGAATACACGAGTTCTTCCGGCTGCCCAAAGAGACGGCCCGCCGAAAAATCAATCGTCTAAATTTCGTCGCTTCACGGAAACACGTCGTTTTCTCTTCCTTGCAGTTGCTCTCGGTTTTTGTGGATTATGAGGTGAATTGAGGACAAGAACCACAATGCATTTGCCAAAAAGCAATGCGGCCTTGGGCTCGATCGCGGCGTGCGCCCTCTCGACGCTCTTCCTCATGTACGCCGCCTCGACCGCCCGATCGCTTCTGCTGACGGAAGCCGCGTGGTTGGCCGCCTTCTCGACCGCCATCCTCCTGATTGCGACGTACGCGGATTCGTTTGCGAAGAAACATTCGGACAAGTGAGTGGCCAGCTTCTGCTTCTTTCATCGGGAGTGATTTCAGCTACGACATGGTCCGCCTGCCCGTGCTCGCCGTCTTCTCGGCCATCATCCTCGTTCAACTCTCGTGCGTCTTCGTCCTGAAGGAGAGCATCGAACGCTTCCTCCAAATCCACGACCACCATCACCCGGAAGCACATCACGACACGAGCAACGTGTACTTCTTTGCGGGCATCGCGGTCTTCGCTTCGCTGCTGCTGGCCGCGTACTCCATCCCGCACAACCCGTTCAACTCCGTCCTCACGGCCGCTTCTTCGTCGTTCGTTCAGGTTCGTTCCCACTTGTTCCTTTTGTTTGATGTTTCCGTTCGTTTGCAGGAGCACGTGGCCGACGTCTCGCAAGCCCTTTGCTACGTGCTGCCCGGCCTGTCGCGAGTTCTCCTGCCCCGAGTGAACGCCTTGTGTCTGTTGGGGATCAGCAGTGCGTTCTTCTCGTTCCTCACCTACTACCTGGCCGAAACGCACAAGTGGGCCGACGGAGTGACCGCCATCCTGCTCGCTTTCGTCGCCTTCACGACGATGTACCCGCTCTGCACGCACACCGGCCGCATCCTCCTGCAGACCGTCCCCTCGCACATCCGAAACCAAATCGACCGCTGCGTTTCGGAGGCGTCGCGCGTGGACGGCGTGTTCGAGCTTCGGAATGCGCACTTCTGGCAGATCGACTTCAACTCGATCGCCGGAGCGGTGGACGTGCGAATCCGCCGCGATGCCAACGAGCAGCACGTACTGTCGGTGGTCACCGAGAAGTTGAGTTCCGTCGTCCACGTGTTGAACGTTCAGGTGAGTTCTTTTATTCGCGAGTGCATTCATAACAACGACCGGTTCAGATACTTCGAGATGTGACCGCTTCGTGGGGCGCCAACGCCGCCATCCCGACCGCAACGATGCGGAGTCCCGCCCATCAGCCGCACGCGCATCACGACAACGCGGGCGGCCACGGGCACAGTCATGCGGCCGGAGGACACGGGCACTCGCACGGAAGCGGCGGCAGCGGGCATGGGCATTCGCACGACAACAACCACGGACACTCGCACAGCCACGCGAACGAGAACGGCGTCGTCTACCATCATTGATTGACGATTAAAATATTCGTGCTTCTTTGTGATCTCCGCCCGGTCGCGTTCCGGGATCGCTGGACGGCGGTCCGTCTGCGGCTACTCGCCGCCGGTGCTAACGTGCTGACCGTAGCAACCCATCCCATCGCCCGTCGCACGTCCAGAATTTTTCTGTTCAGTTTGTTGATTTCCTCCTTCTGTTCGTCGATCCGCTCGCGCAAGATTTGCTCCTTGGCGATCAGCCGAATTTCGTTCTAAACGAGTGTTCTTCGTTGCGTTAATTTATTCGAACTGGTTCCACTTACGTCCTCGATTTCCATCAATAAAGACTTCTGTTGGCCGAGGTAGCGCTGCTCTTCGGCCTTGATCTCCACGAGCTTTGTGTCCTCCTTCTGGTACGTGGGCTCCTCGTCGGTCTCCAACTGCGGCAGGAACTTCGTTTTGTCCGCTTGTTCGTCGAAATCGAAGGATTTGAAGAGCAAGTAGACCTTGGCCATCCACCGCTTGGCGTCCTCGGTGTCCGCCTCCGCCCGGCTGACTTCTCCCTCGCCGCTTACGGTCTGGGTAACGAACATTCGCTCGATTATTCCCTCGACCTGTGAGTGAACGAATGGAATGAGGTGAGTAGAAGGTAGCTACCGAGTGGATGAGCTGGAGGACGTTCTGCACTTCGGTGTTGATCGCTTCGCGCGTCGCCTCGCCGATCTTCGACTTCAAGCTGGCGACCAGGAGAGCGGGCTTCATCGCGAACACAATGTTGTTTCTACGCGACGAGTGGAGATCAATCGTCGATGGGTGGCTTCGAGAACTCACTTGATTTGCTCCAGATTGGCCGCTCGCACTTTCTGACGAAAGTCGGCCGAAAGCAGCTGTTCGTTCCGCTTGTTCATTTGGGCCCGCCGGTGCATCTGATTCCGCAGCATGCTCTTCCGTCGCCGTTCGGCCACCGATTGCTTCCGCTTGCGGGACAGCCGCGCACGTTTCATCGTAGCGATTAGGAGAGGAATCGACGGGGAATACGACGAATCGTTGGAAAGCGGAAAGCGAGTGGTTTTTGGAGCAAATGAAGGAAAACGGCAAGGTTTCTGCGGACTTCCGCTTCACCGACGTTTATGTTTCGTTCAGAGTGGCGGTTGAAGGCTGTGACACTAATCGGAAAACGACTCTTGCGCTCATTTCATCACGAGCAGAGAAGCTTTAGGCACCACAAAAACATCTGAATCACAAGTAATCGTTTTTATTTGTAATTGAACACAAACTGCTTCGAGGCCATCAAGTGGACGCTTCTGGTCAAATTCAAGCCACGGATGATGATTTTGTTTGAGTTTAATTCGAGCATGATTTATTTCGTACGTCCCTTCGCTTACGGCGGCGATCGAATGCGAGAATGCGGGCGTCGATGACGAGCGAGCGGAGCGGGGGTCATTTTGCAGCTCGCAGTTCGCTTTCGCCCAACTGCCCGATCGACGACGAGCGGACGGGCGGGCGGGTGTTGAGCGGGCACTGATCGTCGTTTACCGCCGAGTGTGCGCTTATTTTCGACGTCGTTCGAATGATCTCCACCGATGTGCGTGTACATCAATCGCCTTCCATCGGTTTTTATTCAACAATCAGATACACGCGATTATTTTTGGTGGGATTTTGTTTTCGCGAGGAACAGGCGGAAAGTTAGGGAGTAACGGCGGCTAATTTCTTATCCCTCCTCTTTTATTTCTCTCTCTGAGCAGACGGGAGGAAATAAATGCCGAGCACTTTGCCTTCTACGATGACGACCGTTGAGAGGGGGGAGAGCGGTTGCGGCCGCCCGGCCACGGGTTTGTTTCGGGTTCGAAGGTCCGCGAGCTTACTGAGCTTTGCTTCTTCTTATTTCTTTCGAGTTTGCCCGTCCTTCTGCTTTTTCTTCGCAACGACAAAGAAGGGCAATGGAAAAGCGGCGGGACGGGGCGAAGTTGGTTGGCGTTGCGCTGCTGGTAAAAGCGCCGTGCATCCGAAAAGCCAATATTTCCGAAGTCCGTTCTTTTTCTCTCGTCGAGAGCGAGGCGACGGGGCGAAGAGGCCGGAGCGGTCGAGTGAAAGAGCGTATGTTCGTGTTCCGGAATGCGTTTGCCGTATTTTCTGCGCATGGAACCGCTCGGGAAAGTTTTTCATTGGATTAATCGAGTGGCCGAGCCATTTCCTCTCCGTTCACGCGTCGCTTCAAGCGAGAAGAACGCCGAGATTCGCGTGCATTCATTTTGATGACCAATCCATTTTGTTCCGGCTTTCAGGTCTCGCGGAAGGATGCCGGCGGTCAAGGGCGACGGGATGCGCGGGTTGGCCGTCTTCATTTCGGACATCCGAAATTGCAAGAGCAAAGAGGCCGAACTCAAGAGAATCAACAAGGAATTGGCGAACATTCGAGCAAAGTTCAAAGGTGAGTCATCCTTCGCGAATTTTTTTTAGTCCGCTCGATTTTCAGGAGACAAGACGTTGGACGGCTACCAGAAGAAGAAGTACGTCTGCAAACTGCTCTTCATCTTCCTCCTCGGCCATGAGATCGACTTCGGTCACATGGAGGCCGTCAACCTGCTCTCCTCGAACAAGTACACCGAAAAGCAGATCGTGGGTTCATTTTCTCCTTCGTGTCAATTCCTACTGCTTGCAGGGCTACCTGTTCATCTCCGTGCTAATCAACCTGAACTCGGAGCTCATCAAGCTGATCATCCAGTCGATCAAGAGCGACATCAACTCCCGCAACCCCGTCCACGTGAACCTCGCCCTCCAATGCATTTCGAACGTCGGATCGAAGGACATGTGCGAGGAGTTTGCCCAGGATCTTCTGCGGTTGTTGGTCTCCGGGTTCGTTCCGTTTCCCACCACATTTTGATGCTTTCTCTGCTTTTTCAGTGATACCGTGGACTTCGTCAAGCAGAGCGCGGCCTTGTGCCTGCTGAAGCTGTTCCGAACGTCCAACTCGATCCTGCCGCCCGGGGAATCCGCGTCGAGGATCATCCACTTGATCAACGACTCGCATTTGGTTCATTCTGCCGTGAATTCTTGTTTGATTCCATTCCCATTCAGGGCGTCGTGACGGCGGCCGTTTCGTTGATCGAGGCGCTCTCGAAGAAGTGGCCGGAGGAGTACAAGGGATGCGTTGCGCTGTCGATTTCTCGGCTCAGTCGGGTGAGTTCCTCCTGCTTCTTTCGGTTTACATCTTGTTGTGTTCAGATTGTGACGTCGAGCTACACGGACCTCCAGGACTACACGTACTACTTCGTTCCCGCCCCGTGGCTGTGCGTCAAACTGCTCCGTCTTCTGCAGAACTACCCTCCGCCCGGTACCTCGATCATTCCGTTTCTTTTTATTGATCCTATTTTTAGACGATCCGGCCAACAAGTCTCGCCTGTTGGAATGCCTGGAGGTGATCCTGAACAAAGCCCAAGAGGCGCCCAAATCGAAGAAGGTCCAGCACGCGAATGCGAAGAACGCCGTCCTCTTCGAGGCTATCTCGCTGATCATCCACCACGACAGCGAGCCCAACCTCCTCGTGCGGGCCTGCAATCAACTCGGCAGCTTCTTGTCGCACAGGGAAACGAATTTGCGGTGAGCTTCTTCTGTTTCTTTGTTTGTTATTCGCATCTCCTGCAGGTACTTGGCGCTCGAATCAATGTGCCTACTGGCGACCTCCGAATTCTCTCACGAAGCGGTCAAGAAGCACCAGGACACGATCATCAACTCGCTGAAGACGGAGCGCGACGTGAGCGTGCGGCAACGAGCGGTCGACCTCCTGTACGCTATGTGCGACCGGACGAATGCCGTGAACATCGTGAACGAGATGCTCGCCTACTTGGAGACCGCCGACTACTCCATTCGCGAGGAGATGGTCCTCAAGGTGGCCATCCTGGCCGAGAAGTACGCCGCCGAGTACACGTGGTACGTGGACGTCATTCTGAAGTTGATTCGAATCGCCGGCGACTACGTCTCGGAGGAAGTCTGGTACCGAGTGATTCAAGTGAGTCCGTCCAGCAGATTCATTGAATCATTTTTCCTCTGTTTGCAGATCGTGGTCAACCGAGAGGACGTCCAGGGCTACGCATCAAAGACGGTCTTCGAAGCTCTCCAACGGCCGGCCTGCCACGAGAACATGGTCAAAGTGGGAGCGTACATCCTGGGCGAATTCGGCAACCTGATCGCCGGCGACGTCCGCTCGAGTCCGCAGATCCAGTTCGAGCTGCTCCACTCGAAGTACCACCTGTGCAACATCAACACTCGCTGCTTGCTGTTGACCACCTACGTGAAGTTCTGCAATCTCTTCCCGGAGATCAAGGGCCGCGTGCAGGAGGTCTTCCAAACCGACCACAACCTCCGCAATCCCGACGCCGAACTCCAGCAACGAGCCGTGGAGTACCTGCAGTTGAGCAAAGTGGTCTCGCCGGATGCCCTCGCAACGGTAAGCGGTCGCTTGCTTCTGTCTGTTCCATTCCTCGAGTTCGTTAGATCCTGGAGGAAATGCCGCAATTCCCCGAGAAGGAGAGCAGTCTGCTGGCCAAACTGAAGAAGAACAAGCCGAAGCTGGAGGATTTGGAGGAGCAAGTGACCGAGAAGAAGCAACGACCGACGGCCATCATGAACAACGTTCGTTTTTCCATCCGTTCGATTAATTTCCCTCCATTTTGCAGGGTTCTCATCACTCGAACAACCTCGTGGACGTGGACGGGAAGCCGTCGGCCGCCAAGTCGGATCCCCTGGCCGAAGTGTTCGCCGCGACGTCCAGCACGATCGAGTTCGGCGGGTCGGACGAGACGCTGCCCATCGAGAACGAAACGGACATCTTCAAGTGAGTCCCTTTGCCGTTGAAAGACGGATTGGAGTGAACTACTGGATTTCAGGTTCGTGTTGAAGTCGACGGGCGTCCTCTACGAAGACTCGTCGATCCAAGTCGGCTTCAAGCTTGGAGTCCAAAGGCAACCTCGCTCGTTTGGTCCTCTTCTACGGGAACAAAGGACGGGAGAGTCTGACCAACTTCCAAATGCTCGTCTCCTGCCCGGGCGCGTTGTCCACGTGTTTGATGGCTCAAGTGAGTGATCTTTCCGTCCATTCCTTTTGTACTCTCATTTTCAGGTCAAACCGATCGAGCCGACGATCGCGGGCGGTGCTCAAGTGCAGCAGGTCGTCCACTTCGTGTGTGTTCAGGAGTTCTACGCGCTGCCCGTGGCGAAGCTCTCGTTCTCGAGGTTCGATTTCTTTCGCTTCATTCTTTCTGATGCTCATCCTTCAGTTCGGCTGACGGAAACGCGCAGCAAGTGGTGAAGGCGTTCTACCTGCCGCTCTTCATCAACAAGTTCTTCTCGCCGACCGACATGACCTCCGAGCAGTTCTTCGAGCGATGGAAGAAGTTGAGCCAGCCGGCCCAAGAATCCCAGAAGATCTTCAGCGCGCAGTCGGAGATCGACGTGGAGCAAATTCGAGCGAAGGATGCCACCCCCTTGTCCCGTTCTCTTCCACTCACTCGTTCTGCTTTTAGTTGGAGGGATTGGGGGCGAACATCCTGCAGAACGTGGACCCGATCCCCGGACAACTTCGTCTGTGCGGGCATCATCGAGACGAAGTCGGCGGCCATCGGCACGCTCGTCCGGCTGGAGCCCAACCGGCAGGCCAAGATGTACCGACTGACCATCCGCAGCAGCCACGACACCGTCTCGAGGAATCTCGCCGAGTTGCTCAGCAAACAGTTTTGAGTCGCCGCCCACTTTGTGATCGTTCGCCCATCCGTTTTCCTAGGCTTTTCTTTGTTTGTAGATTTCTGTGTGTCGTTCGAGCTCAATTCTGTGCGCATCTTCCCGCATTTCCTCTTCGTTGTGTCGTTCGTCTCCCCAAAGTCCACCCGCCCATTCGCAACGAGCAATAATTCCGACTGGAGATTCTTCCGGACTCTTCTATTTATTCTCCCTTCCTCCCACTCCTCCACGCCGCCTGTTCCAATCGCTACTCGTCTGTGGGCCAAGACCAGCAAACATCCCTCCTCCTCCTTGTACTCCTCTGTCAAAGCCACAAGCGGTGTCTTCCAATCTCTCGTCGAACTACGCGGCATTCACTTCAGTTCGCTTCTCCGTCATGTGCCCGAATGAATGATTTCATAATAAGATGTAATAAAAAGGGATCACTTCCTCCTCCTACTGCAGCTGTGATCATCTGAAAGACTGGGCCTTCTTGCTTTTCTCTCCGTTTCGAGCCCAACCGAAAGCATAAAGAAGAGAGAGTCGAATGATCAGCGAAGTGATGCCATTCGCGGTAATTTCTGCAAACGGGCCGTGCAAAAGACGTGTGCAGGTGCTTTCGAACCAAAACTCGTGAAGGACGCGAGTTTTTGAGCGGAAATAAGGGGACACGTGAAAAACGGGCTGAGTTTTCCAATTTCCTTGCAAGCACCTGCACGTCGGAAGTGGAAAACCAGCAGTCGGCTTTATTTTCGCTTGCTTTTTCCTTCAAACCAACCACTCTATTGTCTTCAGCAATGGGGAATTGAAGTTCGTGAATAGAAGTTTGTTTCAGCGAGGAAGAAGGCAGCG
Source organism: Aphelenchoides fujianensis (assembly GCA_024699865.1). Taxonomy (NCBI): domain Eukaryota; kingdom Metazoa; phylum Nematoda; class Chromadorea; order Rhabditida; family Aphelenchoididae; genus Aphelenchoides; species Aphelenchoides fujianensis. The sequence continues at coordinate 622,996 of JAMPIO010000026.1, forward strand.
AAACAGCAACGAGGTAACAATCAGCTTTGTGATTAGAACAAGGATATCACCCATCATTCATTCGGCTACTGGAAGGCTCGCTTATCACTTTAGTGATTGAAGTCAACGGAAGTTGGGCCTTCAAACCGTCGTTGAGATGAGTTGATGGCCAACGAGAGAAGGAGTGGAATAATTTAGGCGACTTTCATGAATTTTTCAACTCCAACCATTCTCTATTCCGCCGCCTCCATCCTGCGGGCTGAAGACATTAGTGCCATTGGGTTGAACGGGCTTTCACGGCGGACTTTCGGACTGTTTGGGTCGGCAGAAAGAAGTGGGTGCTGCCATCATTACGTGATTGCTTTCGATGCCTTCTCTTTGATCCCCTTTCCGGCCATCTCCTCTTGTTCGAGTGCTCTTGCGGTTTGAATGCCCGGCCCTCTGCCGAGAGCGTTGATCGATCGTCCGTTCACGTTAATTACTCCTCTTTGGTCCCGATCGGTCATGCGCCGGCCGGCCAATTGCCGCCGACCTCCGATGCGCCTCGTCAATCGCTCGCAACACGAATAGCGGGGCGGATTCGAGCGTTCCGCTTTTTGTCGATCGCCGCCCACGAATCCCCGTGGGGGCCGCAAATTGGAGCCGCTTTCTCTTGACGGCCCGATCGGCGGAAATTCCGCACGCAACACGGAGAAGCCGAACGGCCTTTGATTGGGCCGAAATACCGAGCTTGTTGCTGCTTTGTGATCTCTTTGTTCATACCTTCGTTTGTGAGGCAGCCTCTGTGGAGGCATGGCTGGTCGATTAAAACCGTCCGGAATCAGCTCGCTCTCGATCGGGGCAAGCCGCGAAATGCGGAGTGTTTACCGAAGCGCGCGCATTAGTGCTTTGTTGTATTCACACTTCGAAAGTCTCCATGGGAAACTGGCGGAGGGATGAGTCCGACGGTCGGCGGGATGGTCCTTGTTTTCCACTTGCCGTTCTGCTTTGTTCGCATCAGTTGGCCGTCGGCCATTAGGCACTCGGTACGCGACCGGCGGGCAGAGTGGAAAGGACCCGCACCAAAAGGGGGAATATGCTTTTGAAACAATTGAATGAATGGAGAAGAGAGACGAGGGACCGACCAGTGCGCGTAGTCGGGCATGGATTCACCGGGCCAGCTGTCGACAATTACGGGAATATCCGCCTGTGCGCCCCCGACGGCTGCCGCTTTCTCGCGCCCGTTCGCGTGCCGCCTGACCGCAAGCAGGCGGGCGTTAGCGTGAGAAATGAGCGAAAACGGGCGGATTTCCACGCGCCTTTTCGCCGCCTCGGCGACTCATAATCTCGTGATGCCGCTTCTTCGAATGCGCAAACAGACACCCGTCGTCATAACAAGAAGGCATCGGCCGCATGAATTGCGAATCGACTGCCCGGCCCGGACACGATTACACAAATGGACTACAGTACGATTGCTGTCTGCTGTTGCTCCTCATCATTCTTTCTTGCCCTGAGATCTCCGTAGTGGGTCGAGATCTCTCGTACGAGTGCCCAATTATGGCCGACGAATTGGAGGCGCGTATTTCGAGTTACGTGAGGCGGCTTCGGTTTCGACAAACAAGCGGCCGGAAATCGGATCTTGGCGGCCGGCCGATCGACGTGCCGTTGGCGCGAGAATTTGCGCACGCGGCGACGCCGAGAAACCTGGAAATCAACACCGCCCGCCCGCATTCTCGATTCCAAACCGGCCGCCTCGACCCGCGATCCGAACCGGCGGCCACGTCGTCAAACAAAACGTGTGATTACAGTAGTCGTGCAAACGAGCGGCTGGAATCGTGCCCTTTCGCAAAGAAAGAAGTGAAGGGCTCATCACAAATCGTAATTTCTTGCAGGTCCCCATTCCCACTGCTCTGCGAACAATGCGGAAGATGCCGCACGAATTACGAGCAGCGCATCTCCAAACGCCGACATGCAACCATCCCGGCGGCCCGAAACGACTCGGAAGTGGACGATTTCCGATGGCCATCAAGGACGTTAGTGGCCGATCCAAATGTTGCCTTTCCTTCCCCTTGGCGAATGGATGAGCAGCGAAAGAGGAACGGCTTCCAATTGGCAACATTCACTACGCAAAAAGGTTCGTTGATCACAAGTGGGCGTGATGTTTGTCGCTTGTTTGAGGTGACGGCGTGCTTTTAACGTTTTTGACTAAAATAAGTCGCCCTCTTCGTTCTGTTCTGCACATGGACAGTTTCAATCATTTCTGCCCCCAATTTTTACGTTCCAGTTTTTAATCTCTCCAGCACTCTGATTGCAAAAGCCGAAAAAGTAGTGACGAGGCGAAAGCGAGCATCCGGCCGACCGGTGGAAACAAGAAAGAGCGCGCGGCGTCCCCGCATTCGACTCATTGGTTCGCCACGCACGGGGACTACGGTAAGCGGCCGTCGGGCGAGCGTGTTCTTGCGGCGGGAGGGGCGGAAGGCGCGGCCGTGTTAAATCGGCTGTCAGGACGACAAGCGTGCGCAGTCGGGCCCCTCCGGCTCGCACATAATTTTAACACTCCTTTGCCGTCCTCTCGCAATCATCGCAGGAAGAAGGCGTTGTGCGGGACAGTGTCGACTTGTTGCTGCCGGCTGCCCGCTTGTGCGTAGTCCATGCGGAAATGCACGCTCAAGGCGGCCATTCGCTGCCGTCGCCCCGCCCCTCGGCCGGACGCACGATCTCCACCGAGCGGGCGGCCAAACGACGTGCCATGGGCGCCGGCGAAGCGGCGAGACGCGTGCGACTGCGACGAGCACATTGCCGATGCATGCGAGTGAACGGGCAGCCGGAGTGATGGATAGAGAGCCGAGGTGTGTGGAGTGTGCGGGGATCCCGCCCAATGGCCACGGACACTTCGCGTACCGTTCGCTCGGACGGAAACCAACCGGCCGGCCGCCGGGTGGGCGGCTCGAGTTTTGTTCTCGTTCGTGAAAAGCCATCCGCTTCGACGGTCGTTTGCCGAATTGGTGAACACGGTGGTTGGCGGCGGCCAGAAGTGAGCGGACGTGTCGTTGGGTTTAAAAATTGAATAATTTGTGCGAACGTGCATTTCAAATTTCTGCCTCCCTTTTCTTGCTTCCTAATCCATTACTTTTCGACTCACACCCGCATATTCAAACGTGCCGACGCCTCGGCCGAAGGCTCGCTGATCGAAAATTCAACGCAACTTTAAGTGCGACTTGACTTCGTTAAGGCGTCCACGTTCCGCACGGGGCATAACTAAGTGCGAGCCGGTTGGCAGCCTCATTGAGGAGCGTTTCAATCGGAATCGCCGGTCATCGACCCGCTTCTCATCCGGGCCGGCTCATAATTGTTTCATGCCATGAATAAGAAATGATCGGATTTCGTGAAACGCGCGCGACTTTTGCCATTCCTTTGAACTCAAAAATGCCTCGAGGAAAGTTGGAAATCCTGCGTTTATTCAGTAAAAGGCTAATTGAAGAATGAATAGGGAATGCTTAATTGAACGACCAATTAGCCCTGCTGCTTTTCGATCGTTTCTGTGTTTGTAATGCGAGGGTGATCATGCACCCTTTTTCGGCTTTACCTGCCACTTCTCATCCACTGCTTTTGCATTTCAGAACTTCCATCGTGCAAATGGACTCCCAGTGATTGGAATCCTTGAACGTGCCTTGAACCGTTCGTTGGGCCTCCATCTCTTCGATGAATCCCGCTCAACGAATCTACCCGAGTTTGAACTCCTTCGCCGGCATGGACCGCTACTCGCCCACCCCCTACCGTCAACGGATGCAACAAGTGAGTCGGACAGAAGGAAATAAGGAAGCTGATTGGAGTCTTCAGACGAGTTCCATCTTCGGCGCCCTCGATGATCCCTTTCCTGCAAACGAGAGCCGCCTCAGGCCGCTCAAGCAGCGCAGGCATTGGCGGAGATGGACGTGAAGAACGTGAACATGCCCGGCAACATGCTACGGCCGACCGACATGTTCTCGTGAGTGCCCTTCGATCTTACCCGGCAACAAGCGTTCTCGTTCAGGAACTATCATTCGCAAAATCTGCTGAACTCCTCGAACTCCGAACTCATCGACAACTCGGGTATTGCGCCGACCCCCTCGAACCTCATCGATCCCCAGTCCTCGCACGCGAACTCGAACGACACGATGAACTCGCTGCAACAAGTGATGGCCATGCAGCATCACTACCCGGGCACCGCTCACTTCCCGCACTACCACCAGCTGCCACAAGCGAGTGTTGCGGGAGTTGCGGCCGCGTTCGGTGCCCCGCACAGCTCCGGGATGAACATCGTGGGCGGAAATGGCAGCGTCGCGGGCGGCTTCATCGGGAATCCATTGAACCCAACGCCGAACAACAACCTCCTGCCTCGTTACTCGCTCGGTCATGCGACTACGAGTTCATTTGGTTCGATCTTTCTGCCCAATCCATGCAATCACCTTCTTTCTGATTGCAGCTCCGGAAATCGACACCGACCCGCGCGAACTGGAGCGTTTCGCCGAGCACTTCAAGCAGCGGAGGATCAAGCTGGGGGTCACGCAGGCGGACGTCGGGAAGGCGTTGGCTCACTTGAAGATGCCCGGCGTGGGGATCACTAAGTCAGTCGACGATCTGCCGCTTCGAAAGCCTCACCCTCTCGCACAACAACATGGTCGCTCTGAAGCCCATCCTCCAGTCGTGGCTCGAGAAGGTGAGTGAGGGGGGTCGTGATGGAAAGAACAAAAACGATCAAACGATGGAATTTGTGCCTGCGTTTTTGAGGCGGTTCACAAGCCATTGGGCGGATGACTTCTTTTTTTCTCATTTCATCCGCCGAATCCTCGTCAACGCCATGTTTTCTTCGGGGCTGATTAAATATTAACAAGTTTAACGGGAGTGGATGTCCGCACTCCAACGCATGGACTGTCGGCTTTCCGCTCACTCGGAATAAAAACGGGCGGCTATGAGGAAGACGTTTGGTTCGCTTTTACTCGAAACTTCGCCGAAATCCGTCGATCAGATCAGCAAGAATAAAGGTATTTTGATTTACGGGACCTCACGCATCGTTTAGCGTTTCCGTTTATTTTGGGCCGCTTGAGAGAGAGAGTGGGATGTTGAAACGAGAATCAAACGATGCTGCCGGCAGATTTGTCTGGACTGGGCATAAAATATTCATGGATTCTCCTTATAACATCACAGTCGATCGTCTGAACGATAATCCGTGGAGATGACATCACTCGTTCGTTTCTTTCAGGCCGAAGATGCCATCAAGAACAAGGCGACCACCGGGGACGTGATCGGAATCCTGCCCAGTTCGGACAAGAAGCGGAAGAGGACGTCGATTGCCGGCCCCCGAGAAGCGACTCCTCGAGGACTACTTTCGCCAACAACCCCGACCGACCGGCGATCGCATTTCCGCCATCGCCGAGAAGCTGGACCTGAAGAAGAACGTCGTGCGGGTGTGGTTCTGCAACCAGCGGCAGAAGCAGAAACGGTGAGTGCTGGCCGTCAACCATCGGTTCAACAGAATGAGGCTGCTCGTTGCAGCCAATTTCGATGCAGAAGTCAAACGAACAACGGAATCACGAACCTGCACGGCGGCTGCCAACAGCAACAGCAGCCGAACGGCAACTCGACCGAGCTCAAGTACAATCCGAATGCGGGCGACGTCAAACGGCAGCTTCTCTCCGACGACTTCCTTCAAGTCCCGAACCAAACGGCCGAGGGATTGACCAACAATATCTAGAGGTTCTCCTCGTTTGTCTCCTGTGTTCGAGGATTTTTTCACGGCAATGCATTCATTCGGTTCATCTTTCTCTCTAACTAGCGAATAGTTCCTTGGATTTCCCCACATCAATGGTCTCAATCACTCATTTCTCTACTCACTTCCTCTTCTTCCTTCTCGACTTCTAACCACAATCTCAATCCTTTCTTCTGAATCTCGATCGAATTACGGCTCAACGTTCTCTGTGAATCGGAAATAAAGAAGATTCTTTTTTACAGTCGGATTCGACGAAACGAACGAAGAAGTTTGCCGTCCGAAACGCCCGCTCGCTAACAGATGCGTGAGGTCCACGACTTCAGAGGGGCCGCAAAAATCGCAATTTCGATCGGAAGGCCGCCGCATTTCTGGTTCGTTAATGCCGCAATAATTTTTGGTAATTTACGAACAAAGCCCAATTGATGATAAATCGTCGAGTTAAGGTCGGAAACACTCGATTTTCTATCACACTGGAAAGCAAGGGGATGGGCGGCGACAGAATTGACGAAACGGGTCGTGTGTTCCCGCTTTCTTCCGTGACTGTCGGATTCCGTGGATCTCTTCCGATCGACGCCTAAATCCACGTCTCCGTTTGGTCATTCCCGAGTGTTTGTAACGAGAAGCCACATGTTCGTTTCCTCTCTTCATTTCCCTTTCATTCGCCTGCAGAATTTCAGATCAGCGATGACGGAATCCGATGGGAAGCCGGTGGAGCGACGGAACATGAAGGTGGCCGACGTTCGCAAGCAATTGGAGGACTACCGGCGAGCCAAAGCGGACGAGAAGGAGCGCGCGGAGCTGTTGGCCCAAGAAGAAGTGGGTTTCATCCTTTTCCGTATCATTCTTCACGTTCTCTCGTGTCGTTCAGGAGAGGAAACGAGCGGCGGAGGAAGAACGCCGTCGGAATCCGCCGCGTCCACTGCAGTTCCTCGAAGGATACTCGATCGATCTGCTGGACGCGTACCCGCTCCGCATGTGGCGGAAGTTCCGAGCGCTACCCCCTTCAATGCTGGACGATCACGGGCGCCATCTGGCTGGCCGGCCAGTGCTTCGCCGCGCACGTCCAGTTCGGGCTCGTCTTCTTCATTTGCTCCCTCTTCCTCGTGATGTTCCTCCACTTGGGCGTTCGGGCCGAGGGCGAGATGAGCGCGTATTCCGTCTTCAACCCGCACTGCGAACGGCTCCTTGGCCAAGTGACCAGCGAGCACTTCGAGCGGGACATGCTGATGCAAGGACGAACGGCCGATTGAACACTCCTTTCATTGCATTGATCATGGATTTATTTTGTACATATGAGTGAGAGAGCGGGTCAACGGAAAATAAATACGGTGTCTGATGGATGGAGAGCTCATGATGATTTGATGTGTTGCGCGTCCTGCTTCTGGAGTTCTTTGTGCCGATCGCCGAAGTCGTTCTTTAGCGCCTTTCGGTACTCCTCTCGTGTCTAAATTCAAGGAAGTTCCTTGAAATGAACGGAAGTACGAAGAGAACGCACCTTGGACGCGTAGAAGACCTCCAATTGCTTTCGGAAGCCGAAATTCGGATTCGCGAAGAACCTTCGTTTTCGCACGAACTCGTGGGCCTTTTCCAATTTGAGGTCGGGGTCACTGTAATCAAATAGGCGACGATCAGGGACACGGAACGCGAGACGCCCATCAGGCAGTGGACGAGAACGTTGCCTGCACAATCAGAACACAATCTAATGCAATTCTTTCCGATTAATTAAACCCACGTTTCTCTATTCGATTCTCGTGGATGAATCGGAATCGCTTGCCCGTAGTATTGATCGAGCGGGGCATTTGGGAGATCGTCCAACGGAATCTGCAGCTTCCTGCTTACGTTAATGGACCTCGCGTTGCTCATTTCGGTCGTGAGGACGGAGACGACCGCTTCGATTTGATTTCCAGCCATCAGCCTCGAGTCGTTGGCTGCCCGCAGCCCGCCAACGAATAAACCGGGCAAAATCTGGTCCATGAGAGACTTGACTTTTGTCCTTCTTCCTCCACTCCTTCAAACGCTGAAGGGCGTCTTCGAAGGCGACATCTTGCGAATTGGGCATTGATTGCAGGACTAAACCGAGAAAAACAAGAGATAAGCGAAGAATTTCTTTCACACTTACCACTTTCATATCAACGCAGACGCAAAGAAGGAATAAAATCCGAGCAGTAAATGCGTGAGTAATCTTCCGTCTTGCCCAAATGCACTCGTCAGACGTGTTGCGGGCAGTCGCTCGTGTGAGCAGCGCGCCAAATGTTCGCCTCCCACTGCATGATGGACGGCCGCCCGGCCAGTGCTTTCTTTCTATGAGCACGCGGGCGCACCCTCCGCAAAGAGCCCGCACTTTTCGATCCGGAGATTCGGGCTTCCTTTGAGCAACTTGCGACGTCTATTTGGAGCGACTTTCCAACCAATCTAAAGGTTGTTCACACTTCCGTTCTTATTATACTCTTCATCGTCCTGCCACTTTAATAAAACTTTATTAACCGTCAACAAATGAACAAATTCAAACGTTAGAAGCTGATTGCAACAAGGAACATAACTGAAAGGGGAACAATTTCGACAACCGTCTGTTCGACAATAACCGTGCGTTCGCATTTCAAGTGAGAGGAAACTACGCGTGGTATCTATGGACAATAAACACGACAGAAACAAGAAACCCGTAGAAACTCGATTGCACCAAAAGAATGAGCGGAAGGAATGTGACCCAAAGAATTGCGATCAGAAGAGGGCACGGTGGGGGAAGTTCTTCGGGAAGTTTCTCCGTTTGAGAAGGCGGGCAGACGCGAAGAGCGCCGCCTTGGACAAGCTCATCGGCGACCTGTAAGAGAGTGAATGAATGAAGTGAGCTGAATGAGCGAAGAACTCACGTGAACGGAAACTGATAGCACAGAGTGCAGGCCGACTGCAGAGCTGGCTGAAGAAGTTCAGCGGTAGCGGATTGTGCGCCGAGCCAGATTCCGCAATGTACTTGTTGAACAGAAAGCGGAGCTCAATGATCCCGTCCACGAGCATCAGCGACTCGAAAGGACTGCGGGAGTTCCAGCGGCGCCGTATCGAAGCTGCCGACCGGAAACTGCCACTCAGTCCACCAGTTCGCGTCCAGGTCCACTTGAAAGAGCCGGTAGCACGTGGGCGGTTGGCCCGCACGTGAGACGAAGCTTCGCGCACGGAACAGCACCAGCGCCGTGTTCTCGTGGAAGTGAGTGGCGACCGGACGGAGGAGCAAGGTGTTGATGCCGATGTTCTGCAAGCGAAATCAAGTGAATCAGCTGAAACGAAGGGCTTACCTGATTTGGAGCGAATCGGCTTCCAGTTGAAGATGCAGGGACGGGAGCTCCTGCAGCGGCAGATCTCCGCGGTCGTCTCGGTCCAGCGGCACATCGCAGCGAACGCGACTGAAGCGCGGCAGCCCCAACTGCTCCATCCACACCAGAATGTACGAAAAGTCGTCGCTCGTGTACAGCCAGTCCGTTCCGTCCGCATCTCGGCGATGGTGCACGTGGAAGGTCTCGGAGATGTCGCGTCCCATGAAGTGGAGCTGGACGCAACGTTTTGTGCAGCTTCAAGCGAGTAGACGAAGCCGTTTCTCTCCTCGGGCACACGCAAGAAGACCGTCTCGATCGTTCCGTTCGGGCTTTCGATCGGCGTGATCAGGTGCTGGTAGTACAAGTTGCTGTGCGGCTTCGCGGATCTTGAACACCTCGTGGCTCTGAAGGGAGAAAGTGCGGGTCTTGAAGTCGATGGAGATCTTGGAGAGCATGAGCACATTGCGCGGTTTGCTCGTTTGCCAGTAGGCGAGCAGTTCGTCGGGAGCCAGAGCGAACAAATCGAAGATCTTCTGGTGCATGATCGAGACACGGCGTTTTTTAGGCGTTCGGTCGGCGAGCACCCTGAAGAAAGGCCGACTGTAGAGGCGCACAATTCACTCGAGAGAGACTCACGTGCTCTTCCCATTCAACGTGTCGACGACCAGCAGTTCGTGGACGGTCGTCCGCCGAAAGCCGTAGATGAAGCGTGCCGTCAGGCCGCGCGGGAACATGCGCCACGAGCCGTTTGCCTCTACGGGGGCGCGTCGCGTTTTGCAGCCGTACTGGAGGCTGCGCACCGGCATCTCGGGCCTCGAACCCGCTGCGTCCATTTGGGCGCCGAGGAGCGGTCTGAAAGCACAAAGAATAAGGATGAATCGGTGAAAAAAGAGACGAAAAGACGCGAAAGCACACGATCCCGTTCTTCTTTGCGGCAATGATCTTCGTTCCAACTACAAAGACCTCCGCGAAAACTCAAAGAACGTCTTCGATCAACCAAAACTCGATTAATTACTCGACTTTCACTACAATTCGCGATTTATTGACTATGCGGCTGGTGTTCTGATGTTCTGTTGGACAAAGTGCGAAGTAACCGACGATCGATTTTGCGTGTTTTAGCGAGCTGCATTACAAGAAAAGTCGAAGCGACGTTGCTAATCAGAAGCTCTATCCAATAAGAACCTCTTTTTTGATTGAAGTGATGGACATTGATTCTTGTTTCGTCGCACACGTTTGTACAATTGGCTTTTTCAAGTTCAAGCATGGACGTTTGCAAGCAAAAATAAACGAAATCAAAGAATTGCTTTACCATCCACCTCGCTTGAACAAGGATTATGCGTTTGCCACTTCCTAATAATGAGGGAGGTGTATCAACCAGTGTTTCTTACACATCGGTTCCCTCTTCTGTCGGCCCACAAAAGGAAGAATGCGAGTCGTCTCGGCGTGAACGGCTTTACGCGCTAACCGCTCCGCCGCTTCACGGGGCGCGACGTTCGTCGTAAGCGGCGGCGATTTGGCGACAAGCGGACGAATTCGCGCAAAACGATGCCCCGCCGATCAGTCGGGAAGGCGAGAAAGCAACGACGAAGAGAAGAAGGCGGGAATCCGAAAACAAAACGAAAGTGATGCAAAGACGCCTTCAATTGGCGCGGGAACGGGCGGCTTTCGGTCACAAAAGAATTCGCGAAAGTTCGCTTGTTTCCGCTGTTCCATGAATTCACGTGTGAATTTTCTCTCGAAACGAAGGATGATCAATTGCTTCTGTATTGCTCTGCGATTACGATGCCTCTCTTCTCTGTAACCCTCTCATCTCGTTAACGGCTCACAAGTCAGCTGTTTGGTTCATCGCTTGCATTCCTTTTTGTTGACTCCTTTGGATGCAAATCGCCGCCCGTCGCTTTCGGAAGTCGTCGGCGGGAATCAAAACCCAAACGCTCGACTGGAAGCCGAAAAGAGCGTGACGTTGTTTTCGACGGCGAGATCGGGCGGTTTGCGGTCGAACGCCCGGCTTCTTTCGTGATATGCAAATGTAATCGACGGGCGATCAGTCCGCTGCTCCCGTTCTTTTTCTTTTCGTTTATCTCCGCATTCAATCAGCGAGAGTTCGCAGACGGAGGAACGCCCGCATTCCCGACCGCGGCTAACCGTTTGCTGTGTTCGGGTGTTCCGAAACACGTAAAACGATTGCTTTGATCCCTTTGTGAACGTTCACAATAGCTCTTCGGTTTGAACCGTTTGGTTATGATTGCTTTTCGTGAGTGCGTCTTCGAACAGCCACCTACCGACGAGCGGAAGTCCATTTCGCGTCTGCTTTTCACGTTCTATTTCGATGCAGAAAACAAAAGGGCGGGAATGTGCAATCAGAAGAAGAAGCAGAGTGCAAGGAGCGAGCGTGTCAATGAAAAGCGGGCGCGATCAGTCGGAGGTGTCGATTTTCGTGTCGGTCGATAAACCCGCTTGTCGCCCAGCGCAAACACCCGCCGCCCGGGGATCGCGCGCGAGAAGAAGCCGCCTGATTGGCCGCCGGGCCTGCTCTTGCGGCTGTTTGCTCGCAGCTCGGCCAGGTTCCGTCCCGATCACAAGTCAATGAGCGCGCATTCACACGTACCAAGGTGCCGGTTTAATTTCTTCACTTTATTTCTTGGCCCTGTCCTTTGAATTCCCGTGTTTCTTGCAGCAGCTGCAGGCAAGAAAGTTTGTTTTCATAATTCTTCTGCGATTTGTCATCCCTTCAATCATCATTTCCTGCTCGCCCCTCTGCTCTGATTAAACGCCAATTGCCGCCGATCGTTCGCCCCGATGGAGTGCGTGTCGCCCCGAAGGGCCCTGCGGCAACGAGCGGGCGGCGATTTTTTTTGTTTTTCGGCCGTCTGCTCCGCAAATGTGCCGCTCGGTTTTGATGTTCGATGTGAGGGTGTCCTCCGCATTTTGATTCCCGGCCGTCCACCCACCGGCTAGCGGCCCGGCCCGATCGTTCGTGTTGATTAAGGCCATTTGAATCCCGTCCACCGCTCTCCCGGCTGCTGATCGTAAAAATGTTCGCTCCATTCCCGAGCCGTTTTTTGCTCGTCGTCCGTTTCGTTCGGGTTCGAACACTCCATTCGTTTCTTCCAATTTTCCATCGTGTTACGCCTGCTCTTGCAATACAATTGGTTGATGTTTGTCTTCAGGTTAAAACACCGGTCTTCAGCGTCGTCTGCCCGGTCCCCGAGATGCAAGTTTCTCCGGCCAAATCGAGAAACCCGGGCTTTGAACGACCGAAACTCGGAGGCATGGACTCGTCCTCGCCCTTCAAGGGCCGCATTCATCCGGCCGCCGCCTCCACCTCCGTTCCGCCCTTCGCAAAGCCGCGACCCACTCCCCAATGGCCGCCCACGCCGTCCAGCATCATCAAACCGCCGAGATTCTACTCGAATCAATCGATGATCGTTCCGCGCAGCAAGCCGAACGTTTCCAAGGACCGCTTGGAACCGAGAGGCTCCACTCTGGACAAGGAGTGCATTTGCGAGCGGGACGAGGGGATTGTGATCTGCCAGAAGTGAGTTCTCTTCTTTTCATCTTTGTATTGCTCTTTTAATTGCAGGTGTGGATCGGAGTTGCTGGGGCGTGTCCAGCAGAAATGCGAGGCGCATCCCCGAAAGATGTGCCTGATGGACCACGCGGTTTGTGCGAATGCGGGCTGCCGATCGATCCACTTGGTCGAGGTGTCCTTGGACGAGCCCTGAATCACCGCTTTTCGTTCGGTGAGCCTCCTGCCCCTTATTCGAATGCTCACGTCATCGAGCAGCAAGTAGTCTTCCTTCTTCGGTTGTGTTGTAAATCCTGCTTTTGTTTCCCTAATCCCTTCCCTCCTTCTCTCTCTTCTTGACGCAATCACGGGCACGAATTCATTTCTTTATCGTACATTTCCGTTCATTTCTTTCATTCTTTCGAGCTGGAAGATTCAACAGAAATATTTTGTTTTTTAATAAAGAACTGATGAGTTTAATTAAGTGAATAGACAGCTCTAATCAGACGTGAAGGGAGAACATCAAACTCCATTCGAGATGATTGACAGCGGCGGCTCGTAGGTGTGAATAACGCAGAGCGCATCAGTCGGTGGACATTCAATCCCCCCACCGGCCGGCGGGTGGAAAGCCGAGTGTCTGGAGGTCAAAAAGAAGCAAGAGGAGGGCGAAGAGAAAGAGTTTTGCTCGTGGTGTCCACAAACGAACGCGCATTCCGCGTCGACGAAACTAAACGGACGACTCGTTTTGTTTACACGTACAACCCACTCCTCCTTCGTTCAATCCAATTAGCGAACAAAAACTCGCCGACTAGAAAGAAGTGCGCGTTGAAGAATTGACTTCAAGCTTGCTTCAATTTTTTCGGCCCGTCGGGAATGGCCGCTCCTTTCCGCACGCTAATTGCGCGCCTTCGAAGTCGGTGAATTCGAGACAACGGGCAGAAAGAACAGTCCTTTTTGTATTTCTTTCTTATTACCGGCTTCGTCCTCTAATTTCTTTCCGCCCTCCACCAACAAGATGTTGCTACCGTTGAACTGCATCGGCGTCCAAGAGGTAAGCGGGCATTTGTGACCACCTGTGGGGCGACCAAAATTAGGCACCTCGCTTGTCGCCTTTCTTTTTCGGCCGACTTTCGAGTGCCTAATTGAGAGAGAAAGCAGATTGCAAGCACGTGGCCGGCCGCCCTCAAACTTTTCTACCGACCGACCAGCAAAACGGAAATCTTTTCGACTTGACGCGTCCGTTTCGCCTCTCATCAGATGGCGATTCAGACAACAAACGGACGGGACGGCATTTCGCCGAGATCCACCCGACGGCCAATGCGGACGGCCCTCGTCTTTGCGGCCCTGAGCAGCCCCTCCGTTCACGTCGATCATCCACCGCTTTCCGTGCGAAAAATCATGGATTGCAAGTGAACATTTGGATCGAATTTCTCTTCCCGATTCGAACATCCGCCGTTTAATCGATCAATCGAACTCCAAATGGCTTCTTTGGTGCCGCCTCCGCTCGATCCAAACGTTTGCAATGTCCTCTCGGCCGTCCCGCAAAAAACGTCTTTGTTTCACTGGGACGCAGTAAGTTTGTCCTCTGTTCGTTTTATGCGGATCTTTAAATTAGTTTTGATTGTTGTCAAAAATGATTGAACTTCGCGGGGACCCACAAGCGAAAAGTGCCCACTGGTCTTTATTTTGTTTGCTTTTTACAACAGAGAACCTTCTGTTATATAACTGCAAATAATTGTGTTAACGTTTGATTGCATACAAGGAAGGTGGTTGTCGAGAAGCCAAAAAGGCAACACTTTTTTCGAGCGGCCCTCAACACGTAATCTCATCAAAACAAAGAAAATATTCACGGACAGGCCTCAAATCCCGCCGTCGCTCTGCGGCCCCGACTGCAGCGAAGCGAACGGGGCGGCGGGCCGGCTAATGGAATTTGTAATGGACTCCGATTGGGGAGGGCCGAAAGTCCTCAAAGTTCTTTTGTTTCGCGGGCCTCTCGGGAACGTTGGGGTTCGACGCACGCAGTATTGCGTCTTGATCTAATCTTTATGCTTTAATCCATTTAAATAATCGAACGAGTAAATTGGCTACGCATTTAAGATGCCAACCGTCGTCTTGAATTTTGTCCTGAACAGCCCACGAGTGTTCACCGGAGAGCATTTGAATGGAACGGTCATTCTGGACACCGCCGATCCGAGCACCGTCATTCGGGAGTTCGTGGCCGAAATTCGAGGGGTCGGACGCGCCGGGTTGGGTGAACATTCACACGGATAAGATCTTCGAGACTGACCGGGTGAGTAGTCGTTCGTTTCTTGAGAGAGGACTACCCGGTTCATTGCAGGAGTACTTCCAAGCATTTGTGTCCTTGTGCACCCCCGGCACACCCATCAGTCCCGGCCGGCATCAGTTCAACTTGCACGTTCAAATTCCTGCCTCTCTTCCGAGTTCCTACGAGTCGCAGTTCGGGGCCATCCGGTACACCGTTAGAGTGATCCTGCTCACTAACTCCGAACAAGTGAGTGATGAATGGAAAAAGAAACGAAGAACAGCGTGATTTCAGGCGACAGCGGTGGAGATCTTCCCCTTCTACGTGGTCGCCTCGTCCTTCTTCGACGACATTCCGTCGGCCGTGATGCAGCCGATCGACTACAAAGACGAAGTGGATTTCACCGTATGCTCGTTCCCGTTCGGGACGGTCTACTTGCGGATCTCCTTGCCTCGAACGGGCTACTGCTTGGGAGAGGTGAACAAAAGCAGGACGGAAAGCGAATAATCTTTGGTCTGCAGACAATTGCACCGCTCATTCACGTGAAGAACTCCACGAGGAAGAACCTCACCGACTGCTCCGTCCAGCTCGTTCTGAAGAGCCAATTCGAAGCAATGTCGCGCTACGAGCACGTGCAGGACACGAAGCTGATTTGTCAGAATTTGGACGTGATTCCAATCGGGCGCATAAAAGGGAGAAGCGAAGCGGTGAGGGCTCTCGACTCCCTTTCTTTATAATCAGTTTCCTACCAGACCTTCAACAAATGCCGCCTGCGAATCCCAGAAAATGTGGTCCCGTCGATTCAACACGACCGGCCGGACAGCGAGTCCAGCATTATCGTCCTTTCCTACGTCCTCCAATTCACGGCCAACCCGGGTGTGGACATGGAGATTCCGCTCATCATCACGGCTCACGGCTATCGAAATGCCGCCGCCAAGCAGCCGTCGTTGGGGCAAGGCCAGAGACCCGTTTATCAGCAGCAGCAAACAGCACCAATCTCCCACCAACTATACAGACAGACGAGAAGTTCGCAGGAACGAGAAGGAAGTGTCCACTACTTGTGATCGATCGGTCGGAATGCTCGAGATGGAAGGAGGGATTATGCCCGCACAAGGACAGCTGCCGCCTTCATCGAATCCTCGTCATCGGCGTCTTCTCGATCGCATTCGCGATTTGCGAACTGGAGTAGTTGGAGCGAACGCCAAGCTAAACGTGAGTAGATTCAGTGAATATTGTTGGGGAACTCACTAAATCAGCTGGATTCAGTTCGCAGGGCTCGGCTCGTGGTCGTGTGTTCAGCACGGGCGGGAAGCGGGTCGATGGCACAGCGGACGGCGAGTCGCCCTTGGCCCGCGGAGTCATGACGGTCGCCGTGGAGGGATCGGTGGTCGCCATTCCACGAATCTAAACGGGTCACGATTTCTTCATCGCTCCTCTCCGGCCTTCGCGTTGCCCACTTCCAACACACGCGATCGTTTGTTTGCACAGTGGGCGTCGATAAACCGGTGTGAACCGTCGGCCTCTCGGATTCGAGCGATAAAATTCGAATGAAAGCAGCCATTTTTTGGCCTCCCCAAGCCCCCAGCGAGGACCATCAGCAAGCGGGCTTGAAATCGAGTAAGGAAGAAAAATTAAAAAGCCGGAGTTTTGAGCGAAGCGAGTCGGTCGGTTGGGCTCGGCCGGTTTCCGTTTCGGCCGGTCGGGTTTTGACGTCGTGTCTCCGGTCGCCGCCCTCTGTTCCTCGCTCGTCCTTCTGATAACTCCGACGAGCGAGGACTGCGCCCAAGCGGGGGATGTCCGTCCGTCGAATGGTTTCTTTTTTATAATCAGTCAACTAAGACGCCTCGAATGGAACATGAGCTTCTCATTTGTTGTTCCAAAAGGAAAAGTAATGAATTTTATTCTCGTCGCTTCGCCGACCACTTTGCGCATTCGGGGCTTATGCACAAGAATTCAATTGCATGAGCGGGTCAGGAAGCAGCAAAACGAAAGAAAGGGAGAGATGAAAGAATGGACAGAACACGAGAACAGCACCGTTTTGAGGGATCATGAGCAAGAGGGAGAAGGCGGAAACTAATCGAGTTAAAACTAATGAACTTTACGACTACGTTCTAAACGAACTATGCGGAAGAAAGAAAGACGAGAATGTACAGAAAATGGAATGGAACCGTTGAAATTCGAGAATGTTTGTTGTTCGCTTTTGTTTGGCTGCAGAGAAAACGAATGAGTCAGCGAGAAATCATGAGCGATCGCCGGCGGTCGTCATTGTGTCGACGAACGTCGTCGGAACACGCGTCGAGGGCGTTTGGGACTGAAAGAACGGACAGTGAGGATTGAATAGAAGGAAGCGGTTACCGGACGACGGATGGTGTTCGTCGACTTTACGAGGGTGGCCGTCGGGCGGATCGGAACGGCAATGTCGTAGATCGTGGTGGTTCGCGGATCACATGTGTCGATCTTCGCGTTCAGAAGCTCCACGTTCAGGGGGTCCGCGTACGCAGCTGAAGAAGCCGACAGTGCTGATCGCGCACTCATTTGGTTCAAGTAGTCGGTGATCCCGCTTCCAATCGACAGCGCGTCCGGATCGATGCCCGAATCCGGCTGCGAACGGTTGAGCGCCGTGTAGTCCTCCCGCATGCGCACGCCGCCCGCCTCGTTTCCGCTTTGATTCGCGAGCCGCTCGTCGGCAGACGAAGAAGCCACCGAGTAGGTAGTGGGCACGATCGTTGCGGAGGGAGACGAGAAGTGGGACTTGGAGTAACTCGGTGAAAGACGGTGCACATCGGCCATCACGGCCACGTTTCCGTGAGCCACCGAGTAGACTTGTTTCCGTGGGCGTCGCTGTCGATCTCGCTTGCGCATGTAGAAGAGGCAGAGGAGCAGCGAGAAGCACAGGAAGCCAATCACGATCCCGCACACGGCGCCAAACATCAGCCGGTCGGCGGTCGCCATCGAAGCGCTGTCGTCGACGAACGGGACGGCGGAGTCGGAGAACTCGAACTCGACCGGCACGCGCGCCAACTGGACGGGACCCGACGCCGCCATCACGATCAGCTGCTCGATTGTCCGATTCTCCGTTCGGTTGAGGGCTTCTCGGAGCGTCAAGACGCCCGTTTCTGCGTCGATTCCAATGGACTTCAGGGACGAGGACTCTTGGATCGAGTAGGAGACGACCCCATCGCGCCCGGCATCGGCGTCCGTTGCGTGCACACGACCGACCGTTTGGCCAACGACTGCCGACCAGGGGACCTGCAATCGAATTCTCCAACGGTGGCGAAAAGGAAAGGCCTACTTGAAAGGAGTAGGACGGTCGAGCGAACACCGGAGCGAATTCGTCCACGCCGACCACGTGAACCGAAACGGGAGCGACGGCCGATCGTTGCTGCTGATCGCTGACCGACACGACGAACTCGTAATCGGAGTGCTTCTCGTAGTTCAGCTCGTCCACAACGGAAATCTCGCCGTTGGTCGAGTTGATCGCAAAGATCTCGTCATTGTTGACCAGCGTGTACGTCCACTCGAAGGCCTTTGCGCCGCCCAGTTTGCTCGTTGCGCGCACTCGGCCGATGATCGTCCCGTTGCGGACGGACTCGTAGACGAAGAGCGTGTAGTTCGGAAGGGGGAAGAAGGGAGCACTGAAGCTCCACGTGTCGATGTTCGCTTCGATCGTCATCTCGGCGGTCGTCCACCGACTCGGGCGCCCGCCGTCTTCGGCCATCACAACGATCGTCCGGCGAGGTCGGAGGAGTTGGGCGGCGTCCGCGAGCAGGTCCTCGTGCCATCGTTCGAAGAAAAGCGCCCCACTGGTCGCGTCCAAACGCAACGTTGCAAGCTCGTCGCCCGCAATCAGGAAGTAGCGCACTCGCCCGTTCTCGCCGCTGTCCGCATCGGTCGCCCGCAAACTGAACAGAAACAATGATTGCATTCCGTTCAACGGGGTCCACAAACTCACGTTCTCAAGCGAGTCCCCCGTTTCGTTCGTTCGTCGATCCGAATTGGCGCACTCACAATGGCGGGATCAAAAACGGGCTCGTTGTCGTTCTCGTCGCCCACATTCACGATTAACATCGCCGTTGAGGCGGGTTGGTAGCGAGCAGAAGCGGCGAAAGCGTTGCGAACGCTCAACGGAACGCGGAACGAAGTTTGCCGCTCGTAGTCCAGCGGTTTCCGCAACGACACCCGCCCGAAGCCGTCGACTCGGAAGAGGGCCGCCATTTGGGCGTCTTCTACCAGAAACCGCAAGCCGTCGCCGCTGTCGTTTTGCACTTGCACTTGGCCGAACGGCAAATGCGGCGGGAAGTCTTCGCTCACCAGGAATCTAAACAGGACGATTGATAAGGGAGGAATTGCTCTAACGAACGTACGTGTAATTGGACTGAAGGAAAACGGGCGGGTCGGCGCTCGACTTTCGCATGGCAGACACACGAATGGTGGAGAACGCGCGCAACGGAGGAGTCCCACCGTCCACCGCCTCGACCGTCAGGAAGCGTTCTTCCTTCGCCTGCAGTTTGCGTAACAACGTCACAAGACCTGCAGAGAAGGAGATTAAAGAATGAAACACGTGGGAACGCACCAGTGACCGAATTGATTCGCGCAAATCCTTCCGCATCGTGCAAAACGTAATGGATCTTGCCGAAATCCTCCGAGTCCTCGTCCACCGCGATCACCTGCCCGATTTCACTCGGAATTGGAGTGTTTGGGGCGGCCATGAACTCGAAGAGGTCGCTCGTGAAGGCGGGGCTGTGATCGTTGACGTCGATGAGCTCGATTGTGAGGTTTGCGAAAGTCGTGTGTTCTCCGTCAAACGCCTGCAAGAGATAAAGATTGACCGAATTAAAGCAGGAGAAAAGTGCCTGAATGCGCAGCAAATGCTCGGCTTTCGTTTCAAAGTCCAGTGAAGCCATGAGGAGCAGCTCGCCGGTAAAGGGGTGGAGATCGAAGTGAGGATTGGGCGGGCTGAGGCGAGTACTCGACGAAATGCTCTCGATCGGCATCCCGTGTGCTCACTGTGGCGATCAACAGTCCAACGGGCGTGTCCTCTTCGATTCGCCGCAGCAGGGATTGCGGAAAGGACGGCGGATTGTCGTTCACATTCAACACCCGCACGTTCACGGTCGCCTCCGGTGCACTCTTCGGCGCTCCGTCGCCGCGAATCTGCAGCTGGTACTCGGAGTTCAACTCGGCGTCCAGCTCTTGAGTCGTCTTCAGGACGCCCAACTCGTCGATTTCGAATGCCCCGTCCGTGTTCCCGCTCACGATCTGGAAACGAACGCGGCTGGTGGAGGACGAGGGCCGATCGGTTGTTTCGAGCTGCAACAATCAACATCGCATTTCATTTCGATAGCTTTTGCTCACTTGTGCAACGAATTTCCCACGCGGTTGTCCTTCCGCAATGACGACCGTCTGGTTGCCTCGCAAGAACTGAACTCCGGCCACCTGGTTGGCGGTGATCGACGCTCGCTTCCACTGGACTCGAATTCGGTGCTCCGCCTCTCATCACATGGCTCACGCCCGAGTCTTCCGCTTGCACCAAAATCTCCCAACCGGTTCCCGCGAATGGAAGCTCGCTGAAATGTGCGTTCTTGATTGAACTGAAGCGAGTAGCGAGGACAAACCGAGCAAAGACGATGTCGCCGCTCGAAGGGTTGATGTCCAGCATGCCCGATTTGTCCTCCAGTTTGTACGTGACTCGACCGTTGGGACCCTCGTCGGAATCCGTCGCTTCTACCCTCGCAAGGATCGATCCCGGCCATTGCTGCTTGTTCAGTTCGATGCTCGTTGTGGAGTCGGGCGAAAAGATCGGCGAATTGTCGTTCTCGTCCTTCACGATCACCTTCACTGTACACACGTCCTGAACACGAGCATGTGGATGATTGAAAGGGTGGTTGAGGACGTACCACGCGACGAGGCACGTGATTATCGGAGGCCGAAATGACGAGAATGTGCTCAGAGACCTTCTCTCGATCAAGGCGTTGGGCAGAAATGATCCCAGTGGTGGAATTGATTGCGAACAGGTCGCCGCCCGAGCCGCCTAAAGAAAATCCTTCACCTTCACATCACTGCCGTTCTCCAACCTTCGATTTGGTAGCGAATTCCGCTCGACTCGCGGTCGTCGATCGTTGCGATCACGCGACTCAAATGCGGGATCTCGGCGTTCTCCCGGAAGGCTACCGTTCCGCAGCTCGCTGTTGCAATCTTCGGCGCTCCGCTCTCCTCTTCGGGCACGTGGACGACGACCGCGGCCAAATCGCTCAGCTCGTTCTCCGAATCCGAAACGTACACTAAACGGGCAGACGTTCATTGTTTGTCTTCAAGCTCCCCGTTTGCTCACCACTCATGTGGTAGACCTCGCCGTGGACCAGCGGTTCTTTGGTCTTGAGAATGCCGTTCTGCGGATTCAACTCGAATTTCGTGATCGTCTCCGGCAGGAGCTTGAACTGCGGCCGAGATTTTGTTTCTGAACAGTCCTTCTTGATTCTGAATTGCTGATCGCAAACGAACCAAAAGAAGGTCGCTTGAAGTCGACCAAGAGAGTTCCGACGATCGTGTCCGCCGAGAGGGTGAAGTCGTACGTGGGCTGCGAGAAGTAGACCCATTTGGATTCGCTTTGCTGTACGAAGATCGTGAACAGCTGATCGGCGAAGCGCGGCATCACTGGATCGGAATCGGAGGCGCGAATCGTCAGCTGGACCAAGCCGGTCGGTCGGTGGAGGACCGTGAGGCCGCCGCTGAGCGAATCCACGGAGAACATGGGCGGTTGGTTGCCGTTGAGGATCTTGTACGAGACCTGCCCCAACGGCCCACTATCCTGATCGACCGCCACGAAGTAGTGGATGGGCTCGTTGGAGGGCAGGCTGTCCACGAACAATGTCAGGTTGGACGTGCTCGTGAACACCGGCGAGTTGTTGTTTTCCTGAACATTCGGGGCTATCAAACTCCTATTGTCCTTCTTGCTTACATCAATGACCTCAACGATCACCGAGCAGGTGGTGCTTCGCCGCTCGTTCGGGATTGGCGGGCGAGTCGCTCGCTTCCAGCATGAAGTGGTGTTTGGGGATCTGCTTGTGGTTGAGGGACTGCCGCAGAAAGATCTCGCCGTTCGATTTGTCCACGCTGAAGAAAGACTCGTCTCCGACGATGCGGTAGTTAATGGAGCCGTTCGTTCCTTCGTCTGCATCGAAGGCCTCAATTTGTGCGACGACAGAGCCTGAGTACGCTGCATTAGAAAGTGACCCGTTCGCGCAGTCGCTCACCGACGAACGTGTTCTCGCTGATGCTGAATTTGAAGGCGGGCGAATCGAAGTGCGGGCTGTGGAGGTTCTCGGCTTCGACGTTGATGCGCACGTTCGTTTCGTTGAGAACAGGCCCGCCGATCGCTCGTTTCATGACGCTCAGTTCGTAGGTGGGAGCTTCCGAGTAGTTCAAGCGCTTGGCCAGGTACAAGGCGCCGCTCAACGCGTCCACTTCGACGAGGCCACTCTGCAACCGGAAGAATGAAAGAACGTGAGCATTGGTTTCTGCTCACTCGATCGCTAATTTCGTAGTAAACTCCCGCGTTCTTCGACGAGCTTTCAGTCGAACCAATGGGACTCAATCGAGCGCCAGGCAGGATGCGCTCGGAGACGCTGAGGACGAGCGAGGAGTTGTCGGTGGATCGCTGGACTCGCTTCACGTTGAACGTCAGCTGCTTCCGTTGCTCCAGCGAGTCGTAGACGTTCACGACCAACTTCTCCGTCTTTCGGAACAAATTGGCCGCTTCCTCCACCTCCTTCGCCAATCGAATGACGCCATCGCTAATGTCGAAGAAGTGGGCGATGCGGGAGTTCGGCTCCACTTCCCACCGGTTCACGTTCGTTGCATTGATGCGGATGATCGGGCAGCCCACGCCACAAGTGGGATCCAAATGGATGTCCCGCTCGATGGGCGAGAAGACGGAGACGTCGGAGGGCGATCGTTCCACGCGGATCAACACCTGGCAGACGGCCGATCGAACTTGCGGTCCGTGGTCCTCGGCGATCACGGCCAGCCGGTAGGAGTCGCGAATGAGCTTCGGGTCCACCTTTCGGCGAACGTAGAGATCGCCTGAAAACGAGAGGATTAAAGACTTTTAAGATGCGTACCGAACGAACCATTGGGTTTGACGTCGAAAAGCTCGTTGAATTTCTGGACGCGGTAGGTGATCGTTCCGTTGGGTCCAGCGTCCGGGTCGGATGCGTTCAAGCGTCCAATCAACTGGCGGTGCTGGTACTCCTCGCTGATGTTGAACTTGCCGACCGTCGAGCAGTCGGGCCCGTTGTCGTTCAGGTCGAGAATTCGCACGTGTACGGAGGCATTCGCACTCAACGGGGGCTGAACACAAAAGAAGTGGGTGATGGCCAATTGAACAGAAGCCACCCACATTCCCCTGATCGGTGGCCACAACCAGAAAGGAGTAGTCGGCTTGTCGTTCTCGATCCAACTCCCGTCGCACGAAGATCTCGCCCGTGTTCGCGTTCACTCCGAAGTCCTGAACGAGCGCCTCTTCGGCCAAGTGGTAGCGAATGCGAGCGTTCTCTCCGGCATCTCGATCCGTGGCATGAACACGCGCAATCTCCGTCATCAACGGTGATTCCCTCCACGACCTAAAAGCCTTCAATTGATCGAAGCGAAGATTTAGAATCGAAACGAACCTCAACGTTGTACAGGAGAGTTTTGAATTCGGGCGTCTCGTCGTTCACATCAAAGACGTTCAGCGTGACGTTGATCGTGGAGGAACGCGGCGGGAATCCCCTGGTCTTGGGCACGAATCTTCAGGTGATATCGGCGGACGGCTTCGAAGTCGAGCGGGGCGGCGAGAAGAAGCTGCCCGGTCAACGGCCGGAACGATTACCGGGACACGGCGGCTCCGAGCTGATCAATTCGTAGGTCACCCGGCCGTTCTAAACGATCGGAAGTGAAGCAAAAAGAAAGGAGGCCGTTCAAAACCTCCTCACGATCCCGATCGGTGGCCTGAACGGCGAAGAAGGGCTCGTGGATCGGATGGTCTTCGAGGATGTTCACTTCCACCGAACTCATGTCGAACTTCGGCTCGTTGTCATTGGAGTCCTGAAATTCGCTGAGTTGTAATGCGCCAAACAAAGAACATTCGAGGACTCACTTGAATGTGAACGCGTGCTTGCGTGTAGTTCGAGCATCCCCAATCAGCATTCACCGCCTGAAAGCAAAGAAGATTAATGAGTGAATGAACAAAGAGCTCACTTTGATGTTCAGCAAGTAGACGTTCTGATGGTCCGCATCGAGTTCTTTCGTCACGACGATCCGGCCGGTGCGTTCGTCCAGCTTGAAGTAGCCGTCCGGGGTCGCCGTCCGCAATGCTCAGCTTCGAGTGGGGAGCTTGAGTGCGGATCGTGCCAACGATGATGCCCGGCAGGATGTCTTCGGAGGTGGGGAACTCGTACGGGGCCCCGATGAAGTGAACGCAACTCTCGGTGTTCGCTTCGACCACGTGGATTCGAATCGCTGCCTAAATCCCATTGATCACAGACCTTCCATTACAAAAGAAGAACTCACCGGCTGCACGCTGCTCAATCCTCCTCCGTCTTTTGCGATCACCTTTCAGCTCGAGCGTGTTGCCGTCGACCGGAGTGAAGTTGCCGCCAATCGTGCCCAGCGGTCGGTCCAGAAACAACTCGCCGCTCAACGGATGCACTCGGAAGGAGGATCCGGTGGGCGCGTCTTCGATCGCGTAGCGAATTTCGCCGAAAAGCCCAAGGTCGCGGTCGGAAGCTCGCAGTTGGAGGAGTGGCCGGGTGGTGTGCGTCTCGTCCACTCGAACGATGGCATCGTACTCCAACGGCGAGAACGTGGGCAGGTTGTCGTTTTGATCTTCGACGACGATCGTGACCAACGCCGATGAACTCTTTCCGGCTGCAAGTGCACGAGTTGAACGGTCTGTCTGGACTCTCGGCCATTCAATCAACAACGGAGATTGCGTGCGTTGCGGGCGGTAATTCCCGGACCGTTTATGACCTTTCTTTCTGTTTTGATGCAAGACCTTAGAGCAGTGGGTCCACGTGCGTGCCGAAACTGCAGTCGCTTATTAATGGAAAAGCGGAGCGCAGGCTACAATTTGGGTTATTTTCTCCCGCCTCTCCTTCTGCTACTCCCGCTTATGCTTTTTGTGTGGGGTAATTTTAGCAGCAGAACTTTCTTCTCAGTAATTGCAGCGTTTGAAAGTACTCAATGACCGGCATTCGATTACTCATCAGTCTGCACTTTTCTTCCTCTTTGTTGTCTGCCCGTGAGGCAATAGCGTTCTCATCCGCCTCTAATGCCAAGCGTTTCGAATCGAATTAGGCGGATGAAAGGGCGAGAAGCGGGCAGGAGGCGGTTGGGTGAAAAACAGGTGAAACTGCTTTCGGACAAAACGGGACCTCGGGAAAACGACTTTCCACAAAATCGGCTCCGACTTTTAGCCGGACGACATTTGTTTTTGTGCGGAGAGCGGGCGACATCAAACGGCTCTCCTTCCGAGTACCCAACCGCTCACTCGCGAGCTCCTTCTTCTCGTGTTTACTGATAGCGTTTAGCTGCTCTTCTCATTCACTAGCTACTCGCTCAACTGTCTGAGATGTTGATGCTGGCGCCTACCTTGGCTGTGGGCGAGCACGGTGAGTTGATAGCGGGATTGGGCCTCGAAGTTAAGCTCCTGCCTCAAGCACAATTTCCCGCTCTCCGAATCCAAACGGAAGGTCTCGTTCTCCTCGTTGCTGATTGTGCGCAGCGAGTAGCGCACTCGATTGTCATTCGAAGTACAACTGCGGTCCTTGGCTTTGACCTGAAAGAAGACAACCTTTAGTGGTGAACATTGTAGCCTTGTGGTCCCGCCATCCACCCAACCCTCTCTCGTCTTTCATTTCACTTTTCGAGTTAACTAGGGGGTGGCGACCGTCTTCTTCATTTCTAACAGCTGCGATTAGAGACGTTTTGGTGAGGGTTTGTACGCTTTAATGCTATTCGCAGTCAAAGGCATAAAAGAAGGCGTTCACGGCATTCTTCTCTCTGCGCATTTAAAGTTTATCATGATCGATGACTTTTCGACTTTATGTTTCTGGTTGAACAATTCGTGGGATCCCGGAAATCCACTTCTCTTTCCGCCGTTCATCAAAAAGCGGCCGGAATTGAGCGCGAAAATGAGTCGATGTCATGCAAGAGGATCTCCTAGGAAACGCGGCCTGGAAGTCCTCCCGCAATGTTTTGCTTCTTCCGCAAAAGCGCACGCATTTAGCCCATTAAATTCGAACAAGTTCGTGCCTATTTCACGAAATGCTTGCGAGAAAACCTCCCCAAATGGAATGTATGGACGTGACCTTTAAAAGGTGGTTGAATTGTTGCTCTTTCTTTGTTTGCATGCTGTTGTTTTGAAAGATTCTTGTTTGAAGCAAAAGATTGCGTATTTCTCAAATTAGCTGGCTATTGTCCTTCGAGGTTCACTGCATTCCTTTACGTCTTCTTTCAGCCAGCATGAGCCAACGGCGCAATGCCATTCATATTTCTCAATATGGGCCGGTGAAATGGCGTATATTCTGGAGCAGCGGCTAATTGTGAGTCTGTTAGAGAAGACGGACAGGGTGGGCTGCCGCATTCGTTCCTTTCGTTTAGCCTTCAAGCTCTTTTCTGTGTTCAGGCCCAGCGAGTCACTCAACAGCGTTGTCGGCCAGGTGCTCAGCGAGATCCTGCGCGTCGTGTTCAACGACAAGTTCCTCACGAAGCTGTTCGATCCACAGGAACAATACTCGCGCAGTTCGCTTCGCCAATACTTCGAGAAGATGGCTCACTCGAGTGTGATGCGATTGAACGAGCCGAGGCAAGCATTCACTCGATTTGTGTCCGCTTAATAATCTCATTGCAGCATGGACCGCTTGTTCGACATGATGACGATGACCGTGAAGCAGCAGATCATGCTGATCGACGAGCCGCGCCATTTGCTGAACGTTACGGTCAACCACCTGAACGGCATCCGCCAGATCGTGAACTACGCGCCCGAAGTGGTCAGCAGCGTCAACTACGCACACGAATTGGTACGAAAAGTCCAGAGAGGAGCCTTTAAGCAAGTCTCCTTTTAGTTGATGAACGGCTACAAAGACGCGCAAACGTGGGAGATGGCGTTGATTCGAAACGCCCTCCTGAACCACTTCCAAGATCTCCACATCCGCGTCTCTCAAATGATGCGCATTGGACTGCAGATGGACGACGGGCGCTTCTTCTTGCTCGGCAATCACATCAGCATGCCCTACGGCACGACGCCGCCGGGCACACTGCGCTACTTCGAAAAGGGCCAACTGAGTAGGATCGCCACTTTCGCCCTCACCGAGAGCTACAACGTGGCAACCCAGCCGGTAAGTCGGTGTGCAGGGGATTGGGTAATGAAATAAGCGAAAGGAGATTAGAGACCCTGACGTTAGCAGAAAGTAATTGCTTGCGATTACCTTCGTCCACAAAAGGAAAGCAGAAGAGTGGGGGATCTCCAAATAAGCGGGTACTTGGCGGCAGACTATTCCAAGATGAACAGACGTCAAAAACCTTACGCCAACCGCCTAATAGTGCGTTGATTTCTGTGAATCAGCTGTCCACCAGTTGGTGGGAGATTCGATTAACGTCTGTGACCAGACGAAATGGAATAAACTCCCGGCCGGTTCAAAGGGGTTGCATTTTACGCCTTTTCTCGCTTCTTGTTCTCACCGACGGCCGCGAACAAGTGGGGGGATGCGGGGTAAGAGGAGGTATTTTTAGGCGGCCTTTTTGCTCGCGCCTCTAATGCAATCCCGTTTGAACGCACCTCTTGTTCTGCACCTTGATTAACCGCACCAAACCGAACAGTTTCGCTTTTCAGTGGTCGCTGTCTCCCATGGACACGTCGAAGCGGTGCACGACCCTCGGCGACAACATTTTCCACGACGATCACGGCCCGGTAGGCGATACTTTGGCGTTCTTTTTGTGCATTTCGTTCTTTTCAGGCGGGCGAAGAAGGCGGTCGAGACGAAACGAAGGGCGGTGATGCGGACGAGATGAAACTCCTGAGCAAACTGATCAACCGGCCGGAGCCCTCCGGCAACGGCGACAACTTCGTTCTGAACCTTTTTGGCGACGAGTCCGACGGCGAGAGGATCGAAAGTCGTCCGATCGGAGAGCAAGAAGAAGAAAACGAAGCCGAAAGCCGCCGCTCCGTCCGAACCACCCGCAGCGAAGGTCAACGTTCAAAAGTCGAAGACATTGGCCGACGCCATGCAAGAGGTGAGTTTTTTTCTCGTGGCAAACTTCGTTCACGAACTCGTGTCCATTTCTTTCTAATTGTGGGGATTGACGCAATCGCGCGTATGCGGTGTCCTTTGAAGTTGCCGTGAGAAGAACGGACGCCCGTGTGGAAGGCCGCCGGCTACACAAACCGAATTTCGTGCGGGCCCCCGGGGGAGCGGCTAATTCGTTTGAACGGCCGTCTTCATACGAAATGCTAATTCTTGACTATCAAGCGGCGCCTTCGAAGTTTGCCTGGGGTGCGGGAGGTCCGGAGGGCGCGGGCGGACGTCTTAATATTCTCATCGAAAATTCAAATTCGAACTGCCCGCTGGCGTGCGCGCAGTTCCGAATTATTCCTAATGGGATTTGGCCGAGACCACCACGACGCCTTCCGTGTTTCCAAACTTCCCGACACTCTCATCCCTCCCCTCGCTTCCAGATGGACATTAAGAGCGCGAAGCCGACGACGAGCAGCGGGCCGAAGAGCCGCGGCGAGCAAATGTTGCGAATGATGGACGAGGCGCCCCCGCGGGCCTCGCGCAGTCGCAGCGGATCGCGCAAGAACGTGCGCACTCGCGAGCCGTCGGCCACCCGCAAGTCGTGATCACGCGAACCAGCTCGACGGCGTCCATGTTCGAATTTGGAAGGAATGCTCAAGCAAGCACATCCTTTTCTATTTGTTGTGTAGTGTTGATCTCGTTTGATTTTGTTTGAAGCGTTAATCAGTTTTAAATTAAATCCAGTTCTCTGATTAACAGCGCATCATTTCAAGGCCAATAATGAACTCGTGATTCGAAAGACCCACCAGGAAACCGGGCCTTTTTGAGTCAAAAAAAGTCAATTCCCGTGCGTGACATTAGAGGAGAACCCGAAGAACTGATGGCCTGAGCGGGTCGATTCCCCAACCGGCCATTTGTTCTGCCCGCACTGACCTGCAAAAGACACGCCGACTTCCCGACATCCTCCTTCACATTCAGCTCGTAGAGGGACTTCTCGAAGAAGGGCGGCTGGGCCTCCGAGTCCACCACCTCGACCACGACGTCGACGATCGAGGAGAGCGGCGGTGTGCCCCGATCTTCGGCCATCACTTGGAAAGCGGATCTCCGGCTCGACGCTGCAGTTCAGCTGAAAGAACAAACAGAAATGAAAAGGGATGAAGGGAGGAAGTTGGACTCACCACTCCGATCGCCGTGAGAACGCCCGTCTCCGGATTGATCTCGAACAGGTCGGTGCCCGTGAGCGAGTAGTGGATTCTCGCATTCTCTCCTGCATCCCGGTCGATGGCGGTCAAACGAAGAACCGATTGGGTGGTGTCTTCGCTCGTTCGGTTGTACGTCGCCCGGTAGATCGGCTGCTGCCAGGTGGGCCGGTTGTCGTTCTCGTCGCCGATGTCCACGTGGACGGGGGTGATCGAAGAGGGTCTCTCCCCGTTCATCGACCAGCAGGAATTGCAGTCGGTAGAAGGATTGGGTTTCTCGATCCAACGGGCCGCAGACCATGAGCAGGTAGACGAACGGAGTGTCCGCTTGCTTCAAGCACATCGACTCGCAACCCATTCACGGTCAGGCGCATTCTAAAGACGAGGAGTGAATGAAACAACAATCAGATCCACGCGCTAAGTTACCCTTTGTCGAAGGCTTCGTTTAACGAAACACGAGCAACAACCACTCCAATGTTCACGTTCTCCGCAACGATCGAGCGGCCGTCTTCCGTCAGCCACTGGATGCTCAAGCCGGCCGCATTCGTTCCGATTTCCTCGTCCATGACCGTGATGCTGAGAAACACGCGGGACTCGAGCGATTGGGGAACGCCGTGGTCGATCGCCGTCACCAGCATCTCGTGAGTGACGCCGGCGGGCAGCGGCGAGATGGCAACCGAAATGACGCCCGAGTTATCGTCGATTTGGTAGAAGTACGCGTCTTCTCGGTTGGCCTGAACAGATGAATGGAAATGAAGGTGAATGAACGGAAGTCACCTGTTGAAGTTTGTACGTGACCCGCGCGTTCTCGCCCGCATCCTCGTCCCGTGCGGCCACCGTCAGGACGGGACGATCCGACTGTTGCATTGCTCGAAATTCGAGCGGCGTATCGTGATTGAAGGAATTGCGGGGCACAATCGTTGGAGTCCAGCACTTGGATGTCCACGTTCAGTTTGCCTATCCTACAAGACAAGAGAAATTGAACGTTAGGAGAACCCCATGCGAACCTCGGAGGCTCTCCGCCATCGACCGCTTCCACAAGCAGGTTGTAGTGATCGCGGTACTCCCGATCGAGCCGCCCGTCCACCACCAGGTCCACGTACAGCGAAGTGCCCAGTTTGCGCGGTAGAAGGCGGAACACGTTGTTCACGTTCCCGCTCGCAATCCGGTACTCCCGCACGTTGAAGGGCGGCGAATCCGCGTCGGTGGCCATCGGCAGCGGAAGTTCCGTGCCCAAACGAACATTCTCGTTGATTTCGAGCTGCAAGCGTGAAGTAAAACGAACGTGTTGAACGGAAGCACTCACTTTGACCTCGTCCGTGGGAAAGACGGGCGTGCAATCGTTCTCGTCGACCACTTCGATCACCACTTTGTGGCCCGAAGATCCGTCGGTTGGGATCACGATCACCGACAACTCCCGCTCTGCTTCGTGATCCAACGGGCCGTGCACGAGGAATTTCGCCCGTCCGTTCGTCGACTGCGAGGAAGCTTCAACAAGAGTGGCTCGTTAAATGAGTATTGTGTTTTTTCTTTTTCTTTGTGCTTAGTCAAATGTTTGCATCTATTGAATGCCCACTAATTATTAATGGAAGAACGGGAGGATGAGCGAATGATCCGTGCAGTTTGATTTGTTGCATCGGAAATGCCCGTTTTGGTGCGTGACCCCTCGGCTTGCTGCGGCCGCTGCCACTCAACTTGATGCCCCCGCTCGATCCCCCGACTCTCGAATCCGAAAGCAGTTTGCGGTAATTGCGTTCTTGTTGAACTGCTTCAAACCTCCGTAAATGCGTGCTTATGAATGAGTGCAGGGGATGAAAGCAATCTGCGGGCTCCTTTTTCGTCTTCCCGCCGACTCGCCTTCTGAAGGGCGGCAAATTGATTGCGAGTGGACGGACGGGTACGTGCGGATGAAGGAGGGCCGCTTATCCGTGCGCTCGGCCGGCACGTGGCCATCTTGTCGCTTCTTTCCGCTTATGAACCCGCGGCGACTTTTTACTCGCCCGCTGCTTATGGTCACTTGGGGCAAACAAGTGGGCGCCGATTTCGACGAGCCGCCAGACGCAAACGCTTGACCGTTTAACACAACGGAAGACCTCAAAAGGGGCCCGCACGGCGTCGTAAAGAGCGACAGATTGGACGTGTGCGGGAGGGGGCGCGCAAAACAAACTCGTTATGTAAAACAACTTGCCGGGAGCAATTGTGGGCATAAGCGAAAGGAAAATGCCCTTTTTCTTTTGCCTTATGCTCCAATCACTCCGGAAGGCAAATTTGACAATTAAGAAACATGATTGACAGACAACTAGACAGCGTGAAAGGAACTCACTCGCTCGGCACTGCTGTCGAGATCCGGAAAGGCCACGTAGAAGTTGGTGCGCTCCTTGTCTTTGGGCGAAGTGGCCGTCGCAAACCCGATCCGATGGCCGATGGGCGCGAGTTCGGAGACCCGCAATCGTCGTTCGGTTCCCGCATCGACGCCCGCTCGAAGGGAAAGGAAGAGAGACGAGCAACAGAAACGAGTGGCCAAATCGAGTGGGCGTTCATTCCGAAAAAGGACGAGGAGTGACCGGCGATTGAGGCTGCCATTCGATGCGATTCCGCTGTTCTGCAATTCGAATCTATGTTCGCAACAACAGAGGCGTTTTCAAGAAGAACTAATGGACGCGAAGTGGACAACAAAGCGGAAACGCGGGAGTAATGACGATCGCCGTCGATTGACGACCGAACGGCCTTGCCGGAAGAAACAAACGAAACGAATCGAAGGGGGCGAAGTTCATCCGATCGAAAACAAATTCCTCCCACTTGAACCCTCCGGAAAATCCCTCGTGTTGACCTTCACTCCTCCTCCCTTCCCGCCCCGCTTACTGTTGGGTAAACGAAGAGGGCGGTTGGGACCGCAAGTGGGCGGAGCCAAACGGAACGGAAAGGCGGAGCGCAAAACGAACGAGTTTAACATTTTTAGCCGCTGACTAGTCGACGGGAAAGGAGACCAAAAAGAGACGAAGAAGCAGAAGCATGCGGGAAATGACCGCTCATTAACGTCCGAACTTGCGGAGGTCATTTGGGCGGACACGTCGAGAAAGTCGGGGGCGGGGCGGGCAGACGTACAAAAACCTCGTTAGCGGCAAATCAAACCGCAAGTACGTACTTTCCTCCCGCCGATTCCCGCCCAAATCTTCGGCTTTTGGAGGTGAATAGCGGGACTCGCGGCTTCTCCCTCAACCGACCGCCCGCAATCGAGCGGCTTGTCCTTGGAGGCGCCACCTTAAACGAGACGAGAGCAGCGGTTTGCTCGATTGGGGGGAGCGCAGATGAACGGCGCAAACTTTGCTCACTTTCTCGTTCGTCGTCTTCATTCCGTTCGTGCTTATTGCGGACGGACGGAAGGAAGCGTTCCGTTGCGCACATCAATCGCCCGCATTCCCGCCGCTCATTCCGCCGTCGTTCGAGTGCACGGGAATCACTTTGCTGTAGGCAATCTCCGCTTATGCAATCCCGAAAGGACATTTGAAGGAAAGAAGGAGATGCCGGGGGATTTCATTATTCCGCCCAAAATTCCCTGCCGTTCCCGCCCGTTTTGTTTCAAACCGCCCGTGCCGTTCGCTGGCAAAGATTTCCAGAGATAAGCCAAAAAATAATGCGAATGATTTCATTGCTCCTCTTTGGTCAAAGGCCAACTTCCCGTGATCGAAAACATTTACGCAAACAAGCCAAGCCTCAAGTGGCATGCTAGAAGCAATGCTCGATTGAAACGAGTACTTCCGTTTAGTTTTCTTATGCAAATTTTTCCCAACGGCGGCCCGTTTTCGCGCACTACTTGAACTCGGCGGCCGGAAGGGCCAACAGCTGGCGGGCGTCGCGATGAGCACTCGAAATCCCCGCGCATTCGAATGTTTACAAATGTTTTGTTGTTTCGAAGCGCGAGCAGCGTTTATTTGGGCCGAAGAGCGAAGGCGGATGTGCGAAGAGTTCCGTTTCTAATCCCCCCACTTGCAGACGGGGACGAACGAACAAGAGAAGAGCATCATAACACGCAGTTGGGTGGGCGAACAAATCGAATCGGCGGCTCGATCAAACCCCCGAATCATCAATCCCCGTTGCTTTTTGTCGGCCGACACTCCAACGGAAGAACGAGATGCGCGACGAATTAGCGCACTGTAGGACACGAGAGCCCGAATGCAAATCCGTTTGACCTGCGCGAACACTCCCGCCCCGCTCGCCGCCTTCCTTGCGGGGCGGCCCTTGCGCAAGCCGCCCAGCGGGAGTCGAGGATGGGCGGCAAGGAGGGGCGGCAGATGAATCACGGAGTGCGAATCGGGTTCCTTTGATCCGCCGGGGCGACAATCGTGGCCAATTACCCGGAATCCGTTTTGTTTTCCGGCCGGGCGAACGGAATCGGCGGAATGATCTCCCGGACCAAATCCGTTTCTTTCCTTCCTTCAGTTTCTTCGCAAACTGGAGCTAATTGAGTTCCCTGGAGTGGTTAATCAAAGGATTTCTGTTTGTTGGACGAACCAAGCATTCGCTCGCAGAGTGAGGCGACTTCCTTTCGGCGAGTTGATCACATGACTAGTGGTTTGATCGATTGTTTACGGAGAAAACAAACAAGACATATCAGCATACAATCATCGGCACTTTTATTTGATCCTTACAAATAAACAGCACCAGACTTCATCGAGCACAACAAAAAGGGAGGATCACGAGGGCACTTGAGTGGCGGGAATGACGACGCCCCTGCCGGACGGGCGAAGAAGGCGAAGCGGGCGAGGGTCTCCGGATTGCTGAAAAGCGAAGGGAGAATTACGTCGATGGGGCTGTTGAGATCACTCACGACATCGCGTAGCGGATGGAGTACTGCGGGTAGCGGTCGGTCGTGGTCCCACTTCGGATCTTTGGGCCGTGGATGGTGAGAATGCCGTTCTGCAGGCCGAAGGCCTTGAAGATCTCGCGCGCGCTCCTGCGGGAACTTCCACAACGAGTAGCTGTTCGACGAGAGGTCGTAGACGTAGAGCGTGTAGAAGACGTCGCGATCGCCCGAGCATCCCGCGGCCCAACATGAAGAGGCGGTCGTTCTCCTGCGGTCATGCCGAGCAGAGTGCAGTAGGCTCCGACCTGAAAGCAGAATCCGATTGATGAGGTCGTTCTTCGTCCTGCAACTCACCTTGTTCGTGCTCAGCGGAGTGAGCGTGAGGTTTCTTTTGCCGACC
This sequence comes from Aphelenchoides fujianensis, assembly GCA_024699865.1. Taxonomy (NCBI): domain Eukaryota; kingdom Metazoa; phylum Nematoda; class Chromadorea; order Rhabditida; family Aphelenchoididae; genus Aphelenchoides; species Aphelenchoides fujianensis. The sequence continues at coordinate 657,456 of JAMPIO010000026.1, forward strand.
ATCTTCCACAGCGGGCTTCTCGTTCAGGTCGACGGTCCAAATGCCGGCGGATGATGTAGCCCTTGCGATCACCGGACAGACTCGCCACGAGGAAAAGCTTCCCTTTGTAGACGAGCACTTGGCGTGTCGGAGAGGCGTAGAAGTGGCAGCAGGGCCGGGATAGTCCAGGGAGCCCAGCGATTCGCTCGAGCGGGTCTCCAGGCTTGACGCGGTGGATCTCGACGACACGCGGCGCGTCGAGAAGGGAATCCTGTCGTAGCGGAAGAACACGAGGACCTCGTTCGGCTTGTCGGTGGCGAGCAGGAAGCTGGGCGTGAACGCTCGCGGCGACTCCACGGGCAGCTCCTGCCGGACGGGCTCCGCGGCCTCGACGTCCCACCAGAGCAGCTGATGGCGTCCTTCTTGGCTCTCCAGGCTGGAGCTGCACGAAGAAGCGGCTCGTGGTGCAGATGAGAGTCCGTTCGAACAGCGGAAGAACCAGCCCGATCCTGAAATTGAAAAAAATAAGAAGTCAATCGTTTCCACGTCGTTCTGCTTACAAGGCTGGGCGTTCTGCGTGAAGGTGTCCAGCAGTTCCAAGACGGTGGCGCCCGTCCTCGTAGATCACCTGCAGCAGGAAGCGGCCGCTCGGTCCGTAGGCCCACGAGCGCGTGCTGGTGAGGGTGTCGATGGTGGAGTAGCGGACGCCATTCGAGACGCGGACGTATTGCAGGTGGATCTCCTGCGGATCGTCCTCCATGGCCTGCAAAAGGAAGGGGTGAAACGAAAGACGGCGAGCGAAAGGAGCAGCCGCTCCGCAGGATCGCGGACCGGCGCGAGTGAACTGCCCGCCGCTGAACGAAATGATGCGCTTGCCGCCGGTGAGGGGAAATTTTTGGAGAAAGTAGATTGCGTAAGCAGCTTGGAAACGAAGGAAATTACCCGACTTTCAGTTGGCACGAGAACGCAATCGCATCGACCAAGCCGGAGACTTGCAGTTCGGAACCTCTTCTTCCTTCAAAAAGCAGAAAATTGATTTTTGCGTCGATACAGTAACATAGTGTAAGACAGGGACAGCAAAGGTGCGCGTTGGCATCTTCAGTAATCGGTGAGAACGGCGGTTCAAAGGAAAAACTCTGATTGCCGATTCATCTTTCCAGGATCCACCATAATTGCACCGCTACTTTTCTTTTCGTGAACGAAAAATTGACGCCGCCGTTCCTCGAATGTTTCGGCGTTTATTCAGTCGACTATTTTCAAATCACAACAACGACACGGATGAACTGAGAGGTGGAATTTTGTTAACGATTTGCGGCCTGCAACGAAACTGTTTTATGAGCCATCGTCTTGAACGTACCTTTAATTGGAGATCAGAGCAGAAACAACAAACAACGAGACAATCGCCTCAAATCCTGCGATTTCTCATTCGCTGTCGGTGCATCCGTTTCTGCACAAGGGATCGCTGGATCAACCGTTGGATGAACTGCTCCTTCAAAATGGCGAAACCGCCCGGACGGCTCAGGAGCGAGAGGTCCAGATCCTTGGGTCAGTTCGTCCAGATTCGGGATGTCCTTGATCATGACCAGCTCGTCGATCATCTCCGGCTTCAACGAGGACGCGTTCAAGTCGCTGGGTAGTCGAGAAGCGGCGGCAGAAAGTGAGTTGAAAGAAGGCGGCGGTTCGGGCTGCTTGAACACGACCAACGGCTCGCTTTCGGTCAACGGAAGCGGCGAAGGACTGTTTGCGGGCGGGGGCCTCAACGTTGCGGAGAGGGTGGTGGGTTGCGGTCGAGCGGTCAGGTTGGTCGGCGTGCCGCCGTGGAAGAGCTTTCGGTGGATGGACTCTAGCTGCTCCACCTCGCCGACGGTCAGGTTCGAGAGGTCGAAGCGAGGCCGCGTCTTCTTCACTTCGTTCATCTCGGGCAGCATCGGGGCGTCGTAGGAGTTGCGCGAGGCGGGCACCGACTCCACTCCGTAGATGTTCAGGCGGTGCGGATTGCCGGCCGGCTGCAGGGGCGCCACCTCTCGCGGCCGGAATCCCTCGTTGTTCACGGGCACGATCGGGGCGGGCACGTTCAGGATTGGAGCTCGTCGATTGGAAAAGATCTAAACGACGTTCATCAATCACTGCAGCAATCCACACTCACCTGCGGAGCCTCGGATTCTGCGGGCGGGGCAGTCACGAACATCGGCGGCCGTGCTCCGTAGCCGCTGTTGGCCGAAAGAGCGCGAGACCTCAGCTCGTCCACTCGCGGCTGGGAGTGGGCGGTGAGGATGGCGTTCAGCGGATTTGTCATTGGGGCTGCATCCACGTTGTTGCTGCTCGACGGCATGGCGGCAGCCGACGAGAAGGAGCGAACCACCGCGGGGATCACGGCCAAGTGCTTCAGAAGGGAGAGGACGTCCGGCAAACTCCGCAACTCGAGGGTAACGTCCGGCAACTTCGCGGTTGTTGTTTCCACTTCTGCCGTTGTTGTGTTCGTTGTTTGTTCGGTAGTTGTAGTGGTTGATGGAGTGGTCGAAGTGCTCGTCGTGGTCGTTTCTTCCGTGCTCGTGGTGGAGGCCGCAGTCGAAGATTCGGTTTCGATGGTCGCTTCGGGGATCACGTAGGTGGTCGTGGGCGGTCCACTGGTCGTCGTTGCGAAGCCGGGCGACGAGTCCACGATCAACAGCGGCGGACTGCGCGCACTCTGCACGTACGTGGACTTCATTTGACTCCACTCGCGCCAATCGATCAAACGAATCGGAGCAGTGGTTGCTGCAACGAAAAGAGCAAGTTTCACACAACAGTGATTGATTCTTTTCGATTAATCAACTCACTCGTCTCTTCGACCACTGGGGTCGTCGTCTCCGGAAGATTAATTCGCCAACGAACGCCGTTCCAATCGTGACCACAAACTGCCGCCATTAACGATGTGATCCACAGCAGAACTGAAATGAAGTGGATGTTTAGCCATCGCCGAGAAAAAAAGTTACCTCGTTGCTTGCGTCCGTTCATGTCGTGGACGGGAAGCGAAGACCTGAACACAATTCGGGCTGCAGCTTCCTCATGCCAACGGGAAACCCGCGCGCGATCTCGTTCGCCTCCAAACGTCAAACGAAAGAGAAGAAAAGAACGGCAAATTTCACCGAAAATCCCGATGAATTCGAGACGTGCATCTTGCGGAAGAGAAATGGGTCAGGCGAAATCGCCCACCGCCCCCCCGCGTCTTCGCCGATTCATAATTTCGACCGATGACTTGCGGCTGAATACAAGGCGCTCTTTTATCCACTTTCCCTTTCTTCCCGCACGACTTTCTTCGAGAAACTGCACGATTGCACCCGAACGTTCGCGCAATTGAAAACAAACGTGCCGTTGGATCGGAAGCATTCAGGTAAAAGACCACAAGCCAACCGGCCTATTGAATTCGCTTTTATTTTAAGCATCGTCTTGTTCGCACAAACAAGCATTACAAAACAGTTATGGTGTACACGGGAACTACGAAAGGAATTAGCGGGAAATCGGAGGCGGGTGGCTTTACTCCACCGTGTCACCGACTTCGCGAGGTTGCGGGGTCGATCCACGTTGAAACCGTTCAGCTCCGCCACGTGGTAGGAGAGGAGTTGGAGCGGGATGACGGTCAGGATGCCTTGCAAGCAGTCCACCGTCTTCGGCACACGAATGATGGCGCGCACTCCGGCGAGGTCCTTCTCGGGCACCTTCTCGTCCGCGATCACGATCGGCCGGCCGCCGCGCGCGAGCACCTGCTGGAGGGCGTTCATGGACTTCTGAAGGCGGACAACGAGTTGGGGAATGAGTGGATTGAATGAACGCACGTGGTAGACGTTGTCCTTGCAGACGACCATGATGATGCAGAGCTTGTCGTCGACCATCGCCAGCGGTCCGTGCTTCAACTCGCCGCTCAGGATGCCCTCGCAGTGCATGTACGACAATTCCTGCAGAAAGAACAAGAATAATCACAGGAGAACAGAAAATGGAGGTACCTTGATCTTGAGAGCTCCTTCCAAACAAGTGGCGAAGTTGTAGCCGCGGCCCATCACGAGCACGGACTTCTCCTGGTACATCTCTTCGGCCACCTTCAGCACCTGATCGTTCAGCTTCAGGATCTCGCGCACGTACTCTGCAATTAGCGCCATTGCTTGAGGCTCTCTCGATTGAGCGGACTCACCGGCCAGGTTGCCGAGTTCGCGGATGATCTCGTCGCGTCGTTTCTGCATCGAAATGCGGTCGTCACTCACGGCCAGGGCGAACATGACGAGGGCGAGGATCTGCGAAGTGTAGGCCTTCGTGGAAGCGACTCCAATTCTCCGGGCCCGGCGTTCACGTGAATTCCGCAGTGCGTCTGCCGGCAAATCGAACTGCCGACCGTGTTCGTGATTCCGATCGTGAGGGCGCCTCGAGGTTTGCAGTAGCTGAACGAACGCATTATAAACGAATTGTTGCAAGGCATTCAGAACAAACCGAAGAGCATTGAGGGTGTCCGCCGTCTCTCCGCTTTGGCTGATGAAGAAGCAGACGTCGTCGCGGAAGATCGGGGTCTCTCGGTCGAGGAAGTCGCTGGCCAGTTCGAGGATGACCGGCAGTTCGGTCAGTTCTTCCATCAACTGACGGCACTGAAATGAGACAAGCTGTGTAAACAAACGCGCAAAAGGATCACGTACCGCAATGGCCGAATTGTACGAAGTCCCGCACGCGATCAGGATCAGCCGACGGCAACGCTTGATGTCCGCCACAAACTCCTGCAAGACACACCCCCGTTGATGGTATTGAACTGAATTTGTCTCAAACCTTGATGCCGCCCAGCACCACTCGGCCGTCTTGCAGCACACGGCCGCGCATCGTGTTGACGACCGATTCGGGCTGCTCGAAGATCTCCTTCTGCATGAAAGTCTTGAAGTCGCCCCGCATGATCTGCTGCAGCTCCATGTTCAGCTGTTGGACTTCACGCGTTTGAGCGGAGGGGTCCGTTCCGTCTCGCTTGATGCGGTGGATGGTCAGGACGCCGTTCTTGACGAACGCCACGTCGTCGTCTTCGAGGAAGAGCACTTGTTTTGTGTGCTCGATGATGGCGCTAAACAACACCCGTTGATCAGCAGTCTTCACTCTCTTCGATTACCTGGGATCCGAAGCCATGAAGTACTCGACTTTGAACGGGTTGTTGAAGTCGTTGAAGGCGCCTCCACGCATCACCTTCTCGATGATCTCCGCTAAAAAGAATCGGTTAAAGATTAGGTCAGAAGGAAGGAGGTGAACGAACGAGTGGCCGGCGCCGTCCACTCGCCGTCGCTGTCTCCGGTGGTCCCATGTCCGTTTTCGGGCTTCCGTTGGAGGGTGTGCGGATCGTCGTGGCAGATGAAGCCCGCATCTGCAATCCAAGCGTCAATTACTCGTCATGAAGAAGGAAGAAAGCAGTACCTTTGCTGAAGTAGACGGGGAACTGGTTCGAATCCAAGCGGACGGCCGATTTGATGCCGACGACGAGCGGCGATCCCCGCCGAGTGCCCACCACCTGCCCGGGGAAGTGGCGGGACTTGAAGGCCAACGCGAACGCGCCCTCCAGCTGCTGGATGGTCGTCTCGACCAGCTCGCGGAGGTCGTATTGCGGGTACTTGGTGTAGATGTGGTGCGTGAGCTTGGCGATGACCTCCGTGTCGGTCTCCGACTCGAACGTGTAGCCCTTCTTGAGAAGATACTCCTTGATCTCCTTGTAGTTGGTGATGATCCCGTTGTGGACGACGACGAAGTCTGCAGAAGTATGTAGTTTGATCGGGGGAGACCTGTTTCCGTTTGTCCACTCACCATTCGTGTCGTTCGATCGTTGCGGGTGGGAGTTCACGTTGTTCGGCGTTCCGTGCGTGGCCCAACGGGTGTGCGCGATGGCCGAGTGGATGTCGTAAACCATGTCGAAGTCGAGGCTCTTGCATTCTGAAAGAATGAAAAAAAGTGATTGATGAGTTTACACTGCGCCCCGTTCCCGCCACTCACCATTCACTTGTTCGGCGAGTTTGTCCACCTTTCCGTTGCATCGGAAGAGTTTCACCTCGTCGTGCAGCTTCTTGGCGTCGTTGCTGCCGTCGATGGCCAAGCCGGCCGAGTCGTAGCCGCGGTACTCCATGCGGTGGAGGCCCTGCAGGAGGATGTCCACCACCTCCTTGCGCGTCTTCGGCGTCAAAAAGTTCAAGTAGGCGAAGATTCCGCACATTTCGGTCGAGGTTCGCCTGCAAACGAGAACGGAAGCTGTTGGGCGGACAGAAGTGAACGTCGAGGACACGCAGCGCTCGCATTTAAATCGATGTGGTGGGAAACGTCAGCACGATCACGATTCCAAAAGCAATTAATTCAAAACGGAAATCGTCGCTCACAAGTGGGCGGTTTCGTTCACACGCCCATTTCCCGAACGAACGGAAGGAACGAATGATAAGATTGCTGCCGGCCGCCCGTCGTTGATCACGTCAAGCAGGAGGCGGGAGGAGGAAGTGCGGAATGAGGAGCGGAACCCTCCGCGAACGTCAACCCAATTTACAACTGCGCTCGTTTACTCTCGAACGAAAACTCCAACACCAAGTTCAATGTTCGTTTTTATACGCAACCCCCGCCAATTGACCCGCACCGGCCGCTCGCAATCACCCCCGTTTTGGTCTTTCTGTTTGCCCAACACGAGCCGCCGAACAGCTGAGCAACGGCGGCGCGTGTTAACAGACGACCAATTTTGTACGAATGACCTGCTCGATTTGAAGCGGGAAGGAGGGAAGCGGGGGCAATGCAGATGACCCCCGCCCCCCTCCTCATCCGTACATCAACAGTTGCTCTTCGTTCCCGGCGAGTGTTCAAAAAACACGGATTCCTCCTCCCTATCGTGGGGGCGATCAAAGATACCGTTTTTTGATAAACTCCCGGGTTTCTTTTGACGCAACGGAAGCAAACCGGAGGCTTTCACGTGGCGGGCGGGCGGCAGAAAGAATGGCGAAGACAAAACCACGCCCGCATTCCTCCTCTCCCCGACTTTCCCATCGGTTCGGCGAGCGATGATCAAACCGAGTGGTTTGTTTTCGAGCTGGACGATCGCAAAGGAATGAATTGCGGGGGCAAAACGGTTTATTCGCGTTCTCTAACCTAACGAGCAGCCCCAAAACAACAACGAGGAACGAAGAAACTCGGATCGGCGGACGCTTCAATTCGCCAAACGGACGATTCCCTCCTGAGTCACCGACAGGACGATCTTTTGGTCCTTCAGGCTCCACGCACGAGCTTCCGCAAACGCCCGGCCGCCATCTGAACAAAAAGCGTTAAAGGTCGACCGCATGAATCGTCGCGTTCTTGCCTGCGATCGGGCTCGTCGTCTCGATCAGCAGCCACTCGTTCGCGTCGACGTCATTGTGGAAGTAGGCGTTCATGTCGAGGCTGAACAACATCGTGGGGAAGAAGCCGGAAGCGATGTGGTCGACGAGCGCGGTCTCCATCATCGAAATGTCCGAGAGGAAGGCGGCCAGAATCCGATGGTTCAGTTGGTTGGAGCCTGCAAAGAGAACAATGAACAGGAAGAAAACGGGAACGAACCCAGGGGCTCTCTGGCTCGAATGTAGATGTGATGGACGGGCGAGAGCTCCTTCGGGTAGCGAGTGCGCATGCTCCAACGGAGCGGATCGATCGGGCGGATCTGCAAAGAGTGGACTGTGACTATAAAACGACGGTTGAAACGATCACTCACGTCGAAGAGCTTGTTGAACAGGGCGGGAGTCATCTTTCGCTTCATTTCGATCATCTTCTTGTGGAATTGGGTGTGTCCTTTGTGCGAGTCGGCGGCCGCGTCCTCCAGCACCTCCTGCCACGACTTCAGCGACTCCGGGTCGGGGTAGTCGCGCTTCATGGGCACTTGGTGCTGAATGGCGGGTTCCTCGCCGATGTGGAAGGAGACGAGCGAAGAGGTCAGGAGCTCCTCGCCCTGGGTCGCCTCCACGATCCGCGTGCAGAAGGACGTCCCGTCGCGCACTCGTTTGACGGAGAAGTCGACCGGCTTGTTCACGTCGCCTGCAAACAAGCAGCAAGGAACTGTTCAATCCGAGCACTCGGCAAAGAACTCACCGGCCTTGATGAAGTACGTGTGGCCTGAATTGGGCAAGAAGCCCTCGCCCACGGTCATGCTCCCCGCCCGAACGGCCGTCGCGAACGCCTGACCGCCGTAGATCGCGTCGAGGAACATGCGGCCTTGCAGCAGGTGGTTGCTCCTGCAATCCGAAGGAATAGAGACCAGTCGAACCGGGAGGATGCTCACCGGAATTTGTCCTCGTCGATTTGATCCAAGTGAATCAGCTGGGCGGTCAGCTTGCCGATGTCCTCGTGAGAACGTTGCATCACATTCGAAGTGGAAGAAGCGGCGGACTTGGCCGCAGAACGGAGATGATTGAGAAATTCTGAAAACAAGACGAATTCAGTTAAAAGAAGCCAGCAGGAGAAACTCACTCATTGTGAGAAGAAAAGGAAACACCGGGTGGCGATCACGAGGACCCGCGAATTCATGTGATGGCTGGAAAGGAGTGGATAAAAGCAAGAGGTTGAATTAGAAACAATATTCGAACAGTGCAGAAACGACAGCAGCTTCTCAACATCCATTCCTTGGTTAAATACTCGGTTTATTGATCCACACACGTAGGGGAACAAAAAAGAACGTTCTTGCATCAACAGAAATAATTATCGCTTAACGAAACCAACAGAAGGGAATAATTAGGCGGAACGAGTGGGCACGAGCGTCTGCACGACTTCGATGGTCGTCCGGGTGAGGTCCAGCAGGTTCGAGATGTCGGGCATCGCGGAGCTCTCCTCGTACTCTTGCAGCAGGCGGTTCATGAAGTTCATCAACTGCGGAGCGAAGGCGCGCATCACGTCCGGCACCTGCAAGAGAACAGGGGGATCAAAAGTTAGGTCATTGAGTCCAATTCACGAACCTTTTCGACCAGAACCTTCACGGTCCGCACGGCTTGGAACTTGAGGGCGACGGGGCACTGGTCGGCGAGCAGTCGGAGCAGGATGGCGACGATGCTCGGCACGACCGGACGGAGGACGGTGTTGACGGTGGTCAGCTCGAGCAGGTCGGCGATCGCCCGCAACGTGCGCTCTCGCTGCATCAGGGAGCCCGTGCGGGAGGAGGCGGACATGAGCTCGGAGAACGGGCGCCAGCCGGCCGTTTCGTTCAGCCCGTGGACCGTCCGCTTCTCCTCGTTCACGCCGACCACGAACGAGCTCAAGCAGGGCGGGATCTCCATCGCCTCCTCGGCGCTGCACTTCCCGATCAACGTGGAGAGCAGTTTGGCCGCCTCGGCCGTGACCTCCTTGTTCGTGGAGCAGTAGAGCGTCATGATGCCGTCGACGAAGGGCGGCAGGAGGTCCTCGCGGACGCCGATCGAACGCACCATTTCGGTCATCAGGCGCGTGGCGAGAATGTTGCCAGCCGCTCCCTTCTGCGAGAAGAACTTGAACGCGCCGACGATCGTGTACGTGGTCTGGAGGCAGCGGATGAGGGCGTTGCAGTGGCCGAAGAACTCCTCATCGCTGCCGTCGGCGCTCTCGTCCAGCAGCGTCGTGAAAATTTGGAGGAAGGAGCGCTCGATCGTGTCGCCGATCACGGTGCTCAGACGACTCAGCACGTAGGCCTTGGAGCGGAACTTGAGGATGCGGCCGATCAGCGAGGGGATGGTCAGCACACGGCCGCGACGGTTGACGGACAGGATCGCGACGATTCCGTCCAGCACCTCGTCGGCCTCGTTCTCCGCGTAGTCCTTGAACATCGGGTCCACGATGTCCTCCAGCGCTCCGATGCCGACCTTCTGCAAACAGCGAGCATCAGACGAGGAAGGCAAGGGAAGCGGACGAACGTTGTGGTAGACGGCGAACGCCTCTCCCGCGATTTGCCGCAGGTTGTGGTCGGGATCGCAGAGCGTTCGGCGGAAGGCGGTGATGATCATCTTGTTGTACTGGTCCAGCGTCTCCGAGGTGGCGTTCACGATGACCACCGAAAGGGCCTCCATGGCGCCGCGGCGATGTTCCGCCTCGCTCGTCCTCGAGGTGCGGACTGCACTTCGGGCATCAGCGTCTCCATGATGCGCTCGCCCAGCTTGCGGATCACTTCGGCCAGGCACTCGACGGCCATCTGCAAGCACGCGCTTGGTTCAAAGAAGTGAGTGAATGGAACTCACCACTCGGCGATCCTCGGTCGACGTGGAGATGCAGTAGACGATCAGGTCGAACAGGGCGGGAAGGGACTCCTTGACCTGTGCGCGGCGTGTTCGAGACCACCAGCTTCCACACGTGGGAGGCGGCCTGGCGCACTTGAACGCCCGCATCGAAGCGGGCCATGTACAGCGAGACGAGGATCCGATCGCGCGACTTCTGCCCCACGTAGCGAACGATCGTCTTGTTCACGGACTCCATTCCGAACGTGTCGTCCTCGCTGTTCGTCTCCGAGGTCATCTTTCCGCTGATGCCCGAGATGTTGAACAGGAAGTCGCCGATCAGCGTGACGGCCGCGTGTCGAATTCGCCAGCTTTCGTTGATCACGCCGTCCAGCAACGACGGCAGCAGGTGCTTCTTCGCGTGCGAGCAGTAGGTCTTGATGAGGATCTGGCCGGTGTGCAGGGCGCTGTTCCGCAGGTACTCGGTTTCGTCGGCCAGGGACTGAAAGAAAGCAAGGGGGTTAAACGAGAAATCGAAACCAAGGAACTCACGGCCAGGATGGACGGAATGACCCTTTCGATGTACGGGATGAAGCGCTCGCCGAGCGTGGACGGGAGGTACGTGAACAGCCGGATGTAGCCGTCGCGCATCGCCGCCTCGTTGTTCGTGTCCATCGTGAAGGCGATGGCTTGGTTGATGACGAGGTCGGTGCCCGATTGGAAGGCGGAGATCACTTCGGCCATTCCCTGCGCCGCTCCCAACCGATCGACCATCGACGAGCGAGAGACCATGTGCTGCTTGAGCCACGGGATCAGGTCCGCCGTGTACGAGGTGAACACGCCGCTCTTGTTGTGGTGCACGATCGCTCCGATGGCCTGGGCGGCCGCACTGCGCGCCTTCGGGTCGGGATCGAGAAGCGAGTGCTTCAGGTTCGGCACGAGCATGTCCATGTACGGCTCCACGTCCTGAAGAAAGCATTCACTACGAGGAATTCAACAAATAAAGCCACTCACCTTCTCGTCCGCAATCTGGAAGACGTTCGTGACCACGTTGGCGGCCATCCGGCGGCCTTCGGGCTCCCGGTCGTTTAGCGCTCGCTTCAGGATGGGCATGATGAGGGCGAGGGCGGGCGGGTCGATGAAGTGGATGAACTTCGTGTTCACGATGATCTGCAGCGCGCGCGTGGTCTCCTTGGCCGGCTCGATGAAGGCGGTGATCAGATGGGAGCTGATGGAGAGGATCTCGGGGTTCGTGATGACGGTCGCGATCTGCCGCAGCGCATCGACGCCCGCATTGCGCACTTTGATGTGCGAGTCGGTCATCAGCGTGGCGAGTTCGGGCACCACCTTCGGCAGGCTCTCGGACAGCTGGCTGGGCGCGCAGTTGGAGATGTTGGCGAGGAAGTCGGCGGCCGCGCACTTGGCACGCCACGTGGTGGAGTTGAGGCCGGCGAGGATTTCCGGAAGGAACATTTTGACGCCCGTCGGGCTGATGTTTTTCATCATCACGGCGCCCGCCGTTCGGGCGGCCTCCCGCACTTTGTCGTCGGTGTCGCCGAACGCTTGGATGAGCAGCGGGAGGATTTTGATGATGTACGGGTCGAAGGCGCGTCGGTGGATGCTGCAAGCAAGAGAAGGGAATGAATCGAACGTCGGCAAAGCCCAAATGAACTTACAAGCACATCGTCATGAAGAGCAAGCAGGCGGACTCACGACCGGCCGCGTCCTTCGTCACGAACAGCTCGAGGATCGTGGGCAGGAACTTGATGTCGTCGAAGCACACGAGGCCCAGGCCCTTGGTCAAGCCGGCGATTCCGTAGGCGAAACCGCACCGCTCGCCGTAGGACTTGGTCTTCGGCAGTTGGCCCATCAGCCGCCGCAACTCCACGAGGGCGATCTCGGGCAGCAGGTGGGTGAGCGGCGGCAGGCAGACGGCCACCGACTGTTGGACTTGGCGTGAGGGAACCGAGAGGGCGCCGATCAGTCGGCAGAAGATCGCCTTCAGCTTCTCGGATTCGGGCTCCAAGTAGCGCGCCAGCGTGCCCATCAAGCAGATTAGCCCGTTCCGCAGGATGTCGCCCTTCTCCGTGTCCGGCACCTCGGTCAGGAGCTTCTCCAACAGCGGCAGAACGAAGTCGATCTTGTTCGCGCCGTCCTGAAGCCAGAAGAGATTGAAAAAAAAGCACTCGAATTTTCCGCACCTTGGAGATCAGCTCGGACGCCGTCTCGTACATGTACTTGCGCACGATGGGGTGCTCGTCGGCGATTCCGCAGGGCACGAGGAACTGGAGAAGTTTCTCGAACAGATCGATCTTGTAGAACTCCGACGAAATGTAGTGCTGGAGGGCGATGGCCAAGGCCCGCGCCTCTCGGCCCACTGGTCGCGCTCCTGCATGATGATTCGCCCGACCTGGTCCTTCACGGCGGGCACGATCTGGAAAGAAAAAAAGCAAGGGGTTGCTGGATTCCACCGGCCGTTCAACTCACTTCGCACAGCTTCGTGTACAGCTCGCCCAGCTTCTCGATGGTCGCCTCGGAGAATAGCGGACACAACGTGCGAGCGGCGCCGATTTGCCAGAAGTCGTACGGGTAGCCGAGTTCGTTCACGATCTCGTCGTGCATCTGCAAACAAGCAAGAAGTGGAACCGAGGAGATGCGGGCGAGGAAAACAAACCTCCGGCTCGATCTGAATCTCCAGCTTCTCGCACACCATCTTCGGCCCGTAGCCCGCGTTGCGGTGGACTTCGCTCTGCTCGTTGCTGCTGACGGCCAACAGGGCGAGATGGCGGACGTCCTTCCGCTTGATGCACGACTCTTCGATGATCGTCTGGCAGATGACGAGCAGGATCCCGATGTGTTCGCGCACGTACTCGTTCGGGTTGCGCAGCTGGTCGATCATCATCTTCACGTAGTTGCCGACGTTCTCGGACTCCGCGTTCTCCTCGTTCAGCTTCTTCAAGATCGTCTTCAGCAGCTCGAACACGTCCTCGAAGTAGTCCAGGTTGTTCGAGTTGCAGAGCGTGTCCAGGAGCAGCTTGTTCAGCAGCTTCATCGGCATCCACTCGCGCTCTTCCACCTGAAACGAATGGAGGTCAGAAAGAGAAACAGAAGTAGAGGACCGACCGTCAGGAAGTCCAACGCAAAGGCCGACTTCAGGAAGTTGGTCACTTCGCTGCACAGCCGCTGCTCGATCTTCTGGTCGGTGAACACCCGCTCGAGGATCGGGAGCGAGAAGGCGAGCTTGCCCAACGTGAGGCCCTCGTTGAAGGCGTCCTCGTTCAACTCCTCGTCCACGCAGCTGCTCCAGCGCGTCGATGGCGTTCTGCTCGTCGAACAGCGTGTTCATCATGCAGAGCAGGTTCATGGCGCTGATGAACTTGGAGACTTGAGTGGTGAAGTCCTCCCAGTTCCATTCGGGCACCACGACCACTCCTCGGCTCGCGCGGAACAAGCAGGAGAGCGCTCGGTCGCCTGAAGACACTTTTGGAATGAAAGGAAGAGAATGAGAAGAACGAACCCAAGAAGTCGGAGGATTGGCCGAAGTAGACGTCGCGGTACTGTTTGGCGCATTCGGCCATCAGCTTCGAGATGAGGTGGGACTTCAGGCCGGGCACCACGCAGTCGTGGAAGATCTCGTAGTTCTTCAGGGCGCCGTTCGGGTCGTTCCGCAAGACGACCGGCAGCAACTCGGCCAGCTGGCGGGCGGGCGTGAAGAGCGGCGTCAAGTTCTTGCGGATCTCCTAAAGAATCTCACGAGTCAGCGATTCCGAAAAGACGATCTGAACGTACGCTCTCCTTGGCCAGTTCCCGTTTGATGGCCTCCTGTTGGCGGGGGGTCAGCTTGCCTTCGCGCTTCTGCTTCTCGGCCAGCTCCTTTCGGAGTTCGATCTCGGCCACCTGGTCCTTGAACTTGTAGGCCTTGTTCTCCCGCTTGAGGTTCTGCTTCCCGTCCAACGCGGCATCGGAGTTCCTGCAATCCAAGGGATTAAAAGGGAAAAACAGAAGAACGTACGCGTCGATGACCGCCGTGTTGTACAGCGAGCCCTCCGGTTGGAAGAAGACGGCCGTGTCGTTCTCGCTGACGTCGTTCAGCTGCTTCAAGTCCACCTGGGCGGCCAGCGAGCGGCATTTGGCCCACGCGTGGTCACGATGCCGGGGATTCTCCGACTCCAACGCGACCAGGAAGCCGATCACGTTCTGGCGACACTTGAGCGGCTCCAGCTCGTACACCCGCTCCATGATGCCGCAGTCGAAGAACGTGTGGAAGACGAGGTTGTTGAGGACTTCGGACTTCAGGATCACGTTCGCGAGGTTCTTGACCGTCTTCTCGTCCCGCTTGACCGCGTTGTTGGCGAGGATGATCGCGTGGAGCAGGAGGTCGGCGACCCACTCCTTCGTGTCGTTCTGCGTGATGGCCGTGGTCAGGACGGTCGGGAGGGACGCGAACACGTTCAAGCGGGCCAGGACGACGTCCAGGTTGACGAGGTTGTGCGGGTCACGAGCGTCGATCACTTTCGTGTAGCTCTGAACGATCAGACATTCAAGCAAGCAGAAGAGAAGCGGAAGGAATACCTCGGAGAAGTCGCCGGAATTCACGAACTCGCCCCACGAGGAGAGGATCCAGTCGAGGACGTGGAGGTTGGCCGAAGGCAGGTGTTCCGCGTGCTTGTACGAGGGATGGACGGGCAGCTTCTCCGGCCATTCCAACAGCAGCAGCAGGAAGCGGGCAAACGAAGATCGCTGGGGCTGAAACGGAACGGATTGAAACGGACATTTTCCTCCACTCATCCACTCACCAGCTTCTTCAGGTTCGTCGCGTCGATGTGCCGTCCGGCTTTCGAGAACTCCTTCACGAACAGCCACCCGAACTTCAACGCTGAACAATCCACTCATCAAATCCCAATTCATGTTGGTGGAAAACGAACCATCGGACGTCAGGTTGGAGAGGAACTTGTCCTTCATGTACGCGTCCGAAGAGAACAGCTGGGTGAGCAGGCCGTTGACTTCTTGCTGCACGTCGCTCGAGTTGGACAGCTTGAAGAGGAGGAGCGTGTAGAAGAACGTGAAGTCGGCGGAGGACGTGAGCCCGATGGCCGCGTTCACGTGCGACTTCAGCGAGCCCACGATGGCGGCCGCGTGCTTCTCGAGCGGGCAGTCGAAGGTCGACAGGGCGGAGACGGCGGCCGTGGAGATCGAGGGGAAGTTGTTCGGCGCCCGCTTGAGCATCCCGACCGCGATCTCCACGTACTTGGCCGCCTGCTCCTCGCCGATCTGACCGCTCAGCGCGGCGAAGATGCGGGCGAAGGGCTGGGCGGCGGGATCGGTTTCTGAAGAGAAGAGGAATGAACGAACTGGTGGAAGAGGACGAAACACTCACTGGCCGCCGTCAATTCGCTCTCCAGCACGGGCAGGAGGGTCTCGATCAGCGTGTTCACTTCCTTCCGGTCGGTGAAGTTCGAACGGAGGTGCCCGAAGAAGGACTGCAGCTCGTCCGTGTACTGCGCGCGGTTCTTCACCTTGCTCTGCTTCCCTGCAAATCGAATGGGCAATCCAAAATGAAAGAAGAAGACGTACCGAAAAGCGTTTCCAGCAGCTTCTTCTGCTTGGCCACGTCCGCCTTCAAGGAGAACTCGGGCCAAGATGGTCGCCGTGTACTCGTGGAACTTCTCGTTCGTCGAAGCGAACGTGTCTAAACGAAGCAAAAGGAATGAAGGAGAATGGAAGGTGATCCAGCGAACCGGGGAGCATGTCGCCGACGAAGTTCGCGAATTCCGACGGCAGATTCGCGTGCTGGAACATGAGGGCGAGGGTCGGGAGGGCGACCTCGGGCATCCGAAGGTAGGACTTCCGAACGGCCGTGCTGAACGCTCCGTCGAGCTCGCTGGCCGGGACGAAGTCGAGAGCCTTGAATCCGTTCTGAAAGCATCGATTAGCAAGGATCTGAAAAAGGAATGAACGAACGTTGAACAGGAAGAGGGAATCGCTGGGGTACGTCTTGCTCGCGAAGTACACCGTGTTCAACGCCTTCAGCCACAATTTGGCGATCGACTGGAGGACGTTGGAGTCGGGAGAGTTCCTGCAATCGACCGTTGACTTCCGCTTCCATCGTTTGACTCGCTTACTTGAACTTCTTCTCTCGAGCGTCGTGGTACTCGCGGAAGAGGAGCGAGAGCAGGCACATCACGCGGGCCTCGTCTCCGCTCGTTCCGGAGAGCTTCGACTCCAGCAGCGAGAGGAGTTTGTTCTCGTCGAACTGAAAGCATGAAGGAGAATAAATGAAGCAATCGGATTGGATGAACTCACCTTCTTCACCACCCACCCGATCTGGGGCGTTCGAATGCCGCTCTGGTGGAAGGCGATCACCCCGATGAGCAGCAGCTGAAAGCGATCACGAATGAACAGACGCCAAGCTCTTCACTCCTTCTTACCGCCTCAAGCACGAGCTCCTCGACCGACTTCAACTCCTTTCTGGCCCGAGTGGAGCAGCTGGAGGATCCACTTGCTCAGGTAGCGGAGGTGGTTGGCCGATGCGGAGCTGAAATCACGCCATAGAAACCACCGAAACGAAAGGAAGAAGCGAACCTGATCGTCGGGGAGAGCTTCACCATTTGGGCGGCGGTCTTGACCACGAACTCGAAGGTCTTCTGGAAGTTGACCTTGGCCAACGCCCGCAAGATGGCGTACGGGCGGTGGTCGGGGGCCGTCGAGTTGTTGATCGCATTCGAGACCACGACGAGGGCGAGGCCGCGGATCAACGGCTCGGGGATCTCTGGAAGCACAAAAGGAGTGGACGGAACGAGCGCGCAAATCCACGAACCTTCGCACTTCTCGATGGACGAAACGACCGACTGGAGGACGTCCGCTTCGATGCGGGCGCCGCCGATCGACTTCTCCAGTCCCTTGGCCGCTTTCTTCAGCGAATCCTGGAAGGAAGAAGCGGTGGAATCAAACGGGAAAGAAGCGAAAACCCACGATCTTCGCCGCATTGCTTTCGGCGTCCGTCGTTCCGTTCTCCTGGGGCACTTCGCTGACGGTCATTTCGGAGGACGATGGCCGGCGTTCCGCACTCGCTCGTTCGATGGGCGATGGAGAGCAAACTTAACAACAAATCTAACAACAAACAAAACCACTTCTGGATCCAACGTTCCAACAGAAACGGGCAAACGATAGGCCCAATGGAAGCGGAGTGCCCCGCATTGATTTCGACCGCCGCCCTCGAGTTCCGCCGACTGCAAGCGACCGCTTTGTGTACAGACGGCCGGAAAACAGCCCGATTTCTGTAGTCGTCGTTCATGATCGTTGGTTCGAGATGCGGAGGCTGTTGTTGATTTTCCTCCTCTGCGCACTGCTCGTCCACTCGACGGTCGGCAGCTCGAAGGATGACTTCTCCGAGTTCGACACGCCCGAAGACTTCGACGTTCCCGCCCCGCCGATCCAATCCTCCGCCAAGCTCGATCCCACGACTCCGCCGGCGCCCGTGAAGGAAGAAGTGAGTTCACCTGTCCCTCTTCATTCTGATTGGAAGCTCCCTTTTGTCGATCAAAAAGTGAATTTGCGGACATTTTCGAACAAAAGCGCACCTTTTTCTCGCTCCGAATTAATTAATCGCCCACTATTTTTAGGTCATTTTCGACGAAGATGAGTTCATGCCGCTGGACGAGGAGGAGAACACGGAGGAGGCCCTCCCGAGCGAGAAGACGGACACCAAATCCGCCCCCAAGCAGGAGCAGAAGATCAGTCCGCTGACGTTCGCCGACGTGAGTTCCATTCGAATGCTGTTCAATTCGTTTTCATCCCCCTGCCGTTCAGATCCCGACCCACTTCCGCTCCAACTGGTCGTCGTACCAGGTGGAGAGCGTGATGTTGGCCCTGATCTTCATCTACTCGCTCAACTTCATCTACGGGAAGAGCCGGAATCACTCGTTGGCCAACAACTGGTACGCCTACTCGCATCCCATCCTCGAGCAGAACTTCGCGCTCGTCGGCGACGACGGCACGTCTCAAGAGGCGACCGGCGGGCACATGATGAAGGACACCGAGTACTCCTACTCGATCTGGAGCAGCGGGCGTGCGGGTGTGCAGGGGATGCTCAGTCAGCTGAAGCTGCTGAAGCGGCAGGATCTCGTCGGCATCGTGATCAATCGCTTCAACCCGCGCTCGGACAAGATCGTCCATCGAGTGGAGTTGGACCCGAACGAGATGGACACGTTCGTCATGGCGTTCGGCGTCCGGAAGTCGCTCGTCAAGCTGGCCAAGGACTACACCGACTTGGTGAGTGGATTCGAGTCGGTTCTCCTCATTCTCCCGCTCGTTTCAGAGCTCGTTCACGGCCGAAAAGAAGAACGTCGGGCAGTACGGACTGCCGCCCAACTTCACGGTCTACACCGAGATCTCCGAGTGCATCCCGGCCATCCTCGACCAATCGATGTGCCAATTCATCAAGAAATACGAGCGCTTCATCGATTACTTCCACTTCTCCGACCAGTACTGCGGGCAGAAGCTTCCCGAGTAAGCACTCCCTCTCCCTTTTGTGCTGGTGATTATTCGTTCGTTTTCAGCGAGACGGTGACCAAGCTGCCCGAAACGACGCCCACTCTGGTGTTCAGCTTCAACCTGCTGGAGTCGGAGCAGGACCACGAGCTGCAGCAAACGCTCCTGCAGTTCATGTTCCACACCATCGAGCGAATTCGTCGCTACCGTCTGAGTCGTGAGGGAAAGGCGAAGGCGGACAAGAAGCGACGGGCCGTCGAGGAGTCCTTCCTCAAGAACACGCACCAACAACGACAGGAAGCTGCGCAGGTACGCCTTTGTTTCGCCGCTTTGTCCGCTCCATTACACTCCGCCATTGTTCAGGCTCGCCGTGAGGAGAAGACGCGTGAGCGGAAGCAACGCCTGCTGGAGGAGGAGGACCCCGAAAAACAACGCCGTCTGCAGAAGATCGAAGCCAAGAAGGAGAGCAAGTTCAAGCAGCCGAAGGTCAAACAATTGCGCGTCAAGTAGGAAGAGCCTCTTCTGTTACCTCCGTTTTTCTCTTTCGTTAGCCACCTTGTTTTCGTCCAGGAATAATCGTGCAGTGCCCCTATTTATCACGCGAGCCGCAACCTTCCTCCTTTCTTTCGTTTTGTATCCGTAATTGCTAACATAAAGTTCCAGTGTGTTACGGGCCTTCTTTCCGTCAGTGAGCGGTCAATCGGATGGCCGATGTGCAGGGCGGGAAAGTAACGAACAGGAGTTTGCCACTGGGCTGTTCGCCTGACCACACATGACAACGAGCTTTGTTGTTCTCAAAACTCGGTCCTCCTGTTTTGGCTCAAATCTGATCCTATCAATGCTTCCTTCGATCGAACCCACTGGTCACTTTCTGGCGGGGCGTCTGCTCGCTGGCATTCCGCCCCCTTCGCCGGCGTCCTTTCGCTCACAATCAGCTCATCTTCGAGTCCTCCATTTCACTGATGCTCTTTTGATTCGTTGACAAAACCGCGGATTAAAACATCCAATCAAATGCCACTTTCCGTTTGATCGCTTTCTCGTTCTTTAGCCATCGGACTTCGAATTCGTTGGCCGCTTTGTTTCCTTCTGGTTGAATAAATCGAGAACAACACTTCGCGTTCGTTTACGTTGGTTAGGAAGTACGTTTCGAACGTGCACAAGAGTCGCTTCTTGTTAACGAGCTCGTCGTCTTTTCGTTTCCGTTCACTCGTGTTGTTTGCAGCCGATGGCCGGCCGACGCGTGAAGAACATTCTGACCGGCGACTGGGTGATCAACTCGCCGCCCGGCCGGTTGAATCGCCCGTGGAAGGGCGAAGTTTCGGCGAAGAAGACGGACGGCGTGGCCACCGCCAATCGGGACGCCGATCCGCTGGCTCCGGGCGCCATTCGAGGGAACGGAAAGCAGATGCCCGTCTACGAGTTCACGCACATCTTCCGCAACGATTTCCCCGGTGAGTGGAGGGCCGATTTCTTTCTGTTTTCACTCATGCTCGTGTTCAGTCTTCAACGACCCCGATGCGAACGTGGGCAGCCGGAAGAGGACGCGGACGAGTTGTTCGTCGTGGACTCGTGCAAAGGTGAGGGCGACCGTCTACCGGTTGTTTGTTCATCTTCTCGTTGCTCAGGAGTGAACGACGTGCTCATCTACTCGCCGGATTACGACAAACACTTCTCCCAAATGGACACCCGCGAGTTGACCGCCGTCTACGAGAGTTGGAACGAGTACTACGCGAGCAACAAGGAGAAATTCGAGTACATTCAAGTGGGTCTTGCTTCCTGTCGTTTATTCAACCCCTGTACGGTCGTTCAGATCTTCGAGAATCGCGGAGCAGAAGTGGGCTCTTCGTTGCCGCACCCGCACTGCCAGATTTGGAGCACCCAGTTTGTGCCGACCACCATTCAGAAGATGTACACCAACCAGAAAGTAAGCATTGATTCTAGTTGAGAACTGTTTAACGTCTTTCCATCTTCCAGGCCTACTTCGAGAAGCACGGAAAGGCGATGTTGCCCGCGTACCTGGACAAAGAACTCCAGAAGTGGGAGCGGATCGTGAAGGAATCCGAGCATTTCGTCGTTCTCGTCCCCTTCTGGGCCTATTGGCCTTACGAAGTGATCATCCTGCCCCGCCGCAACTTCCAAACGATCGACCAGATGACGGCCGAGGAGTCCGTCGACTTCATGAAGACGCTGCAGGCCATCTGCAAGAAGTACGACGCGCTGTTCGAGGTTTGTCCTTCCCCTTTTCTTCTAATCGATTGTGGATCGCTTGGAATTGCAGACGACGAGTGTCCCGTACGTGATGGGGCTGCGGAATGCGCCCTCCGGTTCGTACCTGAAGGAAGACCTCAGCTTCTGGACCTTCCACGTGAACATCTGCCCGCCGCTTCTGCACTACGGGACGGAAGAAGTTCATGGCCGGCTACGAGCTGTTGAGCGAAGTGCAGCGAGACTTCGACACGAGCACGGTAAGTTTTCGTTTGGGTGGAACACGAGTTTCCTCCTTTTTACTTTCAGGCCGCCCAACGCCTCCGAGATGCCGCCTGATCGGGCCGTCCGTAACCAACGCTAACGAATCCTCGCAAATGCCGCCTAGTCGAAGCATATCGTTGTTGGATGGAAACGGGCGCCCCTTCCAGTGCTTTCATTTCCTCTTGTTCCCCCGTAGTCTACCGCTAGCTTCCTCCCACCACCTGTGCATTCTTCCACGTCTCCTAATCCAAATAAACCCCGCAGATTCTATCTCTCGAACGATCGGGATTGGACAGCAGTCGAATTTATTAACATTATGCGAAATGCCGAGGTTCTCGAGTGTACAGAAGGAAGAAGGAAGGAATAGAAATTTCTGAGAAGAGCAAATACTTTGGTTGGGCTTTCCGTCGATCACTTTAACGCGGCGGCGGGAGGAATCACTTCGTCGCTCGAATGCCATAAATATTAACAGAGGGTGGGAAAGGCGACTAGAACAACGGGGAGGAACGGGAGTTATTGCGAAGGAGGGTTTGCGTTGGCCGAAATTATGCAGAATGCTCCGTAGTTTAAGCAGAAAAAGAGCCGATTGAAGCGACAAGTGAATCACTGACAATGAGACCAGTAATCAATTCAGCAGAAGGAAGAGAAGAAGAAACAATCAAACGTCTATGGCAGTTGGAATGATCGCAAGGCGGCACGTGGCTTAGCAGCGAGTCTCGTACAAACCGGACCGTCCGATGTAGCGCACCCATTTGATCACGTCGTGATCGGAGTAGTTGAGCTTCGGCTCGAACACCTTCAGGTAGCGCACCTTCAGGCCGGACGGGGCGAACGGGACCTGAAGAACGCAATCAATCGAATGAACAGAAAGCGGCCGGACTCACCTCGAAGTTCATCGACACCGGCGGACGGTTCCACTTCTTCTTTTCGGCCGCTCCGGTGCTCAGCAGGTCGATTTCGGCGGAGATCTGCGACTCCTTCATGCCGCCCATCCGCTTGATCCTGAACGGCGGGGATGAAAAGAAGGGGAACGAGGTGGATGGACTTACTTCCAGACGATCGCGTTCTCGCCGGCCTTGTACTTGGCGCGTCCCTTCATGCAGATCAGCTGGACGCCGCTCGTGTTCGGCGGGGTCGGGATGCGCACTTCGATCTTTTGGGCCAGCAGGGAGGCCTTGAAGTTGGACTTCACGACCACCTTCACTTCCATCTTGTTGCGCGAGATCTCCCGCACGAGCGGGATCACGCGGAACGGCAGCTGGATGTCCTTCGTGGTCCGGTAGCGCATCAGCTCGTACTCGCCGTCCGGCGGGATGAACGAGATCGCGTGGTCGGCGTCGAACTTCGTGAGCTTCACGCACTGGTGGAATTGGCAGTCGTCGATGGCCACGGCGGCACGCGACTTGGTCGGATCGTCGGCCCCGCCGCGCGTCTTGTTCTCGATGGTCAGCTTGTCGTTGATCCCGAACTTGCACTCGGGCATCCCGCTCAAGTACGACTTCATCGCCACCTTGCCGGCAACGTGAGCGGAGAGCACTTGGCCTGCAGAACAGAGAAGATGAATGTTGGAATGGAAGGGACAAAGAAAGGACTTGCCTTGTTGACTCATGAGCAGATTCACGTACTCGATCACGTCCAGGAACAACTCATTCCGTCGGTATTTGATGCCCTCCCGCCGCCATCCGATTTGTCCCGTGACCTGCGACGTGATCTGCGCCTGTTCCTCTTTGCTCTGCAAACGAAACGGAAATCAAGGAAGAGAATCAGCGGAGATGCACGTACGACTGCCGTTCGAACGCCCTGCTGCGTGATGAACATCTTCAGGACGCCCGGGTCCGTGTTCTGCGGGTAGCCGAAGTCGAGGATCTCTGAAAACGAGAGTTAGGCAATAAAATGTAAAGGGAAGAATAAGGGTGGAGACAAACCGTCGAGAATCTCGTAGATCAGGACGAAGTTGTTCTTCACGTTCTCCTCGTTCAGCTTCCCGAAATACGACTGCATCGTGTCGGCGAAGCGGTTCAGGAACTCGAACACCATCGCCGCATTCACGTTGTTCCTCGCCACCGCGCACATCCACACGTTCCCGCGTTTGATGTGGAAGAAGGACGTTCGGGCGATGTTCGTCACCGGACTGCGGACCTGAACGATTCGGTGGTCAGTTGGAACAAAACAATCGAAAGAAAGAACTCACTTGTTGGCGGGCGTGGATCACGTTCACGCGGAACGCGTCCACCGAGTTGCGGCTCACATCGTCGCGGTAAATGCGGGAAATTAAGACCTCCCCTTTGTGGTTGTACACGAATAGTCCGCCGATCATTGCTCTTCGGACATTCCTGCAAATCGCCGCCAATAAATCGGATGCAAACAACGAAGACGATCGAACAAACACGCATCATCGCGAGTCACGCATTCCCGCCATGCGGCCATCCGAAAGGCGGCTATTTTCGGCCGATTGACCACTCGTAATCCGCTCGGTGATTCCCGGACGGTCGTTCGCTCCCGCAAGAAAGTATCGACAAAATCGCCCGTGCGGGCGTTTCGCCAAACATTTGCGCTCGAGCGGCGGGAGCGAACGGCCCTTCGGACGGGGGTCGCCGTCGTCTGGGGCGGCGGCGGGCGGACGGAGCGGAGCGTGTGAGTTCGTCCGGCGGGGCGGAGGGAGTGCGTTGAGCAGGTTTCCCCCGCTCCTTCTCCTCCTCGCCTTTTTCTTCTTCCTCATTGCCGGCGGTCGTCCTCGATGTGTGCGGGGGGATAATGCACGTTCGTTAGTTACCGGCCGTTTTCACGTTCCGACCCATTTACTCCCGACGTTGTATATTTGCGTATGTGCTCGTCGGATTCATGACTTTATTCGTGGACTCGCCGGTGCAAAGGTCGGCGGCCGCGTTCCGTGCGGATTCATCCGGCGGTCCTCGTTCCGGAAATACATCGAACGGACGGTGTTCGTGATCGCCGGCTTGTTTTTAATCATTCGCCGATGGAAGCGTCGGGAATTCCGCATCATTTCGACGACGATTATGCAAACCTTCTGCTGGTCGCCGCCACGCAACGCGCGCCCTTCAGCACGTGATCGAGCGCGGCGGCGCCTTTTGTTCGTGTTCTCCAAAACAGGCGACATTCCCCGCGCCTTCGGCTGTCGATCCCGCCTGGTGTTTCGCGTAAATCAAGCGTATTTCCGATTGTTCCGTTGCGAAGACGTCCGCTCCGCTTTGTGTCGATTTTGTTTGTATCGAGTGATGGAGAATCCTTCCAATTTCGTGAGTCCAATCGCACCCTCTTTTGCGTCGCCGTTGGACGGAAGCGAATCGGTGGTGGGTTGGGCGGCGGTCGGGTTGGAGGGGTGAGAGCGGCGTGTGCACCGAATTATTTCGTTTTCATCCTGACCGCACGAAAAACCGCGAAGAGCACCTTATTGAAGCAGGCGGGCGCGCGAGCGCACAGCCGCAGTAATGAGAGATGTTCGAACTGATCAACGGACGAAAAGCTCCGCTGCGGTTATTTACAGAGAGGTTCGATGCAGAAGCGGGGAGTGTGTGAAGAGTGGGGGCGAGCGAGAGAACGCGAATTTCGTCGTCTAAACGGAGAGCGATGCATGCGACGTTCTTCGAACTGTGCGGCGGCTGTTTCGTGTGTGTGCGTCCACTAATGAACGGATGAGTCTGCCCATTGTTCGCATTTCTTCGTTCTTCTCGTTAATATCGTGTTAATTTCCTTCGCCGTCCTTCAATTCGTCTTCCGCGATGAATCCTCGATTTTTCCCGGCCGTTTTCCACGTAAAAGAAATCAATTTTTCCGCTGCGATTTTTAAGCGACGCGTGTGGTCCGTTTATTTCGCCACTGGACGATTGCCAATCGCGTGCGTGATTATCGATGACGAGGCGCGTGCGTTTCCTCATTTCTTCCGTCCGCTTTCAGGCCCGATGCAAGCACTTCGGAAGCTGGTCAACAAACCAAGGATCGATGACTGGTCGCCGTTGGCCAAATTCTACTATGCGGACGAGACCCTGAACGCGATCGCCAACGAGCTGGACTCCTTCGACGGGCGTCGGGATCCCGATCGATGCAACCAGCTGGTGAACAAACTGCGGCAAGCTCAGGATCGCGTCCTCCACATCATCGGTAGGAGAATTCGCCCGTTCTTTCGGTTTTATTTCCTTGCCTTTCAGCCGAAATGCTGACCATCGTCTTTCCGTCGGAGTCCGAGCGCGCGTGCCGCGACTATCGGGCCAAATTCCCTGACGAGATCATCCACGACAACCTCCCCGGCCAGCTGTGGTTCGGGGCCGAGTGCTTGGCGGCGGGCTCGAACATCGTGGACCACGAGGCGGAGAGCGAGGCCATTCGGCCGATGGCCCGCGCCCTCACTCGCCACTTGGACAAAATGCGGAACATCCTCAAGGATCAGGCGCTGCGAGATCCCACCTACTACTCGCCGAAGATCAAAACAAATCTGCGGGTCTTCGATTCTCTCTTCGCGGAGTTCGAGTTCAAGTGAGTCATCGAGAGGCCACTCGTTCATTCGTTATTCATTCGGTTGTTTCCAGCTACGTGAGTGCGATGGTGCCCGTGAAGTCGACCGTTGGAGTACGACCATCAGCTGAATGTCGCCGTCCTGTTCTCGGAGGCGTTAATCCGGTGAGTCGACTCCGCTCTTCGATTGTTTGAGTATGGTGTTCGGTTTGCAGGTCGATTGAGTTGGGCTACGTGACTCGAGAGCAGATCGACGATTCCGATCCCACGATCATGATCGCCCTTCCCCGTTTGGCCCTCGTCTGGTTCGTTCTATTCCGGTTCGAATGAATTGGATAAACGGATGATCGTTGCAGGGGACTGACCGTCTTCCAAGGCGAAGCGCTCAACCTGAATCGCGGCCGGGAGCACATCTCGGAGATGTTCCGCCACTTCTACGACCTCCTGCTGCTCATCCGCTCCCTGCTGTTGATCATCGAGGACGGGCAGCGGGCCACGCTGGAGCGGTACCTGATCACGGGCATGCCGGACGGCAACAACGCGATCCACTCGACGGACGTCTCCGATTTGCTGGCCACGTGCTCCGAGGTGGTCACTTCGAAGGGCGTCTCCGTGGAGTGCGTGGACGGCGAGATGCACAACGTGGAGACCCTGCAGACGGGCGACACGGTGGTCGGCTCGATCATCTACAACGAGGACAACTCGCTGCAGAGTTTGGTGCTGAACGAAGACTTGTGAGTTCAACCTCTTCCGCTTCTCATCGCAATTCGATTGATTTCAGCAAGCAGCAAGCGAAGAAGAACATCCAAGACGTCATCCACCGGCTGTTCGTTTGCATCTGCGGAGTCGCCGACCAACTGCAAACCAACTACTCGTCGGACATTCGCAAGATCCTGAAGATGGTCCTGCAGCCGGTCGAGGTGTCGCCCGTCTACGAAGTGAGTTCCCTTCCTTTCCCAGTTTTGGATTCATCTTCTTCGTGTGTTCAGGTGAGCGGCAAGACGGCGACCAACGCGCAGAACGTCGAAGTGGAGGAGACGGGAGTCGAGGTCCAGGAGAGCATCTCGCTGCCCACGATCACCGGTTTGTTTTCGCTAGCTTTTCGTTCACTCATTCCATCTTCCTGGTTTGCAGGCGTCGAGTGGGTGCCGGACAGCGAGTGCGACAACTGCGTTGCTTGCGGCTCTCCGTTCACGTTCGTCCGCCGACGCCATCACTGCCGCAAGTGCGGACGGATTTTCTGCTACCGCTGTTCCGCCCACGCGATTTCCATTCCGGAGCTCGGCTACGATCGGCCCGTTCGGGTGAGTGCTCGCTTCCGATTGTGCAGTTGATTGACGGCCTTCCGCTTCAGGTCTGCAACGTCTGTTTTCTCTACGAGCTGAACCCCTTCTCGCCGTGTGTTCCCGACGGAATCCAAGTGTCCACGTCGAGCGAGACCTCCGACGACTCGCTGCGGAGGAGCAGCATGAATTCGGTCAACTCGGACATCCACCCGTCCACCTCCGCCGTCGCGATGGAGCAATAGGCGCGCCGTTCGGATGTACGCGTCCCTGCTCCTTCTATCGTTTATTGTTGTTTTATTTTGTGTCTTGATTGATTGATTGATGTGATTGAACTGGTTTATTTCACTTAGCTTCCCTGTAAATACGCGCCCTCGAACAAAACCTCACGATTTGTGTGCGTTCCACGTATCCCCGCCGTCGCCCCGCCTTCCCGGTTTCATCGAATGCTAAGGTTGTTTCGCACAAACAAAACGGCCGTCCCTCTTCTTTCCAACGAAATCATTTACGCTTTTGATTCGCGCCGATGATCCAACGAATCACTCCGCTGCTTCCATTTCGTCCTCCCCTCCCTACAGGTTACGGCGACAACAAAACGAATTGGTTTCGTCTGCGGATCAAAACGGGAGTCCCGTCGGCTGTTCTTTCGTTCGTTGATTGTTTTCGTTGAATTCCGCCCGCTCCGTTCGATTCTTCGTCCAATTGCTCACGATCCGGGAGTGCGTTGCGAAGTGCTTCTTGGGTTTCTTTCTGCCAATTCGCTTGGTGTTCAATACGGATAAACAGGTTGTGTAACACACGAACACTCGGTTGTCGACTTGAACGGGAAACGAAGGCAGCAACTGTAAGGTGCTGCACGGTTCCTGCGGGCAGGGCGAGTCACAACGGTGAGCAGGATGGCAGCAGTACCCCAACGCGCCCTTGGTCAGGAGTACACGCCTGTCAATCTGTTCTTCAAAGAAGGCCATACCGAACGTAAGCAGTCGGAACTTTTGATTTCACTCCCGTTCAACAGTCACGAAGCTGTGAATCGAAAGGTCGCCGGTGTTTGGACGTTCCGATCCGGCTTTTTTGAATTGGAGTTTGTTCTTGTTGAAGGTTTGAAGTGAGTAAACTTGTTGTGGGAAGACAAAGTGGATGGCGCGAAACTGGCTAATCAGAGTTGTGTCAACGAAGTGATGCCAAGTAAAAAGCCCCTTGCTGGTTTCAAACTACTCGTACGAGGTCTGAGCTCGAAATGTCGCCGAAAGGGCATTTGCCACCAGAAATTCGAAGTCAAAGGAAAGCAACTTGTGATCTCCTGCTGGCATTTCGATTCTTTTGGCGACGGCTCGCTGGTTTCGAAAGCGGCCGTCAACCAACCGCCCATTGTCCATTGTTCCCAGCACATGATGAAGCAATCGGAATGAATCAGTGGGACGAGAAGAAAGAGTGAAGACACGACAAATGGCGGCGACTTACGACCGAAAAGGGGGCCGTCCGCCCTTCTGTTTTCCTTTTTATCGCGAACACTTTTACGCTTTGCGGTTGTTGTAGAGAACGATCGGAGAGAAATGTACGGTAGCTTCTTGTTCGTCTTCTGCCTTCTTGCGATCGCCGTGCCCTGGACGACGGCGGAGATCTGCCACATCGGAACGGACCGGGTTGCGAGTAACGTTTGATCTTGAGGTATCCACCTCACTCCTCTTCGTTCAGAAACTCGCGGCCATTGCAACGGCGGCGGCTGCGTGGCGGTGGCCTTCCGCGACGGGGACCCGCAGTACCGCTGCCTCCAAGAACTCCACCGCCACCATCCCGCATTTCGTGACGCTCGCCTGCGAGCACTCGACCGTCGACGCCACGTGTTTCGATCGGAACTCCTTCGAAGAGCTGCCCGACAACATCCGCCGGCTGGGCGTGCGCGAGCAGACGTACGGCGAGGTGCTCCAGAACTCCGGCATCGATTCACATCTGCTGTTGCCGTGGCGATCACTGCAATTCGGTGAACGGCGCATCCAACGCCACTTCCACCGCCGACCGATCGACGAGGAGGGGATCGTGGATGTGGCCGGAGAGATGTCGTTTGCTTCTGCTTCCGTCGTTTCGGCCGTCGGCATCCTCGGGCTCGCAATGCTGAACGGGCTTCGGCTCTTGTGAGCGCAGGCCCTCACCTATTCAGATGGTGCATTTCTTTGCTTGGGTGCTGGGGTGGTTGGTGGAATAAACTGTGCTTGCTTGTGGCCAATCCGTACATTAATGCATTTATTTGACCCGTTCATCGAATAAAAAACAATATGCAAGATGAGATCACGAGTTGTTGGGCACCGAAAGCAACTTCTTCTCCGCTTCGGCCTTCGCGCTGTCCGCCGTCGCGAAGATTTGCAGCACACACGCATCGGAGCTGAGGGATTTGGAGCGGTCGGTTCGACTGGAACACACGAATTGAACGACCGAATGCTTCAGAGAAGAAACGTACCCCCGTTGAGCTTCGCAGTCGAGCGACTGGCGATTGCGGTGAAGGGAGAACATCGAGCCCCACGCGCTCTGCAGGTTTCTCGAAAAGAGAGTGAGATCTCCCGTCCACTCCGTGACTGGAAATGAGGAGTTGATTAGAAGGAAGGTAGAGAAGGACACTCAATACCTGCTGCGAATGACCGTGTAGTCGTTGCCTTTCATTCCGTTGGGACGACGGCCCTTCGTAGTGCAGCAGACGATTGAGTTGAAGATCTCCTCGAACTCGTGGCGGAAGTTCGTGTTCTAAAATTCTTACATACATATATAGATTTTTTTCAAGAATTCCCAGGAATATACCATGACTCCGTACAGTATCGGGTTGACGCAAATGCTGAGAATGCTGATCAGCTTGCACGCCTGATCGATCCGTTCGATGATCGCCGCGTGGTTCTCCAGGTAGAGGATGTCCAGATCGATGATGACCGAGACGAGCGTGAACGGGAGCCACAAGATCGCGTACGACAGGGCCATCGCATTGAGCAACATTGTAGTACGATTCCGCCGCCGATCGGATCCCCGCTCCAGGGGACTCGCCGCCCCGCAGCCGCTGCTCAAACTGGACTGCGGATCGGCCACCTGCAATCGGAGGTTAATTAGGAAGAGTAATTAAAGAAAAGCGATTACCTTCTTTGCAGCGGGGTCTTTGATCGCGTAGTTGGAGGCTTGTGAGGGGATGAAGTAGGATTCGCGGCGTAGCGTTCCGTTCCTCGCCTTGTTGATTTGCTTTGCATTGAGCTTTAGGAAGGCGGTGAGCTTCAGGTTGAAGGTGGAGAGGACGATCAACGGAATGACGTAGAGGAAGGCGACTTGGAGCAAACTCATGGCCAACTGTAAGAAAAAGTTCTTGGAATTCGGTTGACGTCCGTCCACCACCCACTTGAATCATGCGCGCCTGGGCGTCGACGCTGTTGTCAGCATTCGTTTCCTGTTCGTCCTTGCCGCCCGGCGAGAGGCGACATTGCCGCCAGCCGTACGACTGCACTCCGGTGGTGTTTCGGACGGGGTCGTAGACCATCACGTCCTGAAAGAACGGAAGAGGTCAGCTTGAAAGTTCTCTTCTTCTGCGACTCACTTTGAAGACGTAGAGGATCGTTGTGTTGTAATAGAAGAGCAGCGGGAGGCTCAACACAAAAGAAACGGCCCAAATCGTTATGGAAATGACGATCGCGTGCAGACACTGCCGGTTGTTTGCGCCCATGTTCATCCGTTTCACGGAGTAGTACCTGCAGGAATCAAATGAATGGATCCCACGTCCATTCTCCTTTTCTTACCGGTCGATAGCCATCACACAGATCGTGAGAGTCGATGAGTAGACGTTGCTTCCGGGCAGTGCATTCGCGAACTTGCAGAAGAAATTCGAGTACGGAAACTCGAATTCGATGGTCGGAAGCCAGAGGAAAGGAAGTCGTGTTGCGTGGTGGCGAGAATGAAGTTCGAAAGGGCCAGATTGACGATCAGAACATTCCGGTTGGTTTGCATCTCTTTCTTTCGAATCACGGCGATGATCACCTGCAAACAGGAAATGTTGGTGAAAAGGGTTCTTCCGTTCCTCCACTCACCAAAGCATTGCCAATGAGAGCGAAGAGGGAAATGACGATGTAAGAGAGCGGTGTAGAGCAGCTCCTCCCATCGATTGTACCGCCGCAAGTGGGCGTTCATCCGTTGGAAGAATTGCTGAAGAAGAGCGGAGATCAATGGAAATCGCTTCGGTGGTTGAACGAACCCGCAGGCAGAGGTCGTCGAACGGAGTCGTCTGCCATTCCACGTCGCTTACGGCGCTTGCGTTTAGACCACGCGGACATTGACGGTCGATGTCTTCCAAGTCCATGAACATCACCTGCAAAAGAAAGTAGTCAGAAATCAAACGACAGAGCCAAACGATTCGCTTGTTGTGAGTTCACTCGAGCTCATTCCCGGTATTCATTTGCACGCACAGTCCAATTACCCACTTTGCACGGGAATTATGCGAAACAGCAAATAAAATCACATTTTTTGGACAAGAAACCCCGGAGAAGGCAACAGTCGAAAGTCAAAAGTAAGAGAAAGAAATGCACGGGGTGAGTGGTGTTCGAACAGAAAGCACTTCAGTTGTGCAAACAGCTGACGTGTTTGATCACAACCATTCGGAGTGCACGAATCGGGAGTCATTCTGTGAACTCGAATCCCAAAAGCCCAATGGAAGCTGTGGTTTGCTCCAATTAGCACACGATCACGTCGCTCGTTCTGCACCCCAGGCTCGCTTATTTTGACGGCGATTAACGAAAACAAGCAAGAGATTAGTCGGCCGTCTCGATGGGATATTTGCGCAGGCAACACAATAAGAAATCCATTCAAAGACGCTCCCACATGAAATATGCGCTGCGAGCAACGATCGAGCGGGCGGATGTTTTCGAGTTCCTGAATCCTCGGATGACTTCTCTTGGCTGCAGAAGATTCGCACGTGCTCGAGAGAAGGACGGAGAGAGGAGAAGGGAGGGCTTAAAAGTGCAGCAAGCATAATGACCATAAATATCCCGTTTCCGGATCTATTCCTCCTTGTTGCCTGTTTACGATCCCTCAACTGCTCGTGCGGCTTGCAGGAAGGCAGGCGGAAGATTCCAGGACGTCCTTCCGCGCCTTATTTTCCGCCTTCTTCTCATATTTTGCGCGTGTGAATCCCATTATGCTGCGTGGAGTACGGAGAACTTTCCGTGTTTTTGGACGCCAAACGGAAGATTATTCGTTGTGACACGTCCGGCATCAAGGCGGAATAAGACGGCAGTCGCTCGACTCCGTCCTGCACTTTCCTCTCCGATCTTCCAGTTAACCGCCCCAAATTCCGAGAGCTCGATTGCGAAAGTGCCCTCATCCGCGCCCACCAACATGACACCCCGCAGCTCGAAGCCCAATGCGGGCGGGCGGCATCTCGAATGTCCACCTTCCGGTGCGCACTTAAATCCCTCGTTGACTGTTAATTAAAAAGGAAAACTGAGCCCACACAAGGAGAAGAAGCGAGCGGATGGTTGTTGTTTTGGCTCTTGACGCGATTTGTTGTTTGATCGACCGCTTTTGATGCGCAGTGCACAAAACACAAACGGAAGTGCAGGATCGACATCAATCGGTAAACAAAAAGAACGGTCATCATAGAAAGAAAGACGGAAATAGACGCTAGAAGAAAGGAATGCGCCCGTGACAGAAGATGCGCGTTCGGAGAAGCGGCAACCGCAAAGATGCTCCTCATTGTTGTGGACGTGCTCAAACTTTTGAGTTTAAAATGCGGAAACGAGAAGTGGACGAATAAATTATTCAGGAAGACGCTCCAAAAAACACAAAACTTTCTAAACTGCCGCGGCCGTCGACCCTCATCCGCATTGTTGATTGCGGCCAACAGCTCAGTCGGCGGCGGCGGCGGGGGACGAGTGCCGATCCGGCGGTTGAATTTTAAAACGAAGATCGGTTTCTGATGCTTTGCACGTTTCATCTCGTTCTGCTCCGGCTGCCGCAAAGAAAACATGCCGTCTGAACATTTGTTTTGGAATTCGAAGAGCGATCGGTTGCAGCGGGCGACGAGTCAAAACAAACGAGCAGAAAGCAGACTGCCAATCATCGCCTCTGGCCTGTTGTTCGACACGTGAGTGAAACATGTCGGCGAGTTATTTTTTCTTTCCCAATTGGCCTCGTTTCTCTGTTATGGTAATTCGAAAGCGGGCGGGCGGTCGGCGAATTCCCCCGTCGTCCGTCCACACAATACAAAGACCGAAAGGAGTGAGCGGGCGGGCGAGCGGCCGGCGAGCCGCAGTCAAAATCGAAGGACGGAAATCGAAAACTTCCGCCTCTCATCCCGGAAGCTTCCGCCCGAAACAAAACGGAACCGCGAATCGTGTGCCCGTCTCTGAGTTCGAATCGTGACACGAACCGCGGGATAAATCGGGAATGTTCGAAATCTACCCCCCGCATTTCACATCCGCCGCCCTCTACTGTACTCTTCGAATGGGAAGAAAGAAAGCGGCGACATGCAAAACGCCTCCGTTCGAACGCGCCCGACTGGCCGCCGGTTGATTTGCGTGACACTCGTGCTCATTTTGGATCGCCGCACATTCCTTCCGTCCGGACGCGCGGCCGAATTGGCGGCCGAATTGGGCGGCCGAAGCGGGGGACCAAGCGGTTGGGAGTTGAACGCCCGATTGCCCAAATGTCACCTCCGCTTTGTCCGCAGAGTTCATTTCTTCACCCGCCCGTCCCGTGGGTCACTAATTAATTCATGCAAAGTGGACGCCCCTTGTGATAAATTCATTAACCCCCAAGTGTTTTTTCGGCTCCACTACAAAGTTGCCGCCTGACTCTGACTGCGGCTTGCTTTTTGCACGAAATGTTTCGCAGCAAGGATGAATTTGCAAAGCGAATCGCCCACAGAACCCTGGCGCGCAGGTGAAAGCAAGGAACACATGAAACACATCCGAATGAACCGAACTGGCAGCCTAATTCGGGTACAAACAAAAGAAAGCAAGCCGTTTGTCGCGGCTCTTTCCTTCCTCTGCCGTTCGGGGGCGAAAGGGAGGGAGCAAGCGAGCCGTCGGTTTTCTCCTTTGAATTTTGATGGGAATTCCAATCGGTTCCCCGACCGCGCGTTCCCTCGTGTTGCGGACTCCTGCGCACGAGCCGAAGAGGGAGAAAGTAGCGAAGCAGATGGGCGCAAATGAGGACAAAGGAGGAGCGCGCAGGTCGATGAGCGAGCGGTCGACGAGCAAATTGCCAGATGTTCGCCGACAATTCCTGCAATCGGTGGACGTCGACACGAAGTGAATTCTATGTGAGGAGGTGGCCGAGCGGTCCAAGGCGTTGACTTTAGCTGTCATTGTGCGAAAGCACGCGCGGGTTCGAATCCCGTCCTCCTCGTCCAACATTTTCGCGCACCGTAAGGCGAGACCACCCACGACGCCGCCGCCCCTTACGGGGATGGGTGGTCCATTGCCAGGCGGTTTCGATCAAAAAAGGCGCCCAATTGGCGTCTTTGAACCACCGTTCTCTTCTTCAAGTTGCAATAAGAACGCACAGGAAAAACAAAAAGGAATCAATGATCTTCGATCCAGGATCACCTTTGGATTGCCGCTCGCTATGCAGCGCACATGTTTCGAATGACGGCACGCGTGACCATGGAAAGTCGACGGCATGGTTCGAAGTCACTCCGAAATTCAAAAAAGCCGTTTGAAACGAAATTTCGGACATCCAGACGGCGGATTTCGAACCGCCTTCGAATTTGCGTAAACAGTCGCGGCATCGTCGTCAGTCTTCTTGGTTTTATGCGCTTTCCGGAACTGAACGGTTCGCAGGCTTGCAGGAATTCAGACAGAAAGAACACCCCGTGTGAAAGTTTGGATCTACGGTGACGTTTGCACTCACACCCGGAAGGAAGTTGGGGAACCCAATTCAATGAATCAACCCCAAAATTCACACGCCCTAGACCATGGATTCGATTTGCAGAACAACGGTAACCGAATCAAAGAACGACGAGCCCGTTCGCTATGAAGCAGTCGAATTATGAAAACGAAAAGACCACCACTTGAAGGCAAATCCAACTGCCCAATCGAAATGAGTTCGCGTGCACGGGCCAAAACGAAAACAAAAGAGTGAGTGCAGGATTCGATCGACCAAACGAAAAGAACGCGCGCCCGTCCGAACACACGAACAAGACCAAAAGGTCACCTTGTTCGTGTTCGTGACCAAACGAAATGTGAACCTTGGAAGAAGCGGACACGCCACCAGCAATCCGAGACAGTCGCGAGTGCGAGTGGTGACGCTCGATTGGTTCTGGTGGTCAAGCTTCCCATGATGCAACAAGGGGAGGGTGGGGTGGGGATTGTGCACGGTTGGACGAACACAAGCATTCGACGGAGAGTGTGAAGCGAGAAAGAGGAGGTGGGGAGGAAGGGTTTGGTTCCGGAAGGCCCACTCAACCGCAAGATGTTTTTGGTCGCATGCCTGCAAGCCGCCTGCTCGTCACGGCCATTAAGACCGTTGATCATCAGCCAATTATTCCACTGCCCACTTTGCCGCCAACAACTTCGAAACATCTTCGTGCTGTGTTTTTTATTTCGTCACTGCTCCCTGGACCCAAAATAGCGGAAGAGCCGTCAATCAAGAGGGCGGCCCACTCGAATGTTTGATCCCCTACGCATCCCCAGAAAAGAACTCACGACATCCGATTGGGCGGACGAATCGCCGAAGAAGAGATCCAGGAGGCCGGCCATCGTTCGCGTGTTGCGATCCTTCGAATGGAACGGAAAGAAGGCGGAAGTTTCAGCCGGTGAATGGAGAAATTAGCGTCAGAATGGGCGTCCAACGGAATTCATCGCTGTCTCGTGAGTGAGTGAGTGAATGAACGGGGTGAATGGGACGTTGTCGATTTATTTTCCCATTATTGCACTCCGAGGTGTCGAATTTCTTCTGTCCGCTCGCCTGGAACGTCACGTCCCAACTGTCAATTAAGGAGAGGCGTCGATGGGCGGAGAAAGGCGGTCGTTTGAGTGGTCGGAGTACTCGTTGGAGTACCGTAGCCTAAGGTCGCGAGCACTTTCCTTTCCCGCTAAAAGAAAGCAGAAATTAAAGATGAATCAGTGAACGAAGACCACGAGGGTTTGTGCACGAGTTCGTCAATTACGAACGGGAATCTTTGTACTACCGAGTACAATCGAGCACGGCGCTATAATTGGAAGGCAAGCAGGAAGGAGAATCACGTTGTGCGCTTGCAGAACGGAAAGCAAAGCGGAAGACGTCCCTCCCAACCTTAAAGATCCGTTTTTACCTCCGGAAGTGCGGGCAGATGAGTCGCCGGTACAAAGCGGAGAGGACGGCTGCGACCTCCGATTCGAATCACAAATCCAAGAACGAGAACAAAAGCGGTTGGAAGCGAAATGCCGCGAATTGGACGCTAAAAGGCGGAACGGGAAGCCGCCGACTTCCCGCTCGGATGACGTCCGACAAATTACGGTAAAACGGGGCGACCAAAACGGGAATCGGTAGGCCGCGCGTGGGGGTTGCTTTCGTAAACGACGGTAAACAAAGCGGAGTCGGTAAGCGAACGAAAGTGAGTGAAGAGGGGGGAACGAAGACGAACGGCCAAAGCGACAAAACGAGCAGAAAGAACGGGGCGACAAAAAGACGTGCAAGATGGACGTTTTGCGACCTTCGGACAATTACTGTCCGTTCCTTTCGCGGGATGACCGCCCGCCACACGCAGCAGACGGGCGGACCACCCACCTTGCAGAAACGGCCCGGACATCCGCCCGCAGTGTTTCTTTCTGCGTCGGGGGCATTCCGTCGAGGGATGAGACGTTTTTTTACTAAAAGACGTCCGGCTTGAGCAAACTCAAGATTTTCTGCCAAAATACACTTCCGCTTTGACTTCTCGCCTCGATGAGCAACAGTGAGCGAGTGAGGGAGCGAGTGGCTAATGGACTCTTAAAAGAAACATACTAAAATAAAGCACACAATAATCAAACTAATCAGCCGACGATGACAAACCACGGAAGCACCTTTTTGAGGTCACGCCTTCGTTTGCATTTCCGCGAACACTTCTCTCGGGCATTCGGAACGTCGTAATCAGTCCCCGAATTGGAATCAGGAGAACGCCAACCGACTTCTTTTGGCCGCAATTAGCATTTCCAATTGCCCGCATCTCCGAAAGGTCGAACGGCCTCTCAGCTGACCGTATCAATGGAATGAAAGAACGGGATCTTCTCCACGGAATCTGGAGACAAAGCGGTGGGAATGTGGCCGAATTCAATGGAGCACGAAAGAAGTGGAAGTGAACGGATGGTTGGAACGGACAGTCTGACTTCTGAATGCGGACAGTTGGAAACGATGGCCGGGACGGCCGGATGGTGGCAGAGGGCACAGGAAAGTGGGGAAGGTGGAGGTCAGGGTCCACTTGCGGGGTTTGAAGCATTTTCTGGCCGGTTGCACACGGCTTGCTTGTTGTTCCTGCCGGAGCAAAACAACTTGAAGCTTCTGACAGACGAAAGCTTTCTGCTTCATTCGATCGACCAACGCGCATTTCCGTTCTTTCGACTTTCCTCACGCAATTACCGCTCGGAAGCAAGGCCGCAGACATAACAAAAGACAGGTAGTGATTATCGAACAGCTTCCGAGAAAGCAGAGCCTCGGCCACTTGCGAACACGCCATCTGCTCTTCTTTTGCAGGACCTACTCAACTAATAGGCGAAGGGCTATTTTGAGGTCTTCGGTTGAGAAACGAAACCCAAAAAGCTTCTGCATTGAAACCGTTTTTAAACTTCCGCCCTTCTTTACGCCCTCAAGTGTTTGTGCACTTTTGGACGACAAAAGAAAGTGCACTAATGAATGGGTGGTTGAGAAAGAACCGCAGTTCTCACGCATCCCCTTGCACGACAAAGAACCTTCCAAACAAATCGAAAATTCGCAGATTCAAGAGTTCAAGCAACCCGTAAGTACTTGAAAAGGAGAAGAGCAAGCGGCATACCTGGAGTAAACTTTGCTCGCTGTTCGAAAAAGTGGATTATCCCGATGAACACTGAGCTTTTAGTTCGAACTGCCCGTCTGTGTTCGGCGCACAGGAAGCGAACTTCGCGAAGTTTCCGCCGGAACCGAGTGATGCC
This sequence comes from Aphelenchoides fujianensis, assembly GCA_024699865.1. NCBI lineage: Eukaryota > Metazoa > Nematoda > Chromadorea > Rhabditida > Aphelenchoididae > Aphelenchoides > Aphelenchoides fujianensis. Next base: position 695,418 of record JAMPIO010000026.1, read on the forward strand.
AACATGAAACCGGAGAGCCGAGAGGCGGCTGTACGAAGTGTGCGGCCATTGTTGTGACCGTTGGGCTCGTCGTATGTTCGGGCTGCTCGCCTTTTCACTAATCAAAACCAACACCCGCCATTCATTCCAACTACTCGTGGATTAGGAAATCAGGAACAGAAGGCGAAAACCGACGGCACAGTCCCCGACCTCCATTAGCCGCCGCCTTCTTTTTATTACGATTCCCGTGTGGAAGTGGGTGAACAACACACAGAATGATTCTTTTGCTTCGTATCACGAACCAGAACTATCAGTCCGTGCGCAAATCGAAAGCGAAGAACAAAAGATAAGGAAAGAGCGTGAATGTCTTGCACGCAACATCCTCTTGTTTACGGCACTTGGGGTACACAATGGAAATGCCAACGCTAATAACTGCTTGTCGACCCTGCAATGAGTTCACAAATAGTTCGTTTTCTCTGTAATTATGCACTTTCTTTATATTTTGGACGAACAGGTAAACAAGCTGGGACATTTGCACCACCGAAAACATCGTGGTCTTTTGAGTTTTTTCTCTGTTCGTTCGATTGACCTGTTTTCTCCTGTTGTTTTTGTTCCATGGTTGACCTTTGGGGACGATCATGTGCGGCGAGTTGTTCGCACTCAATACTGTAATTTTCTTTAAACAGCGCACTCCTCTTTTGGGCAATTGGGCGACGATCTTGGGTGTTTTGTACAAACGGACGATGAGCGAAGCAGGGCGTCTACCTTCTCGAACACGAGCAAACACGAAAACAAGCGAAAAGGGGCAAAATAAACCGACAGTCTTTTGAAGTCGCCCGTCCGGTTAGCCTCTTTGCTCATTTCACAACTCCCAACCCATCCAAAACAACCCCAGCGCTCGGCCGTCCAATCTCACGTAGTGTGCGATCAGAAAGCAAAACAAACGTAAGCGAAGAGCACCTCCTGAGGCCCAATGATTAGGGAATGCAAGAAGCTTTCCAGACGAAAATCCACGCGCCGTTGGAACGCCGACGGGTTCAGCGGGAGTGACGACGAAAACAAGACCAACTGGTGAGTGATGCACTGCGGGTGATCATCGAAATTGCGGGGCCCTTCTTTCTTCTGGCCCGCTCTTTGCTTTCTTCCAACTTCCGAAGTGTCCAACAAGTGGGTGAGTGCGGGGGTCGAAGTGGGGAAGGAGCACACCGCCGAGTGATTTACACGTGCTGGCACCCGTCCGCTCGCCCATCATCTTCGAAAGGCGAACGGCGTCGCACTTTGCTGCGCCGGGCGTTCGTTTCGTTCTTCGCCGTACCGCGAACGAACCAAAACAACATTCCGCCGGAGAGCTCGTGCTCCTTCCGCTCCCATCAGGTGTAATTCGCCCCGCTTCTCGTCATTCTGGCTCCCGGAAGAACCTGATCCTGCACTTCCTTCTCCTTTCTTCGTTGGTCACGCTCCAACCGGTCAACAACAAGCCGAGCACACGTGCGAGTACCGTAGTTAGTTTATCGCTGATTCTTCGAATGAGACCCGTTGACGTGATGATTACAAACAAGGAGTGCAGGATGGAGTACAAGTGGAGGTGAGAAAATACGGTAGTTGATCGTGATTTGTACAACAACGCTCACTACAATCCAAGAACTACACCGGATGAAACGAGTGCATTGCGGGGGAATGTGGGTGGGAAATAGCTGAACGAGGAAGACGAATCGAAGGCACAGCCGGAGATCAATTACGAACGGAATCGGGAGAAGAAGACGATCGGAATCCGAGCGAACACGCGACGGATAAACGGGAGCACGGGGAGCGAAGCGAAGAGCAAATGTGCACATTCCAACAGCCGTTCGTCTTCTTCTGCTTGGATTGGAACGAGGTCAAGAGCCGGAGAGTCCAAAGAGTGACCGCGAGTCCGTCCGTCGCCTCAACGAAGTTTGAGCTTCTTCGCCGCCGCGGCCAAGCAGCCGAGATTCCGTTGGCAGAATTCTGAAAAACAAGGCGGAAATTAGATTCTTGTATCGACTTTTGTTCGCATCTATTTTGAACTTTTCCGTGAATTTGTAATCGTTTGATGCAAAACGAGGTCCAAGTACTCACAATCGACGAAACGTCTCGAAGTTCGCCCACTTTCAGTTCGTCTGATTGAGTTTTTGATCAACAGGAACCTTCGTGAACGCTCAAACGTGATCGAAATGTGCGAACGGGAACGTTTCTTCTCGACGAAAGCCCGCACTTTAGACGTCGAAACCGGAATGTCACGAAGAACGGGGCGGCGGGGCCAAAGAACGCCGCCGAGAGGACGGAATGCACCCGCAGACAGACGATCGAACCCCCCACCCACCATGACGAGTGTTGAAATTACAGCGAAAAGCGGGTCTTTGCACGTTTCCCATGCCGCCCGACCGCGAACCCCCACGTTTCGAGCACAAAAAACGCAAAAGAACTTACTGTCCGAGCAGCAGAGAGAAGAAGTGACACAAAGCCCCCGTCCACCGTCGATCTCACAGTAGGGCAACGGGCAGTGCTTGTTCTCGCATTGCGCATCCTCCTTGCACCCTTCCGTCGTGCAGCAGACGCCCGACGCAACGCACATCCCTTCGCCTTCTTTGCCTGAAAAGAAGCCGGAAGTAAAGCGAGTGGTCGAATGCGATTCGAGGGATAAAAGAGCAGACGACCGGACGGGCTGCAATCCAATTTGGATCTCGCCCCAGACACCCAAAATCCCACGAAATGAAGGGCCGAGGGTACGGTAGAAGAAATGAGTCACTCACCGCAACTTCCGCACGTCTCGCTTCGCATCACCCGACGGTAGGGGCAGTCGTTGAGGACGCAAGGCGTACAGAGGTCAACGACGACCAGGAGGATCAACGCAACGATCATGAGCCTTCGGGGAGTGAGCATCCCGTTGGTCAGTCGGTGCACGAATCGAATTCCAGCGCTCATCCTTGCAGCTGATCGAAGTGGAGCGAACGGAGCGAAGACACGAACGGCGATTGCACAACGGTGCGAATGAACGGAGAGCACAAGTGGGGCGAGTAGCCGACCGACTGATTAGTCGAGGAGGAGGAGAAGAAGAAGAGCAGCGATGCGTTCGTTCCCGCCCACCAAAACAGCGACCGCTTTCTCCGTTCCAAACTGCTTAATCGGAGCACGTTCGGGGCGTGCATTTATTCTTTTGTAATCCCGCCAGCTGACGGAGGGGCGGAGCCGAGTGCCCGCGACGACCTCCGCCGTTGACGCATTATTTTCTCCGCCGGGGTTTCTTCTGCCCCGCACCGCTGCTCGTGTGTCGTCTTCATCGACGAGAGAATTCCGGCGGGCGTTCGTCGGCGAGCTTTTAGCACAAAGTTCGTCATCAAAAATCCCGAGCAGCGATGATTTGCGAGCAATCGAGGCGGGAAACTGAGAGGCGGGCGGAACGGAAGTGCGCATCCGCCGATCCGTCGCACGTCCAGCCCCGAACGAGTGCGTCTGTGTTGTGGTCATTAGCGGCCGTACGTGCGCATGCCGCCCACACCAGTCGGCCGCTACGGTAGACAAACAGTTGAAAGTAAACAAGAGGATATTAACGGAAGTTCTCGACTTTCACTCCGCTGCCTACATTCTGGACTTCAATCGGGCAGCCAATTTTCGTAATTGACCGTGTTGAAATTGCCGAAAAGATGCGCCATCAACGGCATCCGTTAAGCGGCTTTCGTGTGCGTTCGAATGGATCGCGAGTCGGCGAGTAAACAAGACCTCCGATCGGTGGTCACTTAACCAAAGCCGAGTTCATTGCAAAAGAGAGGGCTCGATGGACGAAATCGGGGCGGGCGGGCGGCATTAGCGCTTCTGAGGACACCGCTTGAAAAATATTTGGTCCACCGGCGCCCGCCCCTGCACTGATGACGAAGTAGTTGTTGAACTCCGAAAGGTCTGAACCATTAGGTTGATTGGAGCGCGGGCAGGGACACAAATTGGGGCGGGCAGTGAAATCATGGCCGCGTGCGGGAATGGCGGTGCCGATAATCGACGACTAAGCGGCCATCGGACCGCCCGGAATCGGATTAAATGCCGTCCGCACTCTCCGCTCCCGCCGGCATCTTCGGGCGGGCGGCCGACTGCTGATCGGATAACGAGTGCCGGCCGCACCACCGTCCATCAGGAATGCACGAACTATCGCACATCTTTCCTCGACATCACGTCGACGCTCACCCGTCCGTCCATTTTCCTCTTCATTCGTTAAAACCGACCGGCAACAAGTTGGTTGGCACTTCGCTTCTTGTCATTCCGACACAAGCCCCGCCGTCGACCGTCCGCTTCTTCGGACCAACGCCCGACTAGCCGAGAGCAATCATGTACACCGTCCTGTGCCGCTCGTTTCTCTTGCTGCTCCTGATCGCCCTCGTGGTCGATGGATGCTTCTTGAATCAAGTGAGTTTGTTTCGACCAATAGCTCGTTTTCTGTAGGCAATTGCTTCTGCACTGCTTCGTTTTTCCCTTTTTTGAAGTTTGATCAATCTTTTTTCTTTTAGTGCCCGTACAGACGACGCGCCTACCGAAGTCCGCCGAGCTGCGGTTTATGTGAGTTGCCCTCGCGCACGAATCCGAAGACTCTTGGAATTCAGGCGGAGAGGGCGGGTCTTATGCATGAACGCAGAAGATCTGCTGCAGCTCCAAGCTGTGCTTCGAGTCGCCGTCCGAGTGCGAGAACGTCGAGAACTGCCCACAGCAGCCCGAGTGTCTGGTCGGTGGGGGGATCGTCGGGCAAGTGCGTGAACGAAGGATCTATGTTGCGTGCGGGGTGAGTTTCTTTCGCCTATCGATTGGTGGGAAAACTCGATGATCGGACGGTCGAATCATCAGCGGGAGTTAAAAAATGCAAGGGCGGCGGGAGGGTGACATCATGGGAAACGACGCCATTTCTGCGACCGTCCGTCTCTTTCGTTTCCGTTTAATCTTTCGTCGTGCGGAAAGCGGATTTGGAAAGCGGGGCGGAATTTGAGAAGACGCAGACGAGATCTGCAGCAACCGTTGGCAGGAAGCCAAATTCCGTACAAGTTGAGTGCGAACCGAAAATACCCGCATCCTCAATGAGCGAGTGATGAGCAGCGAAACGTACAGTGGGGGTGGCGACCATCAGATCGGCATTAATGCGCCCGTTCATACGTAATGCGGGAGCTGGCAGATGTCCACAACGTGCGCATTTCCGCCTTCTTTCCGCTCATCCGGTCGTCTTTTTGTACGAATGACGCCGAGCGGGGGCAAAGTGGACACGACGAGCGACCCCGACCTTCGATCATTCCCGTTTGTTTGCAGGCGTTTGCGTGAAGAACATGCAGTGTCTGGCCAGTGAGCAGCGCGCCCAACTCCGACGTTAATCGTCCACCCGCCCACCCACCCACCAGTCGCCCGCCCGCCCGTCAACACGCCCCGAATGGACGGCCGATCGATGCTCAAAACACACCGTCCTTCCATCCGACCACCACAATCCCCCCTATTTGTCCCGCGTATCAAAGCAAATGGTACTTCGTTGATTACACGCGCCCGGCTCGAATGCTTCCTCCCCTTGTGGCGTTTGTATTCTTCTCCTTCCGATCAATAAACTGCGCAATCTGTTAACCAATCAGCTTTAGTCTTTTGTTTATCAACGAGCAGTGAGGAGCAGTACAATGAAAGAAGACATGAAGTGGATGGCCGTTCCGAAAAGCACACGAATCTCTCGAACTGCCGCCTATGGGCGAAGACGAAAGAAATCGAGGACAACAATCGGAACACAAGATGGCAGTGCGAAAGAGAAGAAGCGATCGAAGATCGGGGGGCTACCGGTGGAGGACGTCGTTTGCTGCGGACAACAAGCGAAGTGATGAGTTTTGAGGGGAAAGCTGGGGGAAATCGACCGGTTTTTGTTGATGGTTGTGGCCGGGGCTTGGAATGCTTGAAAGTGGAGGGGAGAGTGAGCGGGAAGAACGGAAGGGATCGATGGCAACAATCGTTCATGGAGTTGCGGGCTTCTCCTTGGCGACGAAATCCGATTGCTGGAGGACCCACTGGGTGACGCGGCCGGTCGGGTCGGCCGACGTCGCGGTGGTCGTGATGCCGACGGCGGCGGTCGTCGAACGATCGCGTCGCTTCTTCTCCTTCGGGACGCCTTCGCCCTTCTTTGTGGCCTTCAGTGCGGCTTCGTTCGCTCGACGAGGCGAAAGGCTCGCGGATGCCCGCTTTTCGCGTCGTTTCTGCTGATCGCCGTCCTTCCGTGCGGCTGTGTTCTGCGTTTTGGGCAACTCGACGAGGACGGGCGGCGGGCGCGCGACTCCCGCTTCGGCGGAGTCCAGTTTGTCTCGTTTCGATTGCTCTCGCCGCCGTCGCCGCTCGTGCCGTCGGGCCTCTCGGTCGAGCAGGTAGTGCTGGTAGTCGATCTGACGGGCCAGCACGTACTCCATGAAGATGTAGAAGAGCTGAAAGCACGTGCGTTGAGTGGACGTCCATTTCGCAATGCGGAAGAAGGGCGGCGGGCGAACTTCTAAGCCGGAAATCGTACGCTTTTCGACGTCAAAAGATCGCCCTTTGGGCTTCCTCGCCGCAAAGCCCAACGCGTGAGGGCGGAATCCCAAACCGTAGGGCGGATTTGGATGCGGCTTTTCGTCTAGTCGAGTGCAGATTGCGTAAGCTTTCCAGGAACCCAGACGCTTCGTATTTTGGAGGGATTCCCGATAGGGAAATGCGTGCACTTGAGACTGATCACCAAAAGTACGATCGAAGTTGAGGGACCCCAGCAAACGAAACTTTGATTGACTCTAATGGGGTCACTCGCAAGAAAGTGTACTTTGCATTTGTTGATAAGGAAGGCGTTTTAGACGGATTGAAAACATGCTTTAAAGTGCTCCCCGTCTTCCTTTTCCCTTTCTTCTATCAAGGATGACATTCGCGGCTGAAAGAGCGGCGGGATTGTTCGCATTCCAGAGAGCCGCACGCGCAAATTGCAAGACGAAACACATGATCTACGGGAAAGCGAGACATTTGCAGGTCATGTGAAAGGTCAGAAAGCCCAATTTGACGTCGACTACACAAAAGAAAAAAATGAAACACTTACCCCTGGAATCAAGGCCAACGCAACGGCGGAACCGATGAGAATCGCGTGTGATTCGAAGGCCTGTCGCAGCGGGGCCATGCATCCACGAACGTACAGATCGTTCTCCAGTTCTTGAGGTCGTTTCGTTTGAGCGTTCTGCCAGCATTGCAACGAGCGCATGGCGGGCAGCAGGGAGCCCGATTGGCCGGCGGTGTCCGGCTGCACGCTCTTCCGGCAACAACTGAACGGGACGCCGCACCGTTCGGGGTACGGATTCACGAACAGGTTCGTCCGATTGCAGTGGAACTGATCGCTCAAATGCCAATCGCGGTAGCCTTGCGACAACGAGCGCATTCCACAGCACTCCAGCTGAAACAAATGGATGAAGGGATGAGTGAATCAAGAGTCGAATGAATGCTCACGTTCTCTTGCACGTAGTCCACGATGTCGGCCATGTTGTGATTCAGGTGGTACTTCCGAATGGCGTACGTGAGCACCGTGTTCATCGAAAAGAGGTCCGCCGAGTCCGCATAGAAGGCGAGGAACAAGCCGAAGACTCCGACCACCAGGGCGATGAATCCCAAGGCGGCCAGCCAAACGGACTGAAAGCAATTGACTCAGTGGAACATCAGAAGCAATCATGCCTACCGTTTTGAGCAGGGCAGCATGATCACGTAGCGAACCGAACAGTCCGCACAACGAAACGATGCTAACGAAGAGCCCGCCCGCGGTCAACACGACCGATGGGTTGAGGACGACGTCCTCGATTGCCGCCACTCCGCGCGGGTCCTTGATCCACAGGTACACGCCGAGAGCAAGGAGAGTGACTCCGCACAGCTGAAAAAGAAATCACGCGCTCAGTAAGTGACAAAGATCTTGGGGAGACTTACGAAGATCACGCAATTGAGCGCAAAGCAGAACCATTTGAGCGGGGCGCAGATCTCCTGGCGAGGCTTCAGGAATTTCAGGGGTTTTCGTCCCGATGGACCGCCCGTGCCGCCGTTCATGTGCTGCTGATACCCGAAGCGACCGTACTGCAGCTGCACCATCGGCGGTTGTCCAACTGCTGTCGCAGCATTCGCCTCGACGGATTGAACGAACTGATCAGTGCGCGGCGGAGGGCGGCCCGTGGAATCGAAGCGGCGGATGTTCGGGAATCACGCGCCACCTCCTCCTCCGTCGTTCTGTTTGCTGCCGGCTGAAATCGGAGGGCGGAGTGAGTGAACGGACGGAGAGGATGGCAGCTGCCAAAATTTACATTCGCCGCCGCAACATCCCGAGGCGCAAATTTCGAAACGAAACGGAAAATGTGGAAAAACGCGATTAGCGCCAAATTACGCGCCAAGTCCCGCGCACTCGTTCAATCCGCCGCCCGCCTCTCGCCCATCCGCCGAACCCCACGCGCCTCAAGCCGCTTCGACATCCCGCGCCCGCCTCGTGCCCCCACTGCCCGCCGCCGAAGCGAGCGCGCCGCTCGAGTCGCCGGGCGAGCGCAATGAACTGACCCAAGCGAACGAACGAAACGAACGGTCACTCAAGCGTGATCTTCTCGCTCGTTGCCCCCTCCTTCCCCTCCGCGCCTCCCGATGCCGAAAGAGGCGATCGGAAACGAGCGGGCGGCTGGACGGGCGCGAAGGCAGAAATGAGGATACGAAACGTTTGGATCGCCGCAATCAGCCGCCGCATTCCGAATGCCAATTCGAGAGGATGGGAACGCGGAAGAATCGCCGGAATTCGAATCCAATAGTCTCATTTGCATTCAAAACAACACCCTCATTGATTGCCGAATGGAGAACTCCCGCAATTACCTCCTTTGAGGCACGAAGTGAGGGTGGGCGATGGAAACGAGAATGAAGCGAAGACGGGAGAACCGCGTCGTCTCGATTGGCCTTCGCCGCGATCGCTCGAACCGAACGCCCGGCAGTTCCGCGCGGTAAAATGGAGGGCGAAATTGGTCGCGGCGGCGGGGCGAACGCGACGAGCGGCGGCGGAGGTCGAACGAGAATGCGAAGGGAAACAACGCGCTTTCGGTGAGTATGCAAATGCGGAGATGAGCGAACGGAAGTTGAGGGGCGAAATGCGAACGCGCGGCCTCGTTCTCATGCTTTCGGCCTTCGGAAACGAATTGGCTGCCGATTGGGGAGGGGCGGCGGCGAAGACACGGACGGCAGCACAAGCGAGTTCGGATCGGCACTCGAACTCATAAAAACACGTGCGAATTTCGAATCCAAGGACGTTCCCCTCCGTAACGCAATCCATTCCGTCTTTCGATTAGCGGCTCGTTTGAGCGTTCGCGCCTTCGAACGACTCGGTGCGAAATGCGGCACCAACCACTCGAATCACCGCCTTTTATGGAGTTGCGCGGCTGTCGAAAGCGATTTGGCCGATTGGGAAGCGGCGGGAGTTTGCCGCCCCAACCTGCCCGCTCGCCACCAAACGACCGAAAACACGCGCGGCAGCCACGAAAGGAGGCACTCGTCATAAAAAGAAGAGACGCCGAACTCACGCCCATCGCTTAAGAACAACAACAACGATCGACCTTCCCGCCAACTTCTTCGCATTCCGGAAGCGATGATCGAGAAACGAGGCGACGGGCAAGAAATTTACGCCAGTCGATCGAAATTGACGCCCAACAACAAGCGACGAAGAAACAATCGGGAGGTGCGCGAAGTGCGAAAACTCGCCGCCGCCCGCCGTGAGTCCCGAACGGAGGAACGGGGCGTTGAAGCTGATTGCAAGGACGTTTGTCGATTCGAATTGGCCTCAATCATTCCCGTCCGAGCAGTGAGGTCATGTGCCGCCGGTCGCCTCGAGTGTTCCTCGAAGGTCGTCATTGTTATGATCGCGCGAATTACTCGAGAGCTCTTCGTGATGCTTGCGTTCTGTTCGCGTGATCGTTCTTATTACTCATGCATGGGATATGCGTGAACAAAAGACGAATATGGGAAGGAGGTCCGATGACATGCTTGAGCACTCAGAAAGAAAGGAGCAACGAACAAAAAACAAACGAGAGCACGGGCGAAAAAGGGAACAAATCGCGCGGATTTCACCCCAATTCCCGTCCGCTCTCCCTTTTGCGCCTTCACGCATCGGCGCCGACTCCCGAGAAATTGACCTTTTTTCCGTTGGGCCCGCCGACCTTTCGCCCGTTCGTTTCTTCCTTTCTCATTATCTTCCGGCTGCAAGCTCTCAACTTCGTCATCCACTCTCCCATTTCACTGTGGATTAGCAGACGGCGGCAGCGAACGGAAGTCGGCGGGCGTAATCGAAATTCGAGCGCCCAATCGGCGGCGTGGATTTCGCCGAATCGCCGGATTGCAAAAGGAACACGACGTTGAATCATGCAACAAAGAACTGATTAGAGAGCAACATGTAGCAAGCTCGTTGCAAGGTAGGGTGAATTTGGAAACGTTAGATCCGCACAAGATATTGCTTTTAATCAAGCAGACGCGCAGGATGTCCACCTTTTTTAATCAACTTCCTTTCGCGCTCACACCAAACGGTAATTGATCCGCGAACAAAACAAATGAATAAAACGGAAAGAGACGCGTCCGAATAGCCGCAAGTGGCTATCGCGGCGTGTTTGGATGGGCGCGCGGGCGGATGCCAGGAATGGCGGCGGACGTTCTTCTTTGCGATCGACTCGACAAAAAGCGCGTCAAGTTCGTCCTCCGCCGGACATCCCGACGCTTGGCGACAACAAAAGACATGCGCGTGATCCGCTCGATGCAAAAAAGGAATGGCTTTTCGGATGAAGGAAGAAGAACCAATAGCGTTTGGGGCAATAAAACCGAACGCCTGGATGTCTGGAAGAGTGACCCACAAGCAACTAACTGAAGAAATGGGTAAGTGGGTGAGTAGACGTTTCATAAACCTATTCGGTGAGAATAACCGCTCACAAGATGCTTCATCTGCCGACGAGAAATCACGAGGATGAGGATCTCGACGAATGATTTGCAATCGACGACGCGAGGCGATCAACTCCTCGGTTTACGTGTTCGTCGGCTAGCGCGCGAGTCGCGCGAACGGGCGGCGACGGCGAACGTGTGCGCAACACGGAGAACAGCAGCAAGAACAACAACAAAACGAGGAGGATGTCGGCGACAATGATTGAGCCCGACGTAATTCAACGACGGACGGATGTGCACTGAGTGACCGTCGTCTCTTCGCCCTCTCCGTCTTTCTTCCCCGTCGAGCCTCCGCACGGCGTTTGAATGAAGAAGAACAAGGCGGGCGGAGAAGAAAAGAATCCGCCGGGCGGCCAGTCCGTGATCTAATCCCACGCATCCCCTCAGCACTCCCTCGCGCCCAGCAGATCCACGAATTGGGTTTGTGTGCGCGTGTTTAACGCGTGTAGTTTTCCCGCGCGTCCCGTTCTTCCCACTCACTTTCACGATTGTTATACTCGCACATGTGCTGCTCTCTTTTGTCCTTGCCACAACGGTCAATAAGGAAGCACTACGAGTTGCTGGCTGTCAGCAAAACACCTGCATTGATCAGTCAATTCGAACACGAAATCGGGATGTCCGACTGCTCATGCCGCGTTGATCGATGAGGCCCTTCGGTCCACTTTTTCACCTTCGTTTTCGTCGCGACGAGCGGACTTTTCGCTTTCTCGCTGCGAACACCAGCCGTCCGTGCAGCTGGCGGATTCGGGCGGACATTCGGGCAGTCGTTTGCTTAACGATCAACCAGTCCCGCATTTCGAAAAGGAACGCGGGATTTCTAATTCGACGCGCGAAAGAACGCGCGCCGCATTTCGCATCCCCCATGCTGCGAAAAACGAGAAGAACCGACTGGTGTGAATCCACGAACCGCATCACGAACGGAACAGAAACGAACTTCAACCCACGCGTTCGGCAGAAATCGAATCAACACCTAAACTCAAACCTCCGACCTGCTCTGCTTGTTTGTTTTACCGATCGACCCCGCCGGTGGGCGAACGCTCGCTTGTTGAGCGAAACGAACAGGTTTCTTCCGCTTTTATTCCTCGTTTTATGGTCGCTCAAATCAAACGCTTTCGATCATAAAACCCTTCGAAATTCGAGGCGTCTCGTTCCAGTCGAGGGCAGCAAAGCAAACCGCAACAATCAAAGAAGCAAACGCGAACAGAATGGAGCCCCGAAATGGAAAGAGTCCGCTTTTCAGGTCATTCGAGCACTGGCAGCTGCTCGTCGCCTCCGCATCCATCTGCCGCCCCTTTGCCCTCTAATCTTGTCCGTGCCACGGGCGAGCAATGAAGGGATGAAAAAACAATTCGAAGAGTGACCGCCGGCCAGTCGGGGCGGTCGGCGGACGGACCGATGGGCCAGAAACCCCCGCTCGTTGTTGGTCCAGCACTCGCCCGGCCGGAGGGTCGCTGAAGTCAAACGAAGAGGAGGCGAGCGGTCAGTGCGGGCGGGGCGGAGCGGTGGGGGCGAAAAAGAAGTGCATTGTGTGAGTGGACCGTCGCCTTTCTATGGCCAAACAGACGCCGAGTGGTTCGCTGCCCCCGAATGCGCGCATCCTCGCGCACAAAGACATTCTTCTCATTAGGAAGCAAGAGACCTGCCAGGCAGGGTGGACACGTCAAACAGTTTTGAAGCAAACCCTAATTACCCTTCCCTTCATCAACTCCAGAAATCATTTGAATAAACCACCCTCGTCGCGCTAAACGGGCGTAAAAAACGAGAGCGAACTGCAGACACACGTGACAACGTGCGGCGGGGGCGGTTTTTTTGCGGCGGGCGGCACACAATCGGTACAGTGGCCTTCAAGAATCGCACCAATTGGCGGCGGAAATTACAGTCCCGCAAAGACGAAGACGAGGGAATAATTTCGGGGGGGCGCACGGGTGCCCTTCAACGCTTCCGTCTTCTTCTCGGGCAGCCAATTTTTGTCCTCCGTTTGCAGAAGACGGGATTAACCTCGAAAGGAAGTGATCCCATCGTTCAACGAGGAAGTGGTCGAAGAGGAAGCGTAGTTGTGGTCTCTCCGTTGGTCACGCGAACGGTCAAAGATTGCCGGAGGACAATCGGAAACACTTTCACTTCTTCCGGACAACGAACGCCCGTCCGGTTCACGCCCTCGTGACGGTCATTCCTCTTGACGAACGCTCTTCAATTGACGAGTGTTCGGAGTCGTTCGAAAGTCACTTCATCAAAACTGGAGGGCCCTCGACGATCACTCGTTTTATTCCGAGCACGCACGGAAGTGCTCGAATGCCGACGGAAACTCCCGATCGCGAGAACGAAACGAAGTTTATTTCCTCCCTAATCACAAACAAAACAACGGAAAGAACCTAAAGTAGAGCAGCGGCTTTCGGATCGACGAACGTGGGCGTGGTGTCCGTGTAGTCGCCGTCCGGCGAGGAGTAGTCCTTCAGTGGCGGCGTCAGGACGGGGCCACGCATCACGAGCGGCAGGTACGAGGGATCGGGCGCCACCGCGGCCTCGTACAGTTTGGGGGACACTTCCTTGAGCACGTTCAACGCCTGGGTTTGCTCCCGAATCATCGTCCGAATCCAGCGGTCGTCGGCGGCAACGAGGAGGTTCCGCGACTTGCAGTACGCCTTTTTGATGACCGCCCGCTCGTCGATCGTCTCCTCGCTCACCGAGATCCCCACACGGCGGATTTGGCTGAAAGGAACAGGGGATAAAGAGAACGGAAGAAGTGGACTCACTCAACAATCGAAGCGGTCTTCTCGTCGACCATCAGCTCGTCCACGGGCTTCGGTTTCTTGCCTTCCTTCTGCAGCAGGCGGATCTCTCGCTCCAGCTTCCGCCGTTTGCGCATCTCCCGCAGTTTTGGCACCTTCCGGGTCGATCTTCTTCTGCTTCTTCATGAACACGGACGAGCTAAACGAAAAAGAAATTAAATGAAACAGACGCAGAAAAAGCACTCACTTCAGGGCGGCGGAGACGTTGAACGCCCGAACGGGCACTTGACGAAAGGCGCCGACTAACCGCAGCTGATTCATGGCCACAGGTGGAGGTCCGATGGCTGGAACGATGATGGCCGGCGATTGATCAAAGAAGCAGCAGGCAAAGGAACCCAACAAGCGAGCGGTCGAACCGTTCTGCAGCGAAATGTCCGCTTGTCCGCTCGTATTGATTTTTCGCAGAGGGAACGAAAGCCCCCCAGCGGTCTTCTTATTGATGACCAATCGCTTCTCACTGGATGTCGACGCAGGGAAGTGTGTAAACTGACGTGTAATTCAGCCGCCCTCCTTCGCCCAGCAGCTACTCAGAATTCCATCGATTGCTTTTTATGACCCGTGCGGGTTTTTCGGCGTTCCTCTCGACGAATTCGGCGATTTTGCTCAGTTTCCGCCACGTTGACGCGAACGTCTCGAATTCGCTCAACAACCGCTGAATCGCGTGTTTTTCCCATCGAGAATTCTTCGCGAAAGACGAAAAGATTGAGACCAGTTTGATTATTCCTTGTTTCCAGGATGCGCGGCGTGGGAGTCATCTTCGCTCTTGGGAGCCTCGTTGTGTGGTCGACGGCCGCGCCGCCGAACCGAGGAGCCGCGCCTCAGGCCGCCGAATCGCCCGCTCACTCCACTCCCGAAGCGCAGGCACAAGACCAGAAGCCGGCAAGTGCGATTCCTTCTTTCTTTTAACTCGTTTGTGGTCTTCAGATGTACGAGTTCGCCTACTCGAAATATCTGGAGCAAGTGGTCAAGATCCTCGAAAAGGACGAGAAGTTCCGCGAGCGAGTGAAGGGAATGAACGAGGAGGACATCAAAGTGAGTCCGTTCCTTCTTCTGTCCTACTTTTGCCGTTTTTAGACCGGAAAGATAGCCGACCACATCGACGACCTCCATCCCTCCGTGTTCGACGAGCTCACGAAAGCCAAACTGGCCGAGCTCGAGCGTTTGCGGGCACAAATCGACGCGGACATAAGAAGACGGGAGACGCGAGCAAGATCGCCATCCCCGACCACATTGACGTCTACAATTGGGAGAAATTCCACAAGGAGGATCTGCGAAAGCTCATCACAAAGGTGCGCCTTGACGAGGTGATTCTTTCATTTCTTTCTTTGGTTGCAGACCGTCGAGCACATGGAGGAGATCGACCGGCAACGCCGCGATCAGTTCAAGGAGTACGAGCTGAAGAAGAAGGCCGAGGAGGACCACAAGTTGGCCCAGATGGCGCCCGAACAGCGAGCAGAAGGAGAGCAAAAGAAGCTGGAGGAGGCGAAGAAGCGGCACAGCGAGCACGAGAAGGTGAACCATCCGGGCGGCCGCAAACAGCTCGAGGAGGTCTGGGAAGAAAGCGATCACGTACGTTTTTCTCCTCATCTATTAGACATACCTCTCCCGAATTGCAGATGGACAAGGATTCCTTCGATCCGAAGACGTTCTTCGCTCTCCACGATCTGAACGGTGAGTGGTTGACTTCTTTTTCAACGGAATTAACTCCTTGATTGCAGGCGACGGATTCTGGAACGACGACGAGTTGGAGGCGTTGTTCCAAATCGAGCTCTCGAAGGTCTACAACGAGACGGATCCCGACGACGACCCGCGCGAGCGAATCGAGGAGATGTACCGCATGAGAGAGCACGTTGTCGGCCAAATCGACAAGAACAAGGACCGCCTGATCTCGCTGGACGAATTCCTCCAGGACAACGAGGCGTTGGACAAGAAGGCCGACGAGCCCGGCTGGGAGGATCTCGCCGACCAGAAGCTGTACACCGAAGAAGAGCTGAAGAAGTTCGAGGAGGAGTATGCGCGGCAAAACGGTTGGGGCGACCATGCCTACGACCCCATTCCTGACGTGCCCGGCAATCATTTAGGCGAGCAGCCGAATCAAGTGCCTCCCGCCCATCCTGCCGGCGGCCAACAGGTAAGCGGATTCTTTCGGCAGGTGCATTGGATTGATTGTTCGCTTCCAGCAGCCTCCCGTCTACAACCACGACCCGCAGAATCCGCCGCAAGCACACGCCGTTCCTGCCGCCCAAGGCCACAACCCGGAGGTCGTGACTCCGATCATCCCGAAGAAGGCCGTCGATCCCGTCTACGGAATCTGAGCCCTCGCATTTGTTTCATTGATTTCGCCATCCGTTCTGCATTATCACGCGGGCCACAAGGAGCCCTTCCCTCTCCCACCTGGTGCATCCCCCTCCCCTTTCTTTCTACTCACCTACGCGCCTTGTGTGCCAATTTTTTTCGTTTCTGTGAATCGAGTGGGTCCATTTCGCCGTTTGTTTGTACCGATTAACTTATTTGCTGGAATGAAGAAATTCCTCTCGGCTGCATGAGCGTTGGGCAGATCGGGGAGCGGGGGTTTCACAATCGAACGAATGCGCAATGGCCGTTGCGGCGATCGCCGTTCGGTCCGGCCGGCCGCAATCGCAGACGGCGGCTGCAGAAATGACCGGGCGCCGATGTCAGACCGATTTCGAAAACGGCGCTGTTGTCGGCGTGCGTTTCGCGAGGCGTCGGCGCTTACCGCAAAAGCCGGGCGGCGGCCGGGCGGAGGCTCGGCGGTTTGCGAAACGCCCGAGCGGCCGCTCGACGCCGCCTACCGGATTGCGATTGGTGGGCGCCGTCCCTCGAACCTTTGCAGATGATGTTGTTCCTCTTTCTTGGCCATTCCCTTGGATGCGTTCTTTCGATTCCAAGTTGTGGGCAGAAGAGCCGGTCTATCCAGTGGTCACTCCTCTTTGTACGTCTTCTCGCTCCTTTTATCGTAGCCTATCGCCTCCAGCGCTCGCTCTCCTCCGGCCCACGGATATTGATTGATTGTTTCTGCTTTCCGGAATGGAAACACAATCGAATCGTGTCCGTTCGCCCGCGCCGCCGCCCGACGACGGCGACTCCCGCCCGGCGAATCTCCGGCCGCCGGCCTCCCTGTACGAAATCTCGCGGAAGCGCCCTCGGTTGGCGCGAATCAACCTCACGCCCGCGGTCGAGTCCCCGCCCTCCGATGGACCCGAAGTCGCCACGTTTGCCCCGCCGGTCGATGCTCCGGCCGCGGACGTGCGCAAGCGATTGCGCCTGGCCCCGACCGTCTCCACTCTGCCGTCGGTCGGCCTTGCAGCCGGCATCCACGATCTCGCGGATTCCACGCCGTCGGTGAGTTCCTTCGATCGAAGAGCTTCAACCCGCTTCTTGTTTCCAGAGCGTGCAGGCGGCGGTCGTGCCGTCCGGCGGCACGTTGATCGGCGACGGCGAGTTCGAGACCGTCGGCGACGGAGACGAGTGCCACGCCGTCCACTTGCCCACCAAAACTCTCCATCATTGCCAAGTCCTGAAAAAGGACGAGTTCCGCCACTTCTTCTCCGTCCTCGAGCGTCTGGAGTCGGCGAAGGAGCGCCTGACGGCCGACGAGCACGTGGAACTGCGGCGCCTGCTGATGCCCGAGGAGACGCGCGTTCTGCAGGGCGATCGGGATCGCTTCTACATCGTCTCGCCCGCTCATCAGGGATCTTTGTTCGCTTTTGCGCGCACCAAAAACCGCTCCGCCACGGTTCGGTGAGTTCCCTCGCTCGTCTGCTTGCAACTCAACTTTCTCTTTTTTGCAGCCCGCCGAAGGCGCCGTGGACCGAAGCCCAGAGTCACGCCATCTTTCGCCAAGTGGTCCAGCTGGTCGTTCTCTGCCACCGGATTGGCATCTACTTGCGCGATTTCCGGCTGCAGAAGATCGTGTACACAGACAAGGAAAAGTGAGTTCTTTTCGATCGAATGCCCCCAACAAGCATGCCTTCTGTTTCCAGCAATCTGATTCGTTTCCTGCACGTTCGCAACGTGTACGTGGCGCCGCGTCTGGACGACGACGTGGTCGGCCAACTGTACAACTTCTGCTGCCCGGCCTTCACGCCGCCCGAAATCATTCTGCAAGCGATGAAGCGCGACGGCCAATCGCCGCACTACCACGCCGCCGCCGTCGACGCGTGGAGTCTGGGGATCCTGCTGTACATGCTGCTCACCGGCCGCTATCCCTTCTCTGCGGAACAGCCGGCGATGCTCGCGCGCAAGATCCGCGAATGCCAGTTCGCGTTCAAGACCTTCGACCAGGCTTCGCGTCCCGGTAACCGACCGCCATCTACCCAACTTCTACTTACACGTGTTCCTTTTAGCGCGTCTGTTGGTCCACAGTCTGATCCGCTTCCAGCCGTCCGAGCGGCCGACCGCCGAGCAGATCGCGGCGGCCGATTGGATGCGCGATCCGGTCTTCGACGAGATCCTTTTGGACTGATCCGAGTTTGATCTTGTTTCTTGTTTGATTAAACCTTTTGTTAACAGCGGTGAGCAGCTGAAAGGGGAAGCGGGGGTGGACGATCATTCTAGTCACTTGGTTGTGATCAAAAGAACACAAGGCGGCGGCCGTTCGGCTTCCAAGACGAGAAACCGGAGCGGCGGATTGCGTCGGCCGGCCTGCAAAACAAGAGGCACTTCGGTCATGCAAAATTCGGATGCGCAACGACCGAACGGGCGGAAGCGGCGAGTATAAAAGCCGGCCGACCGCCCCGATCGGCCGCCAGTTCCTCCCGCGGTCCTCTCTCCTCCCGTCTCCTCCGCCTTTCCGTCCCGCTCTCCGCTCATTCCCCCTTTCCGTCCTCCTCGCCGATCGGTCGCTCGCTTGCCGTCGGGCAGTGGGCTTCCGCCTCCGTTCGGTCCTTCTGCTCACCGTCCTGTTCACACGACTTCCTTGCGGCCACTCCGATGACCTTCTTGAGAAGTGTCGCGCGTCTGCTCTGCGTTTGATTTGAGGTGAGTCCTCTTCCCCTTCCGTCTCCCGCTGTCATCTCCCTCCTTTCAGATTCGTTTGTCAAGTTCCGCCGACTGCGATCACCGGAGATCGCGAGCGGCTCCTCTGCACTGAAGAGAGGAAACGGAGTGCGACGTTGTAAGTGGAGTCCCTCAACACCCGAACTTACCGTCGTTGTTTTTCAGGCTTCGCTTGCACCGGCGAAGATCGTCGACCCGTTCGCTCAAGAACCGAAACTGCGAACTGCCGACCGACGGCCTCTACTGATTGCGGTAAGCCCCTTTCTCTCATCCTCCATGTGACCCCTTTGTTTCAGATGCTGCTGTGCGACGAGGTTCAAGTTCCAATGGCCCTAGTGCGTGCCTTCTGAATGAACTTCATTCGGTCCTTGCGAATGCTGAGGTAAATCGCCGACCCCATCATCGTTAATCGTCCGTTTCGCTTACAGGCGAACAACCTGCGATGATGCAGACGGAGACCAACCATGACGGCGTGTAAACGCCCTGTTCATGGGGCCTTCATCATGCGGCCGCTCCAACTGCCGCTCTTCTCGAATGGATCCTCGCTATCCTGCGAGCAAACGGACAGCGCAACCTCAAGAACCAAATCAAAGGTGAGTGAAGGAAAAATGGCGGCTGACTGGTGCTCATCCCTCCTTCTTTCAGGTCGCTCCTTCGCGTCGAGGACTCGGAACTGGACGACCGCCCTGTACCGACTATTCGTATCCTTGCGCTGCTGTGGCTGTTTGTCGTTCAAGAAATAAACAAATGACTCGAAGGCCTGAATCGGTTTCTATAGTTGGACTGTCGTCTTGGTCGTCCACCAGCCTGTTTTGTCATTCCGTGCAAAAATCAATCAGCACGTGACACAAAAGCACTAAAGATTAACAAACAACCAATTGCACTAACTCGAGACGCCCCCGGAAATGTTTACCCCGACTCCTGGCCGGCCTTCGTAATTGCATTTCGTTGGGTTGTGGAAGAAAGAACAAGGTTTTGGGGCCGCCTGCCGGTCATAACAAGACCGCCGCCCTCTTGTGAAAGCAATCCACCACTCCGCCAATCTGCCGGTAGACAAGCAGGCTTGTGTTCTCCGAAGTTTGTTGATTATCATTGAGTTGCCGGAAGCAAGCGGACACTCGCCACTCACCAGTCGCCGCGTTTAATTGCAACACGCGGCGTGGGTCCTCGCACAACGCGAACGGCGTGGACCTTCGGACATCCCAGCCGACGAACTCCGCCCCTCTTCGTGCTTGCGGGCGGTTCGGGCCGCGTCCTGGAGTTTTTGCCACCTCGTTCGCAGATTGTGCTGAGTCGCTTCGACTGACGTTCGAAATGGAGAACGAAACCTCTGACTGCCTTTACTGGTCTTGTTATCTTGAGCAATTCTCCGAGGTTTGCCTTTCCTTTCCAGTTCTGATCATAAAAGGACAATCCATTAGGCGTACGATCAAGTGCACGTCCCTCTTTCGTCTACAATATGCGTCTTCGGGGCTCTTTCGAACGTAGTGAACGTTGTGGTCCTCACGCGGTAAGAGATCACCTGATAAAAAGCGTGCATCATGTTTGTTAGGAAGCACATGCGCTCTCCTGTTAACATTTTCCTAACTGGCCTTTCCCTGGCGCAGTTCCTTCTGGCTACCAACTACATCGGTCTGTTGGTCGTTGAACAAGTCCGCAAGATGTGGTGAGCAACTGGACTTCATCGAGCCGCGTACAACTTCCGCTTTGCAGCTACCAGTTCTCCTGGACTTCTCCGGTCACCTTCTACAAGCTTTTCAACGTGAACGCATCCGTCATTTTCCATACAACAGCCTTCATGCACACGCTGGCTCTCGCCATCTTCCGGACTTCGGCTCTTCGCTGGCCGCTTTCCGCCAATCGATTCATTTTTTCGAACGGTTCCCCTCGCCCCTATAATTAAACTGAGCTTACCTGCTTCAGATTGGGCAATTGTCACCTCGATCACAATTTGGACTGTGGTCCCCTTCGTCTGCTTTCCGGTCTTCTTCAGCTCGCGAGTTACGCCCGTCCCCCAGGGGGCCGCTCGCACGTGCCAACTCGAGGAGATGTACGATCTTACCTACGCGGACACGGTCCTCGTCCAGTGTATCTTCTGGGTGTTCGGAATCGTCTTGAAACTCCTGCCGTGCGTGATTCTGGTCATTCTTCTTCTTGCGTTGATACGGTGAGTAGTCGGGTAGTTGAGTAACATTTCGTGTTCCTGGAAGAGAGGAAATGCGTGTCTGTGAATTCAAACTCGACTTCAGATCGCTACAATCCGTAGAAAGCCGACGACAGGAGGCATTGCGAAAGCGGTCGGTCGTTCGTGGGCGAAAGGGCGGCCTGAAGACCACGCACGCGCTTGTCGCCATCCTCGTCTTGTGTTCACTCGTGAGTTCTTCTTCTGATTGTTCTCCGTCGCTTGCGTGTTCTGTGCTTTGTGTCTTGGAATCGGCATCTTTTGATTGAAACAAAGAAGTCGGTCCTGCGACCACTTGCCGTAACAGTCGGCGCCCTGGCGGCTACTTCCTTGTCCCCGTAATCTCGACATGCAACTCGGCACTGCCTAATCTCCATTCATTCAGTCAGGAGTAATTTTCGGATTGATTTCAGGTCGAACTCCCCCACGGAATTTTGAATCTCTGCACCGCAATTAACGGACAATCGTTCGCTGTTCGAATCTACGACTGTCTCGGTCCGCTTCTGGAAATGCTGACCCTTCTGTATGAACCGTAGAAGATCATATTCATCCATCCTCCACTCAGGTACTCGTCAGTTAACTTCGTCCTCTACTGCATCATGTCGAACGAGTTCTTGACCACCTTCCGCACACTCTTCTTATCCGCCCCGAAAGAGCCGATCGCCTCCATTCCTCGTTATACGCGCTCGATGAGCAACATACCCCGAAACGGCGAATCGATGGTGTTGCTCGAATCCACCCGTTCCAACAAACAATACCCGACTATTCTCGTTGAACCACGAGTTCAATAAACACTTCGTTATTTAAATAAGAACTGTGAGCCCGAGCCCGGCAGGCATCTTTCAGCTTACTGGAGCACAACGGCGTTGGGTCGTCGGGCCCACGTGGCCCGGCGGCCGGCCGTCTCTCGCCCGCCCGCCCCGAGCACCGCCCACCGATCCCCGAGCCCCGAGCCCGCCGTACAAAAGCCAGCCGACGGACGGCGACGGGCTTCCATCCAGCGAAGCGACCAGCAGGCGGCGGCCGGCGGGCCGCCACGGTCTCGTGATCTTCCCCCTTTGCTCCCCTCTTCGTGTACGTGCTCGTTCCCTCAATAAACGCGTCGACATCCCATCCCTGTTCGGCCTGTCCGCCCCAAAGCAAGCCGGTGTGTTCCCGCTGTGTGCGGGCGAAGGACGGCGAGGTCGGCCTCGCGGGCCCGTCCTCGCCGGCCCGCAGAACAGTGATGAACGCATGAACAGAAGCATGAAGTGATTGGAAACCGAACACCCGCCAACGAGCGTCTCTCATTGACCAACAAACTGGTCATAACTTCGGTGCCTCTATTACGACTGTCAAACTTATGGGAGTTCATCAAAGGCAGCGCATTATGCAAATTGAAGTGGCTTCTATTCAACCGTTTGTTTGCCAACCCTCTCCACTCGACGCTAAAAGCAGGGCGGAGGTGCGGAGTGCTCGCTGTCCACCTGATGGTCAGCGGGATTCAATTGGGCCGGGCGAGCGGCGAGCAGCGAGCGGAGCATTTAGGCCGCGAATTGCCCGCTGAACAGTTGCGTCCCCTGGTAATCAAACAAAGGCGATCGGGTCCAAAACGTTTGCGCTTCGTAAAAAATGGCCCCAACACCCGCCGGCCGCTCGGGTCCAATCGGTGAGGGGCGAGAAGGGAAGGGAGGAGGATCGGGGGACGAGAAACACGGCGGCCGAGCGGGGCGCCACGGAATCGCCGGCGGACTTCAGCTGTCCGTCTTGATCCGCTCGGCACCCGGCCGCTGCCGCCGATCAGCGGCCATGTTTTGTGTTGGAGGGAACGTGTGAATTTGCAGCCAAAATAGCCGGTTTTTCGGCGGCGATCTTTTTTAAGCGACGATTAATTTTCGGCTACCCGCGTGCCGTGTCGATCCCGCAATTCCGATCATTCCTTCGGGTCATCTCGCCTGTTCTCCGACTTCTGCGTTCTGTTGGGGAGTGCTTGAGGGCGGTCACGGATGGGAGTGAGCAGAGATTACGAGCCGTACAAATGACGTCCGGTTTGAAGGGCGCGCACCGGACCTTCGGCGAGTGCAAATGCGGCGCCGAGATGAGCGGCGAGTGGAAAAGAACCTCCGCTTTCGAGATTTCCCTTAATTAACGCGCTTTATTTCACCGAACTTCGCCCTCTGCCTCGCCTCCCTCTCCTCTTCCTCTTCCGCCCTCTTGGTTTTCGCGCAAGTGTACGTGTGCCGCTTATTACGCCGCTTCCTCTTCGTCTTTGATGTTTCCTTCCCACGCACGGGGGATGTCGAAAACAAGTGGGACAACTGCGAGCATTTTGACATCAATCCATCGCTTCTTCTTTCGTTCCTTGTCCTTGCCTTTCACTGTTGATGTAGAAAGGATAAGGAAAGCGGAGAGGAATTCACGTGTCGGTTGTGATTTTCGCTCCCTCCGATCACTCCGCTCATTCCGTTGGGGATTTCCGCTGCTTAGCATCCGTTTTTCGTTTACGTTTTAATCTTTTACTCGGCTAATGAGTTTTCGAAGCCCCGAACGAACGTAGGTGAGGGGATTTTAAGACGATTTCGCTCGGTTCAAAACGCTTTCTGCTGCCGCCCATTCGGTGCGTGGCACATAACGGCGCCCCCACTCGGCAGTGCCCGGAGGAGGGATGGAGACGAGAAAAAGCGAGCGGCGGAAAGCGAAGAAGAAAGAGGCGGAAAGATGAGAATGTGCCCTGTTTTCCGTTCACTGAAATTAAGACTTCAAAAACTACCCACGTAAGCGTGCAACATCGTCGAAAACGGCGAGAGTTTTCCGTCGGAATTCCGTCGTTGCGGCCCCACCGACGAGAAGAACGCGCATTCCTCGAGGGAAACAAACGCGACGGCCCAAGTTGCTCAGCCGGGACCAAGAAGTCAGAATGAGGAGAACGGAACACCGCCGACTTCTCCCCAGCTTCCGCCTTCTGATAGCCAACCAGAAGACATTCTTCTTCTTTGTTTCTCGTTTGACTTCCGTTTGGGGATCGTCCGGGGATGAGCGTCCGGAATTGCGAATCGCGCGTCGATTACAGTAGCCGATGCCAGATAGGTCGTAAAACCGACGGCGATATGGCTTTAATCTTTGAATCGCGTCTTCTGCCGTCGTACGAAACACTCGATTGTTTTATCTGCATTTCGTATTCCTTTCTTTTGTGTATTCGCTTCTTCTTCCGCGTCTCTCAACTACAACAGTCCGCTTGCCCACGCACTGGAGGCCACGAGTCTTGCGGACAATTAGGACGCAACAGGAGCAACGTTTCGGGCGCCGAGCTCGTTACGAGCGGGGAGGCGGAGAATGAACAAAAAAGTTGACTGTGGCTACAACAAGAGGACGAAGAGGGCCGCCTAATCGTCATTGTGCCCACGACTTCTCGACGACCTGACGTGTTTAACGTGTGTGTGTCGGCGGCGAAGTCGGAGGAAGTCGGGGCGCCTTGGTTGTTGTGAAACGGCTGTTTGTAGCCGCGACTATTGTATACTTGCTTTCGTTTTTTCTTCTTCCGTTTCGCCCACTCATTTCCTTGGTTGCGTTTCTTGGATTCTCGTCGTGTTGTTGTCCTCCGAGATCCGCCGGATATTGAACGACGCGAATTGTCCTTAACACCTCCCGCCACCATTTGCTTCGCTTTAAACTCGAAAGAACGCGCTCGTTCGCACGCGAACAACTTCCGCTCGAAGCGGCCGGAAATTCCCGCGTGCGCGTGTTTGGAATGCAATTAATTTCGGAATGAATTCATCCGCTCATACTGTAGAATCTCGACCGGAAACAAGTGCGTGGGAATCGGTGTTTTGCGCTCGTTGGAGTCGCTCATTGCGGGACGTCCGCTCCTTGCTTCCGTTCGGCCTCTCGAAATGGACTCCAATTTGGACGTGAGCGAACGCTCCGAGTCCTCCTCCCCGTCGCCCATCTACCGCCGGTGAGTTCATTTGCTCCGATCTCGCCGCTTTTTGCACTCTTCCGATCGTGAACACGTGGAAAGGGAGGGGCGTGGCCTCATTCCAAAATAAACACTCGCCGATGCCGTCCGAACGTCGGGCGTTAATCATCTGCTTGTTGCGTATTTAAAGCGAACATTAGCCGCTTTTCTCCCTCACATCTCGTCTGTTGCAGCGATGTTCACGCACATTACGATCGAATCGGGTTCTCTCAACTAGCGATCTCACTGATTCGCGAGTGCCATCAACTCAACTGCTACAAGTTCCGCTTTCTTGTCCAGTGCGACGGGGTCAAGTGGTGAGTGCACGGACAAAGGTCAATCATTTCTGTTGCTTCTGCAGGGAAATCCAACGATCGAGCGGCGACCTCGTTGATTTGGACGAGACCCTCCACAACTGCACGTTCTCGCGCCGCTTCAGCCGACTGCCCGTGTTGAGTGCGGAGATGTTCGCCCTCTCGGATGTTCTCAGCCGAAAGCAACGGTTGCTGCATCAGGGAGAAATCAGGAACTCCCTCTCAAACTACATGACGCGTCTTTCGAACATCCTGCAACGCGACGACTTCCGCCTCAGCTGCATGAACGCCCTTCAATTCATGGAGGTAGACAGCTGAAAGGAAGCCGTAAATCATCGTCGTGTTCAGGTGAACAACAAGGGAAAACGGGATGGAAACCCGGTGCCTATGCCGAGTGCATTCCTCGAGCGGGCGGACGTGCGGAAGAAGTGCTCCAAGTGCGATCAATCTTCTTCGTCGAAGCACGGCCGTGTGTTCGGCGTGGACTTGGCCAAGCACGTCGATCATTGCGTGGAGTCCGTGCCGTGCATCCTCGTCGATTCCACGCAGTTCATCGAAAACAAGCTGGCCTTGGGCGTGTACCGAGTGAGCGGGTCCATGAGTCAAATGAATCAACTCAAGCGAGTATTCAAGTCGAAGATGCATTCATCGAATCGTTTGTTTCAGAGAAATCTACGACAACAAGAAGGGCTCCAACTACGAGTTCGAACGAATCTCCTGCGACGTGCACGTGGTCGCCTGTCTGCTCAAACACTTCTTTCGCACGCTCCCCAACCGGCTGTTCGGTTCTTTCTCTTCTGCTTGCATCAACGTGGGTTGGGAGCATCCTGAGACTCTTCGAATGTGCGCTTTTCAGTCTTTTGCTCGATCGACGGCCGTCGAAGAACAAATTCGCGGAGCTCGAGAGTTATCGCGACGTCTCAGCAGCGCGAATTTCCGGTAGGTGATTGCGAGGAAGAGGACCACAATTATGTGTGGGATTTTCAGAACTGCCGCCTACCTCATGCGGCATCTCGCTTTCGTCGCCGAGAACGTCTCGTTCACGAAAATGGAGGCCACCGCCCTCGCGTTGGTCTGGTCGCCGAATTTGTTCAGGTACTCCCCAATCGACAGAACGGAAGCAACGGTTGTTCGTTCAGAGTGAAATCACCGCGGGATCAAGTGTCCAGCCTGTCCGCTCAGAACATCCTCGTCCAAGTGATGATCAAATACCACAAGGAGATCTTCTACGACGTGCCCCTGAGTACGTTTGAAAGGAGCGTTGGCGTCTTACGGCCACCTTCTTCTTTCAGGCAACGATGAAAGTTTCGTGTCTTGCCGGTCGAACGGCGGCTTGAGTGCCGAAGTGAACGAAATCAACGGCCATTGCAACGAGGACACGGACAGCATGTGAGTGCGAGAAGAAAGACATCCTTGTTGTTTATCCCCAACGTTCAGTGAATGCAAGTCGAACGGAGCCTTGATCACAATGCCCAACGAGTCTTTGTCGCCTCGTTATTACAAACGGTGAGCGAATGCTCGGCCGTTGTTCGCCAATGTAAGCCTCGTTTAGTGTTCGGTCAGAAGAGCCGATCGGAACGTCGATTGTGGACCAAATGAAGAGAAACATCAAGGCCTTCGGCTCGAACGTCAAATGTTCCTTCCGCAATCTGGTGCGCTTGAACAACCGCGGCACGAATTCGCCCACCTCGTCGAACAGCTGCGTCGAGTTCTTCACTCAAACACCACGCGATCTGAACGAGCACTCGACCACCTCGCTGAACATTCCGATGTCGCCCGCGCTCAAACGAGAGAACTCCGGCTCGTGCGGCTTCTCCAACTACAGCGGGGCGGACAGCGAGTACACGGCCATGTTCTCCTTCCACAACTTCAATGCGCCGAAGGCGGAGCTGGACGCCATCTCCGTCGATTCAATTCCGTTCGACGCTTCCCGCTACGATAACATCGAAAGTGAGTTCAAGCGAATAGCCCACGGAGTCATTTGTGAGTGAAGAATTGGTTGCAGGACGCTAGAACTCATTCCTTCCTCTTCTCCGCCGGTGTTCTCAATCATTCCAAACGACGATTGTCCTTCTTTTCTCCCTTCTGCATGATCGTTGATGTAAACAGAAAGTATTTATTCCTATCTTGTAGATAAATTCAAGAACAACTGAGAACCCGTGTGTCTTTGCTAACAATCGGAACTGCTTAGAAGTCTTGGGCAATCGGTGCATTGAACGAACGTGATGTTTGAAGAGAGTGCAAAGAAATGTTGAAAGGAACCGGTAGAGTTGAGGGCTCAAATTAGGTGATGCTTTGCCGTGATGTAGAACTCCTCCGAGTCCGTGTCACTAGCCGCCTGCGAGTTGCGACTGTGCTTGGGCGTCGAGAAAGAGACCACTGGAACTCAAACGAGGTCGGTTAGAGCAAGAGAAGGAATGAACGTACTTCTCGGTCGATCTCCACCACTCACAACGCTCTGCTGACACTCGGAGGTCTTCGAGGTCGGAGTCGAGGGTTCTGCTCGGAGCTGGGACTCGGGCATCGTGAGCGGCGTGATCAAGACCGTGTCTTTCGTCTGCATGCTGTTCCGAGCGGTCAAACTGAAATGAAGATGAACGGAAGTGGCAGGCGGAAGAAACAAACCGTTTGTTCCACGATTTTGTCCGTCGATGAATGTCGCGCATCTCGAACTGCCGATTCTCCGCCTGCCCCTCCTCGTCGTCGTTGAAGGGCCGGGATTTGCGGCGCACACTCCGGAACATCCCGAGGCCGGTGATCGAGCGAGTCCTCGACTGGGCGGCCCGATTCGATGGCAACGAGGGGCTCTTCGTGACCTTGCCGGTGATCATTTGCGTCGTCTCGTCTTCGATGTCCTCGAGGATCGTCGCGTCGTGGAGGTTGTGGCCGGCGACGTCCGTCGACGTCACCGAACCGGGCCCGCCGGACGTCACCGAGCCCTTCGCTCCGCGCAGCTTCGCGAATGCCGTCGACGAGCTCAATCGACGGGATTCCGTGGGGGCGCCGGCTTGTCGACTCGACCGATGGGTGGACACGCTCTGGGTGCTGCCCGAATCGCTGTGCAGGTCGCCGATGGTCGGCGTGTGAGAGCGAGGAATGTCGAGCGTGCGGCTGGAGAAGTCGTCCCGCATTTGCTGCAGTTCGTGTTGCAGCTTGCTCAGCAGCGTGTTGTAGCCCTTGATGTTGTCGCAGTTCGTCTGCTTGACGGCCGTCACTCGTTCGCGCAGCTCGTTGAACCAATGGGCTTCTTGCTCGGAGTTCGGCTTCTGATTCAACTGAAACGGCCCGCTCAGTCCCTTCCCATCCCTTGGAATTCGCCCACCTTGTTTTGAACCACCGGGTACACGATCAGGGAAATCGGTAGGTTCACGCTCAGCAGGAACTCGACAAACGAGAACAACGCAGTCCCGCCCAGTCGTTTCGAGATCATTTCCTTGGCGATCTTCCCGAACTTCACCCAGTGGCCGGTCATTTGGCGATGAAAGGCAAGGATCATCGCTTTCATAGCTGCAAACCGTGCTGTTGATTGAACGCTCTTCATGTGTTCGTTCTTACCCAAAAACATGGACTGCACGGCCGGAATCCCGAATAATCCGGTGGGTGGAGACCGTGGCGCTGTGTCCGCGATCCATCACCGAAACGGAGCCCTGGCGGCCACTTGCATCTGCTGAACACAAATCAATTAGAATTCCCATTGGAATGTGGAGTGCTTGCCGTGAGTTGTTCCTCGAATCAACGAGTTGGCGAGCGTGCCGGGAGTGGTGGGCGCCAAGCTCTGTTTGGCCAACGGCGGACAGACCGTGTTGTACATGAGAGTCAGGCAATAGCTGAGGTCCTTGGCTTGGAATTGCGGGGCTTCTTTTCCGGGCACTGCGGCCATCAAAAAGATCGGGATGAGAATGTGGCAGAGGACGGCCTCCAATCGCTCCGCCGCCGCGCCCACTCCCTCTTGGCTGCAGACGATTTCGAGCGAGAAGACCATCTGAAAGGAAGCAGTGAGAAGTAGCAAATGAACGCAAGAACTCGCCTGTCCAAGAGCTTGCATCAGGAAAGCAGTCAAACGAAGGACGATGTTGCAGAAGGCTTGAGGCGGGACACTAGCGTTCAGGATGGTCGACGGATTGCTGCTCGTGTACACGCTGGACACCACTTCGTCCGTGCAGTGATCGCCGACCGTCATCCGGAGGCAGGTTTGAGTAATCGTCTGAAGAGTTCTCGTTCTATTGTCTTGCTTGCATTCGAAAGAACTAACCTTGAGCGGATGCAAGTGGGCGATGTACGGATAGGCGCTCAGGGTTTGATAGAGGCCGTTCAGCCAGTTCCCGATGGCCGTCCAGTTGGCCCGCTTGCGAACCGACGGCTTTTTGGCGATCTTCGAGATCGTCTTATCCAAACGTCTCAAGATCACGCTCAAGGCCGACCGGTTCGTTTCCACCGACCAGTCGACAATTGGCAGAATGCACGTGAAGTACCTGCAATTCTCGATGTGTGATGTTTCTTCCGCTATCGACTCACTTCTGCAATCCCTGGCATCCCATGGCGGTCAGATCGTAGGGCGCGACCTTCAGCAACGACAACGCGACTTCGCTGATTTTCTGCAAAGCGTTCGCCGATCAAAAAGGCGGCTGAACGGCAAGACTTACGACGTGGCACTTGTGGTCGAAAATCTCCGGGATCTTCGTGTGCTCCACGTTCACGGCCAGTTTCGTGAGTTCCTTCAGCCGAGCGCCCGCCTTCTCGATGAAGAGGGCGCAGAGGAGCAGGAAGGCGTCCTCGGGGCCCGCGGAACATCTCCTTGTGCAGCTCCATGTTGTCCGCGTTCGAGTCCCACGCCGAAAGAACGGCCTTCTTCTCCTTGCTCGTCGCGTTCGGCTTCGGCTCATCGTCCGCAACGGTCGGCGGGTCGAAGAATTGCGGCGAGTCGGCGATGAACGATTTGCCGCGATCGTTGACGCTGTTCACGATGTCGAACGTGCGAGTGGGTCCGCTGCAATGAGCCCGATTATTGTTGCTCTTTCTCAGCTCGAGAGAATTACCGTGAAAGAGTCTCGCAGCTGTTGACCAGCGCCTTCATCTCCACACACATCGTCGTGTAGCAGGTGATTTCGTGCTTGATGGCCGCTCCACTGTTGTTTTGACGGGAGGTCTCGGATTCCTGGTGGGTGATGAAGTGGGGCAGGATGGCCTGCATGACGAGCAGCATCTGGTGGCTCCGTTTGGACTCGGGCGAGAACGCGCACACGGTCACGCAGCTGGCCATTGCGTCGGGCAGCAGGAGGAACGAATTGGGGTCGTCTCGGTAGCACAGGTCCAAGGCCTTCAGGGGCTTCGGGTAGGGGACGAGCGTCAAGATGTCCAGCTGGTCGGTGAGGTCGTTCATCACTTCCATTGCGAGGAGCAGGTTGAACAGGTACTTGGCCTTGACCTGCATCGCGTTGATCTCGAGGTCGTTGTTGTTCTGATCGCAGATGTCCGCAATCGACCCGAACATTTGGAGCAAGGAAGGGCTTCCGGTGGAGGATGTAAAGCTGCTTGCAGACGAACTCGATCACTTGCTTGAACAGCTTGTTCGTTTGGCGCTGACTGTAGCAACGGAGGAGCGTGGGCATGATCAGGAAGAAGCCCTGAAAGGATAATTGATTGCTCGTCTTCATTCATTCACTCACGTTGCTTGCAAACAGCGTGCTGAAATGAATAGCCATCGTGATGTAGGTGGCCATGCAGCGGCGAATGATCAGCACGTCTTCGCAGTGGATGATCACGATTCCGTTGATCACGTTGATGAACAAGTGCAGGTCGCCGAACATGAACGCGTTCTCCATTTTCTCGAACATGTCGCTGACCAACTGCAACTTAGCGGTCAATTGATTGAACAGACAGGATCCAACTAACCTTGCTCCAAACGAATTTGTGCATCGCATCGACGGCTTGCAGCTCCGTTCCCATCGGGCCTTGGTACATTCCGAAACACGACTCCACACTTCGACGAGGGAAGGACGGCAAGTGCGTGAACTCGTCGTGCAGGAAGAAGATGCGTTGAGGAATCTGAACGAAGCCCACTACAATGGACTCTTTCCTTCAGCACATACCACGCTCTCCGGGACTGTAGCGAAGGGCATTGTGGGTGAGCAGCACTTTGCCCGTTTCGATCAGCTTCTGTTGGAAGGCGTACGTCTTCATCTTGAGCAGGGCAGCGTTGGGGTCCATCTTGGCGAGCGTCAGTTGGGGGTAGAACGAGCGATGGAAGAAATAGAAATCCCTGCAAACAATCGGTCGAATGAGATCCTCGTCTGAAGGGCTCACCGAACGTAAGCGGTCGGATTGTGAATGAGGCCCGTCTTGCTGTCGATCAGAAAGTAGTGGTCGAGCTCCTCTTCGGGAATGTTGAAGAAATCCAAGCTGTCGGTCAGGATCTGCTGGAATTGCGTGTCCTCGTGGATCGGGAATTGCGAGGGAATCCCGCCGCTTCCGCTGTCCGGCCCGTGCACGATGATCTTCTTCGCACTCGGCACGTTGGCGGTGATCATGAGAGCTTGCTGGAAGGAAAACGATTGAATCCTTGTCCGTGAATAGACTTAACTCACATCGCATTGCTCCTTCTTCAGCGTTTGTTTCAGGTCCTTGAAGTAGAGGCCGTGCACGTAGGGCGTGACCAGCCAGATCACACTCAACGCCAATCCCATCGACTTGTCCGAGCCCTCGCACGGGGTCCGCACGTAGAACATGACGAAACCGAAAAGGTAGTTGAGCAGCGAGTAGGCAGTTTGGCTGGGCAGCGGTCGGAAATGCGAGGATCAGTTTGCGGAGCAAAGCGAACAGGTACTCCTGAAAGAACGTCGATTATTTGATTTCTTTTTTTTGTACCACCAACCTGCTTGTCCCGGTGGGTGAGTTTCTCGAGGAAGTGCCGCAAGAAGAGCGAGGAGTCCTCGATGATGCAACTCCACGCCGTCCGCTTGCACACGTCGCCCACCGAGCAGCCGTCTCGATCCACTTGCACGTCGTCGAACATCTCCACGATCTGCGGCACGACGCTCAGGATGGCCGATGGAAAGAGGGGTTGCGCGACGGGCATCTGCTGCCGAGCGGGCACCACCGAGTGGACCATCTCGTAGTCGTCTCCGAATCCGTCAGCATTCTGCTGCTGTTGTTGCTGCTGGGCGAGGTTGATGGCCTGGTGTTGGAAGAGGGCGGGCTCGTAAGCGGCTTGCTGGACGACGGCGGTGGCCCTCAGCGGGAAGTGTTGCCGCAGTTCGTACTGTCGCTCTTCCGCCTCGCGCACCGCCTTCTTCACCATCTCCTGCTTCTGCTTCCGTCGGGTGCGCGTCATCGTCATGATCGTTTGGCTGGTCGAGTGCTCTTCTTCCTTCAGCGACAACTCCTCCACTTTCGTCTTCACGTGCGGCATCCACGGCGGGTCGACCACCGGCTGCTGGCTCTGGCCGATGGGCGGCGAGGGGAGCGTGAAGTCGATGCCGGGCGGCGGCACTTTGAAGATCATCTGCGCGCCGTCCTCCATCTTCAGCCACACGTGGAAACGATTCCTCCAGAGGGCGTAGAAACGGCGGACGGCAGCCGAGCGGACGGAGGCGTCGTTGTGGCTCAAGTCCTTCTTGATCGTCTCCACGCAGTCGTCCGCACCCTTCACCGAGCAACAGATGAACATCGCGGCCGCCGTGGACACGGTGTTCGCGTCGGCGTGGATGAGCAGGGACCACGAGATGCCGACGACCGCTCGGTACTGGTCGGTCGTCATAATCACCGCACTTTTGAGCATCGACGAGAGGGGCGCGTGGACGAGGTTGAAGACGCGATTGCGGATGTAGTTGAGGATCGGGTGCTTCTTGACGCTCAGCTCGGTGAGGTCGACGGCCGCCGTCTCCACTACGTTGTTGCTCTCCTTCTTCGTGCTCTTCGTCTCCTCGATCTCGCTCAGCTTCTCGATCAAGAAGGTCCGCGCAAGGCCAACGGGAACACGCTCCATTCCCGCCTGCCGGACGATCGCACTCTCACGGCGGGGATTCGAACTCCTCTTCTAAACAGCTCCCCCAGTTTCATTCGGATGATTCCCCTCAATACCTTTGTGTTCGTCTCCTGCATCGTTTGCCATCCGTCGGAAAGCAGCTTCCGTCGATCGGCCTTCTTTCTCGGTCGGGGCGATGTCTTCGTAGACGACGCGGAAAGGCATCGGTCAGCCGTTTGCACTGGCGGTAGACCCGGTCGAAGCACCATTGAGTGCAGTTCTTCTCGTGCGTGCAATTCACGTCGAACTGCTTCATCATCGTGATCATGACCTGGAATTTAAGACGATTGAAATTGATCGACAGGTTGCTGTCCACCTTGATCCACGGCATGTTCTTGAGCATCTCCTCTTCGTCGTCCTCGGCCGTGTGTGGCAACTGCGGAGCATTAGGCGGCGGGTGAGGTCCGTGATGAGAACCGGAGACTGAGTTCGTGCCCGTTCGTCGTTCGGGCGACGTGTGAGTGTCAAAGGAAGCGGTGAGGTCCTCTTGAACGGTCGAGTTCTTGGCCGAGGTGCCCGGTTTGAGGCTGTCGCGCGTTTTCGAGTTCAACGGAACTAAACGACCAAAATGCAATGGATTCAGACGGAGTGTGGACGACGGAGTGGACATCGAGGTGAAGAGAGTTGAAGAGAACAACATCGCTACAAGAGAAGAGTGGTGGGTGGATGTGCACGGGGAAGGGAACGAAATTAGTCGTGGATTTTCAACGGAAATGTTCACGAAGCAGTGAGTGATGAAACGGGACGAGTGGTTAGTCACACGAACGAATGGACGGTGCAAAGAGTGATCCAACCGAACACGAACCGCATGCACACGCCGCTCTCGCAACTCATTCGACACACGAGTTCGTTCGAAGCACAGACCTCGATTGGAGTGCCGTGGGGCGTAGACGATGGGCGATTGGTTGGACGAGGAGGTGGTCGTTGCGATGCTCGTTTTGGCGGTGAACTCGTGCAACGCCTCGTCGTCCAGCGCGCTAAACGATTGAGTGGCGCTGGCCAACGGCGAGTGGAGGGCCTTCGGCGAGTCGGCAGCCGTCGACGAACCGCGCAGCCGCATCGATCGCATGTGCCAGCGAACGCCCGCACTGCTCCGCAACGAAGCGGCTTTGCGGCGTCGCTGCAGAAAGCCAGCCTCCTCGCTCTCGTTCCACCAGCGAGCCAACTGCAAGGGAAAAGCTGGGAAAGAGGCGCAAAAAAGAAGAGAACTACTGATCAAAATAACAGCAAACGTTCGTGCCAGAAAGAAACCAAGAAAAGAACCGCAATCAAAAGAAATGGAACGGAATTAAACACGGCAATTCATGGAGAACACTCATCGAACTCATTCCTTTAACCAATCCCTTGAACGCATTATTCAGACAGTTCAGCGACCGAAATCAATCGATTCTTCAGCCAAAAGAATCTCCGGTCAGCCCGTTAGTAGAATCACTGCAAATCCGAACCCAAACCATTGAAAAGCCGAAACCGATCCGAATGATCGTCCTTCGGAGAAAGAAGTGCTCAACGGGAAAGAAGAAAAAGGAACAAGAGGATATTCGATGAGTGGAGGCAGAGGAAACCGCATAGACGCCCAACCGATTCGTGCAACAACCAACCTGATTCGCTCGCCAGCTCCTCGTTGTCCGCGGCGGTCGGCGATTTGGATTGTTTGCGGAGTCTGCAATCAGTTGATTGAATAGTTGAAGCAAATGCCATGCAAAATACCGAAAGGAGGTCTCTCTTCTACGTCGACTCGATTCCAACGAGCTTTGAGTGCCGCCCGATGGAGAGACCTCGTTTCAGCAGTCGTTGTCTTCCTTGAGCCAAACGACGAACTGAAACGAT
Source organism: Aphelenchoides fujianensis (assembly GCA_024699865.1). Lineage (NCBI taxonomy): Eukaryota > Metazoa > Nematoda > Chromadorea > Rhabditida > Aphelenchoididae > Aphelenchoides > Aphelenchoides fujianensis. The sequence goes on from JAMPIO010000026.1 coordinate 730,444, forward strand.
TGCGCTAAGTGAAGATACAAGAAGGAAATCGTAAAGAGGAAAGCCAAAGGAAGGCTTAGTTTGCGTCGAAAGGAAAGCGACCCGATCGGAAAGCAGAAGTTAGCGGAAAGGATAGCGGACAGAAAGGAGTAGCCAAAGAAGAAAGCCGTCGAGCACAACACGGAAGAAAGAAAGCCGAGTAGCAAAAAAGCACACCGTCAAGCAACGAAGAGCAACCTGAATCCGGAACGATCATCGTGCCCACCACTTGGGCGGTCATCGACGGCGACGAGGTGCCGCCCGTTGATCCGATCGTGTGCTGCGATCGAAGGATCTTGACCGTCGACCCATGATCTTGACCGTCGTCCGTGTTCGTCGACAGGCTGGTCTCCCGCGAGAACAAACGACCGCGCGAGGTGAAGCGATGCAACGCCAAAAGTGCGCTGTTTCCCTCGTGTTTTTCTTGAGCGATAAACCGGGTTAGAATCAAGCCATCTTCTGATTGCAAATGACGAATGCAAAGCAAAAGCGATTCGAGAACAACCCGACTAAAGCAGCAAACGCAAGCGGTTTCCGAATTAAACAGCGAGCTTATTCGATTCCATAAGCGACTATCCGGCGTCGAAGACTGAAACGAATTCCCTCGTACCTTTCTTGTCCCCGACCAATGGCTGATCGTCGGCCAGATCGTGGGAGCCGCGCGGAGAGGACTCTTCGTCGGCCGTCGAGTAACTCACGCGTCGTTCGGCTGAAACCTCGGCCACTTCAATTGTTTTCCGTCGACTACTCACGTCCGTAGGCGGGATGCAGATCGTTGATCGAATGGATAGAGCCGGTCTGGTTGTTGAAGGTGTTCGAAAGGATCGACCAACGGCGGTGGGACATCAGCTTCTCCCAGCCGGACGAGCTGCCGGCTGTCTTGTGGGCGATCTTCGAGCGGGGGATCAGTTGGAAGGTCTCGCGCAAGAAGGCCGTAATTTGGCACAACAGCTGACAAGCCATCAGTTGGAGAGCCGGCGGGCAGTGCTCGTTGTTCTGGTCGTTGACCGTCCCGTCATCCAGGAAGTCCTCGATGTCGTCCAGCAGCTTCAATCGTTTCTTGTTCTCCGCTTCCTTCGGTTTGGCCTCGTCCCGTTCGGTCATCTTCTGGATGCGGGCGCTGATCTGAACACGAGCATTCGACCAATCAGTCGGTTGAAGGAAAACGCACTTGAATCGCCCAATCGTAGAAACTGCGACCGGCCGACCGTTGGAGCATGAACGTCTTGCGAGAGCCCCCGACGACCATTCGGTTGGGCCCCGAGGTGAAGGAGGAAGTGTTCGGATTGCGCACACTCCCCAGTGTGCTCCCCCGCGCGCACCCACTCGGGCCAATTGCCGTGGTTGCACCGGTGGACGAAGTTGGCGCATTCGAGCAGGATGATCGCCCGGCTGAGCACTGGTGACTTCTGCAAGACACATTTGAGAGTGAGCAGGGAGAAATCCGATAGTTGCTTGCCAGTTCGAGGAGGGCGGCTATCAACGGGGCGTCGGGTAGTTGGCCTGGCTTGCACGTTTCCAACAAGAAGGAGAACCGGCGGGCTCCCTCACGCGCATCCAAAATGTTCACCAGTCGGCGGGGCGGGAGGTACAGTTGCAAGAAGGGAACGTCGACCGGAGCGGGCGGTTTGTCTGCAATCCTAAGTGTTCGCACTCATCCGAGCATTCAATCAACGGACCTGCAGTCTGCAGATCGCTGTAGCTGTTGTCGATCGAAAGCGACTGGCGTTGTCGGCAGTAGTTGACCTTTTGAGCGGCGTTCCGGAAAGAAATCCGCGACCTGGACTCGGTGTTCAATCCCGAAGACGCGCCGTTCTCGTCGAGGGCCGCCGACTCGTCCAAATTCACGGACTCCTCCCAGTTCTCGTCCTCCATCGCGTCGTTCCGATTGGACGACTTTGAGCAGGTTGAAAGCTGAAAGAAGAGGGGGTAATGAATCTTGCTTTTTCATGCGTGCTCACCGAAATGAAGCTTCCCTCCCGACTTCTTCTTGATGTAGCTGCCGTGCGGGAGGAGTGGACTTCCGATGTTGCTCAACGATTCGTCAGCGGAAGGAACGTTGCGCGGAGTGGACGGACTCGACTCGATTTCGCTGTCGTCCGCATTCACCGTTGCGAACTGAAAGATGGCACGGTTGAATACCTTGAGCAAACGAGTGGCCACGTACCTTGTCGCCTTTCTTCTTGAACAACCCTCGCCGCAAGGAAGCGTTGTCTCGTTGATTCGAACTCAGGGACCCTTCGGCTCCAAAGCGCGTGCTCGTCGTTTCGCTGTTCGAGCGGGAGTCACTCCCGTGTTCCCCGTCCTCGGCGCCCAAACGAGAAGCGAGCGCACTCAACGCCGTCCGTCTCAACGGATTCCCGTGATATTCGTAGACGTAAGCGATCAACATGCGGACGTCTTGGTAGAGGCCCTGCAAACAGCAATTGAGATCAAGGATGCCGTGAAGCAAACGGACCATGTTCTCCGGCAGGTACAAGTCGTGCACTCGGCTCATCAGCTTGCTGACCAATGGATTCAACAGCGTGTTCAGGATGATCCCCTTCCATTCCGGCTTGGTTTTCGTTGAAGTTGTTCCGATAGGAGGGCATTCGGGTGTCGATGGTCGAAGAACGCCGTCGGCTGGCCGCGTTCTGGCCCGCCCGCGATGTTTTCGACTTCCCGGCGTCCAAATCGCAGAAGGCGGTCATCGAGTGGAGGCAGTCGAGGAGTGACTGGACGCCCGTTTCGATCACCTGCGAGCGGAGGATCTCCGTCAGGGCGGGCTGGCCGAGTTTGTGCATCTGCGAGAAGAGGTTCTTCAGTTTGATTCGCATGAAGTCGGCCTGCGGAGTGCGCATCCCCTCGTTGCAGCCGTTGGGGCAGCCCAGGTGGATGTACGTCTTGATGCAGATCTTCACGATGCCCTCGAAAAAGGTCAACGTCTCGCAGTTGGGCGTCGTCAGCAGGGTGTCGCACGCGTTCAGCACCAACTCCATGATGCGGATGGCCGAGCAGCGTTCGATGAGGGCGCCAAGGGTCTTCAGGACGACGCTCAAGCTCAAGTGCCCGTTCTTCTCGATGAACATCGAGCTGCCGATGGCTTCCGGAAAGAACTGAGAGGCCAAATTCGCCCGCTTGGCCTCTCGATCGCTCTCCGCGTTCGGCATCGGGGGCATCGCAGCGGAAGAAGCGGGATCGACGAACTCGGCCGGCTGGTACATGGCCGGCTCACTCCTGAACAGCAAGTGCGGTGAGTGAACGACAGAAATAAAGAAAACTGCTTACTTGCTCCGCATCGCTCGTCGAACTCCGAACGCCCGGCTGAGTTTCTTGGTGGCCGGAAGGGTGTTCACGCTGATTCGCCGCTGATCGGCCACCACTTTGAGCTTCTTGCCCGAATCTCCACCCCTGAAAATCAACCGGATGCGGGTTTATGGCAGAACGGAGCCACTGACGGCGCCCGCTCGATGTTGAAGGCCACTCGCGTCTTCGCTCCCTCGTCCTCCGGCGGCGCGGCCGTCTTCTCCGCTTCCAACCCACACGTTCGTCGATCCAACGCGGAAGAGCGTTCTTGCAAGTCAGCCCACGTCAGGTACTCGGCGTTCAGAACGTCGTGTCGGGACCCTCGAACGGCCGCAACCGTCGGCACGGAATTTGAGCGACTTCTGAACGGGCCTTCGTGCGAACACCGGTACTGCCGAATGTCCGTGAGCCGGTTGAGGATGTACTTGACGACCCAATAGACGCCGTCCTCGCTCCAATTGCGGATCAACAAACATCTCATCGTTGCAACGTCCAAGTACGTGGCTTCGTGCGGATCGGTGGCGACCTGCAATGAAAGCAAGTAGTCAGAAGAACAAAAGGAAGCAGCTTGCCGGCTCCAGTTTGTCCTCGCTGTGCTCCGAAACGGAGTCCTTTTTCGAGTCGTCCAGCTGAAGCAGAGGGGTGGGGTGGATTTTGGCCGCTCGATTGATGACCGTCTGCTGGCTCGTGATTGAAGAGGTGTCTTCCGGAGGCGATGTCTTTGCGCACGACCTCGTCTTTGCGAGCGGTTGAGGGACCCGAATCGAGTGGATCGAAGGGCGGTGGGCAGAGCAGGGGAAGCGTTTACACGCAGTGCAGGGCTTCTGAAAGTAACTCATTGCAAACAGGAAACGAAGAGAAGAACGAACTGATTCGTGCCGGATCTCTCCGTTGAAGGTGTCCGACGCGTCGATTGAGGCCGCACTGCAGATTTCCTGCAGCTGGACGAGCGGTGCTCGGTCGTTGAACTGGAAGATCTCCGAGAAAGATCCGGTGTCTTCGGCAAATCGCATCGCTTCGTCGATGTCCTTCATACCGCTGAATGGGTCGGAGTCTGAACAACTATTGTAAGGAAGAGAGGCGAGCGTTGGACTAACCGGGTGATTGATAAAAAACGTCCGTCCTCGACTTTCGCAGCGACATTCGATTCTGGAGATCGCCCGCCAATTCACTCGTCTTGTAGTCGCTGACCGATCGAACGATCCCGCTGGTTGGTGCTTGCGTTGGACGAGGAGGGAGAGCAGCGTGGGAAGTGGACGGTTGTTGCACTGCGGGATCGGGCGGATGGAATTCGATCGTTTCGCCTCGCTCCATTGAGGGCGACTGCTCGGGGATTGGAACGGCCGTGAAGGCCCGTTTGGACGGCGTGTCTTTGCTCGAACTGCTGTCCGCGCCCATCGACAGCTTGGCCGACGGGGCGATCGAAGACGGTTGGGTGGCCGGCGATTGGGACGAGCGGCGGTTGGTGGACGGGACGGGCTCGTCGCCCAAGTAGATGCCCTGCTCCGTCGCTGTGATCACGGGCGCCCGCCGTGAAACCGTCAGTTGCGGCAGTTGATTCCTGCGTTGCTTGACCGGCGCCGAGAAACACAACAGTTCGGGCTGGCGGAACTGCAAGACAACGAATTTAAACTTGTCGAAGAATCCTCCACTTGCCTGCCAAAGGGCTTGCCACAACCGCAGACCGCTCTCCAACCGAATGTGGTTCTCGATCTCCTCCTCCTTGACCACGTGGCAGAGCGGAGTGATCACGTAGACGAACATTTGGATGCACGGAATCGAATACGTCAAGTGGCGAACGGAAGTGGGGCGTTGTCGTTGGAGCTCAGGCTCTGCAAGCGATCAAGATTGTCGTGCTTTTATTCGTTTGCTCACAAGTTCGCTGCATTCCGCTGCCGCGTCCACGACGAGCCAATGGAGGATGTAGAGGATCTTGACCAGCGAGCCGCTCATCGGCAGGTTCTCGTCCTCGTTCGACCGCACGGAGAGCAACGCCCCGCAACACTGCCAACGAGTGCATGTAAGACCGTCGATCGAAAACGGGAAACAAACCTGAACGATGTGCGGGAAGGCGGCCCGGACGAATCGCCATCGAGAAACGGAAGCGATGGCATCGGACAAGGACGGAGAGATGCCGTGCAGGATGTTCTGGACGACCACTCGCTCGAAGGTCTGAATCACTTCCGCTCAATCATTTGTTTCTCGTTCCTTTCGTTGTTTGTGCGTTCTTGCTTGAGAATGGCTGTGAGTTCGCAGCGTCTTCGATGACCAATGTTTAGCGCGAGTATTTACGCGTTTCTTTTCGCACCAACTTGTTTCCACTGCTCCCTCGAGGGCGCGAATCCAAAGTGGTCGCCGCCGTTTCGACCGGCCCGGGCGGCCAAAGCAAAACCGAAAAGAAGAGCGACGAGGCGCGGGCGTTTTTTAAACGTGCCAAAAGCAGTTTTCATTGGTGGTAAAGCAGCGAGATGGACGACGTGGGGCATTCCATCATTCGGGCGGGCGAGCGGGCGGCGAAGCTCATTTTAATTTTTATTTCCCTCCATTCTTGCCGCCCGCCGCGGGTCAAGGGTCCGTCGGCCAAAACAGCAGCCGGCTGGGCGGCCGCCAAAGCGGAGCTCTCCGCTTCGCGCCCTCCGCTTTTGCAATTGTTTTCCGGCGGATTTGGTCGGCGCGTTGTTGGAGATGGCCGGGATTCCCGAAGAGCCCGACCGGCACCGAGTGAAAGATTGAACGAAGAGCGAACGGCCGAATTGCGAAAACGCATGTTTGTTGCTTCCGAAATAAGAACTCACCACACATGACGCCTCGTGCAATTTGCCGATCTTCGCACCAAGGAACGGACTGAAAGGAGGGAGAGTTAGAGGCATAATTGTTCCGCCGGAATTTCCGCTTACTTGGTTTGCCGCCACAGAAACGTCTGAATGGGCAATGGAACGGGCTCGCATTCTTCGTTCTCATCGTCGTCCATTCGCTCCGACCTGCAGAAGAGAGAGTTCGTGTTGACGATCGACAGCGATTCCAAACGACGAACAACAGCACCACACAACACCGAAACCGCCTGTACTTTGATTGCACCGCTTTAGCACAAGCCCGCAAGTAAGTGAAAGGAAGTTATGCAGAACAGTCATGAATAGCGGACAAATTCGAGGCGGAGGGTGGCTTTGCGGAAGGAGCTGAAGCTGACGGCTCGGAACTCCCGAACGAATCAAATGATTGCGAATGAAGGATTTATGCTCCCGTTCTGACACATTTATGAGATTTCCATTCGTCGAAACTCTTGTCATGCAAAATCGAGCGACCAACGGAAGGCTCACAGCTTAAAATCATAGCTTTTGTGAATGCAGCAATGGATTCCATTCAATTGCTCTCAACACAACAATCAACAAAGACGCTCTTGAACTCACCATTTGGAGCGAACGGAGCTGACCGCCGTGTTCAACGGCATCATGAGAAGTTGAACGGTGCCCGAGTGTTGGTGCTGCAAATAGCGGACGTACATGGCGGCAAGTTGAAGGTAGAATGAAGATTCCAATCAAGAATAGTGGAGGATTTTCAGGAAGAGCAGGCGAACAGCCGTCGAATTGAGGACTTCCCAGAAGCGGAGGAAAGCGGCATTTAGTTGCTCGAGTCTACATGTTAGGAGCCCATTCGAAGTAGTTGATGAATGGGCGAGTTGGCATCGAACGGCCGACGAGTAGAGCAACAAGTTAAATCACTTGTGACCGTGTGAATGAGTTCCCGTCGTGGCCATTCATCGGGCACTAGCGCAGAAGCGCGGAATGCCGCAGGGAGTGCACGATTCGGCGACCAATAAAGTGGGAGGAGTGGGAGGTGGCGGGCAACGGGCCACCGACGACGAAGAAGGCGGCGGAGGCGAGCCGACCGTTGCGCCGCAGCAGCGTACCGCTGGCCAGTAAATGATAGCCGAGATGGCGGTAAAACGCCCCACGCCGAGTTCACTTGATTCGAGCTCCACGCGCGCCCGGCCACAATGCAGGAGGCGAGGAGGACGGCGAGAAGCAGTGACGCGTGTTCAACGACGAGAAGAAAGCAGCAGCAGCTTGCCGGACGTAGTTGAATGCCGCCGTTTGTTGGGCTGCTCATCAAGTGTTGGGCGCGAGAACGCAACGGAATCGACGCGCTCGTTGTCACCAATGTCCGACCGTCAACTTGTAGCCGTCGGTCGGTCGGTGGAGACGATTGGGGCGCGGGTGGCGCGGCTTTTGTCGTGTGCGCTCCGTCGGGTTTGGCGGAATGGAGGGCGCGGCCGGACGACGCCGTTCTTCTCCGTTTTCGCGCCGCTTCTTCTGTCCGGGGTTTTCTCCCCCCTTCTTTTTGTTGTTCGCCTGCTTCGTCGGGATTGTCCTCAAATCGTCGCCGGCCACAACGACAACAAGCAGGCCCGAAGTCACCTCCCGTTTTCCGTCATTTTCGCCGTTTTCACCCACCGCCCGGACAGGCCGTCCCGTATGCACAATAAGACGAAATGAACGTTGAAGTGCGCATCTTCACATTTCCGCCTACTTGTTCCCATAATTAAAGCCGAGCAATGCAGCGAGTAGCAGACCATGCGGTGTAATGGATAGCGGGTATCAGTTGCGACTACAGAGAACGTTAAAAAACGAGGAGCTCCGTTTGGTTTGTGTGTTTATGCAAATCGGAGTCCATTTCGGCCGAATGCTCCGCAGAGAGTTGAAATTGCGGGTTTGCCTTTGCATGGGCTGAAAACAAGCAGGACAAGCCCGCCCAAGAAATGCGCTCTCTTTGCGCGTTGGAGTCGGCTCCTTAATCAAAACCGTAGAGATGTTAGTCCTTCTTTTGCTTCCCACCGACATGCTTCATCGGATGACCTTAAGGAAGCTAATTGGAAGACCGGGCGGAAATCACTGCCAGATGCCCTTTAACGCTCTTTTGTCCCGCCATTCTCCCGTCTCGGTTTGTTCGCTAACGAACTTAATTCCATCGTGGAATCTTTAACGTCCTCGACGAGCGAAGGGGGCGATGCGAAGATGGGAACAATTTTCGCAGCAGGAAAATGGGCGGAAAGTCGATGGGAGCACGCAGTCGGGCGTCTTCGTTGCCGGCCGCCCCACTCGACCATTTCATTACCCACAGATGCGCTCAAACAAACGCAGATTAATTCGCTTGTTCCCACCCACCGCATTCTTTTGGCCCCCGCGGACGTCTAGATTCCATTTTCGAGGCCGAAATCACGAAAAAAAGCCACCTATCCGTCTTTGCCCTGCTTTCACCCAGCATCTGATGGACGGGAGGAAGTGGGTGAGTTCACGTTTGTGCGCGACGGGGATGGCATCAACTATCGCAAGTATTCCAGAAAGAGCGCTTTGTTGCCAGATCTTGACAGCTGTTTGTTTGAGCACTAAAGGGACTTGCTTGCAGAGACCACAAAAAAGAACCCGGTAATGTTTCACTTGAAGCGGAATGTGAGTTGCCATGAGTGAGAAGTGCGAGCAAATAGGGGATAAGGTAAGGCAAAATTAGTAAGACGATGACAAGTCGAAAAAGCGTGATTAAAACAGATAAAAGCTACTTACCTTTGCCTACGTTACAGCTCCATTGATGACCAAAACGCAATGCCATGAATAAATCTCGTCTATTCTCGCGATCTCGCGTCTATACGTAGGGATGGCTATTAAAACGTCTCGGTTCAGTTCGAGTACGCGCAAGAGCGAGATCCTGACGAATCAATGATTAAGCGGGGATAAACGTTCAGTTAAAAGGGCAGAATCACGAACAAACGCTGTTCAATGATGACCGTTGCGCGAATGGAACTAAAGGACGACCAGGAGTGAGAGAAAAGCATCCAAAAAGCAAATGTCGGAAGCTACTGGCGGGGAACCATGATTTTTTAGCGGTCTATCTAATTTGGCGCGTGTTCCACACAAGAACGGAGACAAATGACCGGAAGGCCCGCGTACAAACTTCAAATTTGCCGGCGGCGTTTTTATGCAACACACGATTCTCTGTTTCGCCTGCAGCGTTTTGCTCAAACTTTAAGAGGTCCTCGCTCGTCACGATCTTCGAATTTGACGATGCACCTGCTCCAGCAAAACGAAAGCAAGAACGAAGCAGATATCTGAAACGTTCACCATAGCTTCCAGACCACGATCGAAAAGCGTTCAACACACCGCGTTTAAACGGTTATGCTGGAGATTATCGAACGCGTTCGCGATGAAGGGTGGAAAGACGGCAGTTGGCACGAGCGCAAATGTGAAATGCCAGATGTTTTTGGAGTCCGCCCGTTTTGAAAATCCACAAACGTCAAAGAGCGGCGGTCAAGATGCAGCGGGCGGCAAATTGCATTAAATTTTCGTCAAAATTCCACCATTGACGCTCGTTCGGACAGAACTGATGATGGGATGTCTTAATGAAACGGCAGCAGCAATTTATGCGGAGAAGTGAGCTGGGATCATAAAGTGGGAGGAAGTTCTTGGGGTAGTTCGAACAGTTATCTTTGTGGCTCTTTTGTCCGAGCAAGTCTTTAACTGCTAATTGTTCAGCGAGCGCTTCAGTTTGAAGTAATGTAAAAACGACACAAAATGAGAAGCCAAAGTCAACGGTCAAAGCGAGGCAGGCGGCTCGTTTCGATTGTCCAACGCCATTTTGAAAGTCCGTAGGAAACCACGTATTTCCGGAAAAGAAACCAGAAACTTGCACCACGGACCGACACAACAATCCTCCCTTGCGGTGAAAAGAAAGAAAGGAAGGAGATGATTAGAAGCAATTGTATTGAACGGTGAGTCCGGCGGCCGCAAACGCTCCGTAATGAACGAAAATGGGGGCCCGCTTGCCCATTGCATGTCCGAATGGATGGAAACAAGGAAGGATGGCCGAAGTGCAAGCGATAAACTAAACTGACTTCAGACGTCCGAAGGCAACAGAAGGCGAAAAAGCCGAAGAAACCGCTTCGTTGAAAACCGTCGGGCTCCACGCGAAGATAGGCGCTTTGAACTCCGACCAACGACTCGTCTCTTCTTCTTTCCCCCTTCCTTCTTCTCCTCCGTGCTCTTCTTCTTCTTCCTTCGCTCGCCTTCGTGTCGAGCGTTTCGTCTTCGGCCGGCTCGGCGCCTCGTTCGACGGCACGCTCATCCCGCGCCGCGCGCCCGACCCTCCAACTTCGGAAGACGTCCGGCCGCCTTGCGGCGGGCTTTCCGCCGATTCCTCCGCGCCGACCGAGCGGCCGACCGAAACGCCCGTCCGAGCGCGGCCTGTCGACGAGCAGCAGAAGCGCACCTCGACGGAGCTGGCCGGCGCCGAAAGATGAAGATGAGCACGAAAAAAGCGAGCGACTGATTCCTGCGCTCGCCGACTTTCCACGCAGCAGCTTCAACCATTTTGCGCCTTGTGCCCGCTTTTCGGGTCCGTTCTTTTCCCCGTCCATCTTCCCTTTTTTCTTCTGCTTTCCCGCTTGCGCGTCTCCGTGAATCCCCGACCTCCTCGTTTGGCGTCTCACGGAACGAGCGACGAGATGCGCGGCCGGCTAAACGGCAGCAAGACGTGCGCGGACATCACGAGCTTATTAATCGACCAGACGGATGTTTATGTTTGCGACACGAAGTCCGCCTGCTCGTCCTTTTACCATGGAAAGACTTTTATTCGTGTTTCGTTCGTTATTTCTGCGACTATCCGGAAGTGGAATGAAAGGCAAAATGAATGAAGTCGGCCACTAGTTGCTCGAATTAACCGGAATGTCTCGCTTTCGTTGTGACTGAATCGTTTCCGCAGAATCGGGATGGAGAAAGTGAACAGAAGCCCGCCATCGTTACGGACCTGGGCAGGAAGAGAAGGTGGTGCAATGGAGGAAGCGACGGACGGAAGAAGCGAACAATTTCGAGTGATTTCTTTATTAAAGAAGTGGTTCATGGAATGCGACAGAATTCGGTTGAAGGCACTCGACTAAACGGATTTTACACACTCGCGAAGCTCATCGAACGAAAAGAGAGAAAGCGCACAAAGTGAACAGAAGAAGGCCACTAATCGCTGTGGAAGGACAACGATGGAATAGAACTCACTGTACACTAGCTATGATTTAAGGCATCTGCTTTAGATGAACAAGACGGAATCAGCGAGGTACACTAAGCGACAGCTGTAAGGCCAATTACACTGGAGGGAGGAAGGGAAGAGACAATTCGTGAAGTGAATGACTGAATGAGGGATCACTCGCGATTGGAAGCCGCACTGGAGGGACGCGAGGTCTGAGTGGACTGCTCGTTGGCCGGGCGCGGCTGCTCGAATCGCCCACGGCGATGCTCCGAAACGCCCACCTTCTTCAGCAGGGCGCAGATCTTCTCGATGTAGGGCTGGTGTTTGTACGCGTACTCCATGCAGTCCCACATCATCATCGCGAGCACGTCGTCGTCGCGCGTGTCCATCGCGATGTCCTTGTGCAGCGGGGCGGAGAGGCGGAAGTAGGGCGTCTGGCGCGTGACGCACCACGACGCCGCGCGGCTCACGGGCACGCCGTCGGTGGCGGTCACCTGGTCCACGAGAATGACGCCCAAGTTCTTGATGGCGACCGCCGACGAGTAGGGATTCGTGGACGAGATGTCCAGCTGGCTGGCGTTCATCGGGATCGTGGGGATCACTCCTGAAACAAGCGGGTTCAATCAGACGCTCTCCCTGTTGACTGGACCACACCAGTTCCGATGCTGACCAAGCAGCCGATCTCCACCGTGTTCGGGCGGTTCTGCAAGGAAGAAGTGAGTAAGAACCAGGGATTTCATTCGAAACAACTGACCATGAAGCGGCACGAGGTGTTGTAGAGCTGGACTTCGGATAGGAGATCGAGAGTGGGGTTGTTGGAGACGATGCCGCCGTCGATGTACTTGTTGTCCACGCACGAGAAGTAGGTGGGGGCGGCCGAGGATCGCCGCAACGCCTTCCACAGATGCAGATCTAAACAACGACAAGATATACTCGAAGAACTAAGAAGAGTGCAGCCTACCCTTCGGGTTCAAGAATCCCAACGATTCGTTGTCCTCGTCGGAGACGGGCAGCCGGTAGTTCCGCAAGAACTCCAGCTGGACGGGGAAGACGTCCGCTCGAGTGGTCGTGAACATCAACCTGAAGAGCGGCCATCAGAAAGGAAGATCATTCGAAAACACTTGCCGCGGCCATTCGATCTCCGACATGAGCGTCTCCTCGCCCATCTCCGCCTTCACGAACGTCTCCAGAATGGTGGCCTTGTACGGACGGACCCAGCCGTCGAAGATCAGGTCTTTGAAGCGGAGGTAGATCATTTGGCAGTCGCGGAGAGATTTTCCTGAACACAATCGAATGAAATCAATCGGACGATGGGCGGAAGAACGCACCTTGACTCAAAGCGGCGGCGACCAGAGCGCCGGTGGAGGTGCCCGCAATCCAGTCGAAGTACTTGAAGATCGGCTCGCCCATCACTCGCTCGATTTCGATGAGATCTAAGCATTGAACGGTTGGAAAGAACGCAAACTACGCGGCACTCACCTGCATGATCACCAGTCCGCGAATCCCGCCGCCGTCGAGCGTGAGGACGTTGATGATGTTCGTGTTCTCCTCCTCCCTCTTCGCCATTTGAGACAGGCGCTCGATCATCGCTTCGAAGATCACCTGAAGACGAATTTCAAAGTGAATTGAAGCGTAAGGATGGAATGCCCTTACTTTGTGCTCCATCTCTTGGAATTTGTTCCACGGATGCGAGTCCACCTGCTCCTTTTTGCTCTCGATCTCCTCGATGGCAGCAAACGAGCGGGGACTTGGCTTCATGCCGCCGGGCTCCGTCGACGCCGTGCTGTGCGACTTGGAGAGGAAGCGGACGGAGCGCTCGTTCACGCAGCCCGAAACACAGCCCGCCTTGGAGTGAGAGCAGCGCTTGGCCCCGCACATGATCAGACTGCGGAGAAGCGTGTGCCTGAAAGAAGGACCCCACATTTGCAATCAGAAAGAAGCTAACTCACTCGTTAAGTTTGGCGGCCAAGTGGCGCGGACTGTCCCCGTGGTAGTTGAGCGTGTTCGGGTCGGAGCCCAGGCAGAGCAGGAGGCGCGTCAACGGAAGGAAGTTTTTCGAAACGGCGATGTGCAGGGCGGTGTTTCCGCTCTGGTCGCGGGCGTTCATGTCGCATCCGTAGCTGGCGATCGTGATAATCATTCCTGAACGCAAGCAATAATATGAGGATCACATTCCCCTCCACTCACCCATCTCTCCGCGACCCGTGTACAAGTGCAGGGCGGTCTGGCCGGCCTTGTTTCTCGCATTCAGATCCAACTCCTTCCGCCGCAGGTTCAAGACGCCCATCAACGGGAGTTTGAAAAGGGCGGCGTGGAGGACGGTGTTGCCGGTCGCCTCTTCGGTCTCCGTGATGATGTCCGGCTGGGCTTCGAGGATGGCGCGGATGACTTCGATGGTCTTCCCCTTGGACTGGACCGCCTCGAAGAGGGGATTCTTGCCGCCGATGCGGATGCTCATGTCCGCGCCGATGTTCAGCAACGACTTCAAGCAGAAGGGATTCGCGTTCCTGATGGCCAGCAGGGCGGGCGTGTTCCGGTCGTTGTTCAGCGAGTTGAGGAGCTCCTTCGCAGCGGGCACGGCCCAGATGATCTGAAGAAAACAGTATAAAGAAACCGTTAGCCGGTATGGACTAACCTCGATCATCTGCGTGGACGTGAGAGCCGCGTAGTGCATGCAGTTGTTGCCCTCCATGTCCCTCGCCGTCACATCCGCTCCGATTTTGATCAGGAAGTTCACGATTTCCGGCTGGTTCGTCTCGATGGCCAGCATCAGCGGGTATTTCCCTTCGGGCGAGGCAACGGGCTTCGTGAGACTGAAGGAACAGAAATATAGCAATAAAGGAAAAGGGAATTTACTCACTCGTCTTCGTGGTAGCCCATCTTCTGCAGGAATTCGAAGCCGTCGTCCTGTGAAGACGTCCGTTCGGCCGCACGCGATCGCGATGTGGACCATTCGCCAAAGGGGATGCGTTTGGAACTTCTTCGTCAGGTCCCGCACCTGCCGTCGGATGTCCTTCAGATTGCCTGGAAAACGAAAGAAAATAAATCATCTCTTGAGAAAGAAAACGAACCGAGGAGTTTGAAGAGCGCCCGGCACTCTTCGCACCGCCGACAGAAGTCGACCGCTTCGCTGAGGTCTTGCGTGCGGAACAGACTCAACGTCTCGCGCGCGTCGTCCACGTTGTGCGAGAAGACGACGTGGTTCAGCCCGTCGGCGTCCGGCCGGTCCGTCTTCACGGTGCACTGCAGAACGCGCAGCGTGGCGTGCTCGCTGGCCTCGCTCGGCGGGTACATCGTCTTGTGGTTCTTGAGCAGTTGGTTCGGGAAGATGACCACGTCGTAGACGTCCGTCGGAATCCAATAGTACTCGCCGTAGACCCTCTCTTGCGCGCTGGACCACAACTCGTTCAGCTTCATCGACACCTGGGCCACAGAGAAGACGCTGCAAACCGAATAAATAAACAAAAATATTCAGAAAAGAGTCACGAACCTCGGCTTCGCGTCCTTCTTCGCCTCCAACTCGGTGGGGGACGGCGGGGGCGTCTGGACGATCTCGTCATCGTTCTTCGCCTCCTTGTTTTCAAAGATGTTCTCCTCGAGTGCTTCGGCCGAGTTCGTCGTGGTCGTGCTCTCGGTTTTCTCGAGGACCAGCGGACTCGTCGTGTTCTCGTCGCTCGCGGGCACCTTGTCGATCGCCTCTTTTCGACTCCTGAAATCATCACGACGCGTGGATTGCGAAATCAGAATGCACGGCACGAAACTTACATTTTGGGGTCGACTTCGGCGTTCTGCGGCGCCTCCACGAACAACACCGACCGCAGACGGGATCGTTCGATGTCCGCAGGAGAAGTGGGCGTAAACGCGATTAATAACACATCAACAATCGACAAACCGACCGCTTGATTCCGCCCCCCGCAACGGAATGCCAGGCTAGTCACGCAGTAGAAATTCGTGTTGGGAGCCGATCTTCGGTCACTCCGCGTCCAATCCATTGCCATTTCCTTTGCAACCTCATGGCCATACATCTTCGAATACTCACATAGCAGCCATCAATCCTTCTGACGGTTCAGCTGATGTACTGAGACGAAATAAGCACAGAGAAATGCGTGCTTATTACTGTCCTTTTCGCTCGCCCGACTCAAAGGTCACTCGCTTTTTGTAGTTTGCAACCGAACGAACAAACAGATTCGGACCTTACCAACGGTCTTGTTTTCGTCTTGTTAATGCCGTTAAACTCGACCGTCCCTCACTGATTCACTTGTTTGTTCAATGAATTTATTTGTGACGTGTACAAGGAGGATTTCACAAAACCTTCCGGGGTGAGTAACGCCTTCTCATCGTTCATTTATTTCGCAATTAAACGAGGCGAACGTAAGGATGTTTATTCAAAAAGATATGTCCTACCGGGCTTAAAAGAACACAATTGAAGAGGAAATGCACTTAAATACAGAGAGAAAGGAAGGAGAACTCAAAGTGAATCAAAAATCAGTTGTTTGCTTACGGATTGATGGGTGCAATCGTAGCGAATTGAGGGGTAAGAGCTGTTAACCAATCAGAACAATTAAAGGAACGAAAACGAAGGCAGAAGAGAGAAGGGGAGCGTGCAATAATGTTCGAGTAGAAATTATTAATCGAACTTCACGTGAAGATTAAAGAGAACGAGCAGGTATTATAACAACGGAAGAGGAGAGAGAGCAAGAACACGAGCACCCGGATTTCCGATTAGCCAATCAATTAGAGAACGAGGACGACAAACGAGTGGGCAGAAATTAACGGTACTAATTGGATTCAGTCCGTTAGAGAACGAAAGTCCCGTTGTTCGCTGTCCTCCAATTGATCGACGCGTTGAAAGCTTTGGAACTAAACGTACGCATTGGGCTGTCGTTGTCCACGAGTGTACTGCTTGTCTGAAAGTAGAGGCAGTCATAAACGTTGACAGAGAAGCGGTGGAAGAACTCACTCGTCCGTTTGCGAACACAAACCACGGCAATTATGATGAGCAGGAGGACGACGAGGAGGGCGCCAAACAGGATGATCAGAGTGGTCGTGTCCAAACTCCACGAGTCCGCGGCGCCCGACTGGATGATCACGGTGGTCGGCTGGGGGACGGGCGCGCCGGTCGACGGCTGAACGGCGACCACCGGCACTTCGGGCTCGCGGATCGGCTTTTCCTCGTCGGGCGGGAGTCCCGAGGCTTGCTGCAAACAAGAAGAGTGATTGGCTGGAAGCAGAGCGAATGCACGTACATCTCCGTCGAATTCCTCGTCGTCCGGATTGTCCGCATTGGCGCTTCCCTCCACCGTCTCGTCGTCGACGTTCTTCTCCGCCGCTCGCGCCACAGAAACGAGGGCCGTGAGGGCGAACAGCAGCAAGAGTAATCTCCACTGCCGCATTTTCCTGCAAACGCGGAGCCGTCAGTCAATCCGCGAACAGCCGATCGCGCGAACAATTGGAAAAACAGCGGACTTTACGCGTCAAAAAGAGAAGTGCGTGGATAAAAGCGAAAATTGTAACCGAGTCCACTCGGTCGGTACACAAGAGAAAGCGGCGAAAATGTGAGGACAAAAGTGAATCCAGATGGGTGATAAGAAGCGGAGAAAGACGGAAACTCTCGTGCGGCCCCGTCGAGGGCGGCGGCTGTAAACGCGTGTGCATCGAGAGGCAGAATGTGAATTCCGAATCAGCGATTTCGGCCGCCCGCATCACCGCTTTTTTCGCCGCGGTCGCCTCATGGACGACGCTGGTCTTGCTACCGTTCGATCGACGAACCTCGGCTGCTTATCATTCCACGGATTGTTTCGAAGCAAGACAGGGGGCCCCTTGAAACAATTGTGAGTGAATTATGAGCGAAGAGCTTTGAAGAGTAAACAATTGTGTTGCAGGAGTTGGACTGAAGAAAACACCTGAGCGGGAAGACTTTTAAACCCGCAAATCGAAGTGATTAAAAAGCAAATCCCCAATGGGCCGAACGGACGGGTGCTTCCGTCAGCAGCGCACTCGCGGTACCCGCCCGAATGGACGTCAGCACGCCGAACGAACGAACGAGAACACGGCGGCCATCAAAAGGCCCCCGCTAATAATCCGCGTTTGTTCGAAGTCTCGCGGCATTCCCTCCACCTTCATCCCGAACGATGTGAAAAACCCGCGCCGCTCGGGCAACAAACGAACGTGGGACGAAACGAACGGAAGTCGGCGGCCGTCTGAACATTCGAGATTACGGGGATTAGCCGTCCGCCTTTTTGTTGTTTGGCATCGCCGAACGGCGGCTTGCCGAACGCACCTTGCCGTTCGCTCGAGTAAAGAAGGTAAACAACAAGCAGCAGATGATAAACATTGTTGGAAGCAAACCGGCCGGGATTTCTGCTTCACACGCCGCGCGCAACCTCCGCGACCAACGTTCAAGAACAAAAGGCGGGCGGAGGAGGAGAAAGTGGCACAAATCGGCCGTCCATCCGATTCGATTATTTCCGCCATTCGCGCACCCAATTGCCGCCTTCAAGCGGCGGCTGGGTTAATCCCCGGCCCGCCGTCCGAGTGCCGTAATGAACGAAAATGAGCCGTTCGAATCATCAAGAGTCTCTTCGGCCAATTCGGCGGAAAAGCGGCCACGATTCGCGCGGCGTCAAACGGGGCAATCGGAAATGAAAAGAAGCGACAAACGGACGGAGCTCGACTGTCCATTCCAATCGCGGAATGATCGAAAGCGGAAGCGAGCGGTCGAGAGGATCCGCTTTGTGTTGTTCGAACGGATCTCCGGCTTCTCATTTTCCTAATGGCGAACACAACGCAAACATTCGCAACGGCACTTGACACACGCCTCCCGCCCGCCCGAATCACGAACCGAACGGGTGGGTGTTCAACTTGCGGTCGAGTAGTGGGAGCAGGCACAACGAGCAGAAGATGAAGCACTCCCTCCTCCGCCTGTCCACTCCCACACCTGCCCGCCCGATCGCGCAAACTCACGAGACGAAACGTAAACCTTCACGGAGCTTTCGGTCACTCGTTCGGTTTGTTTTGTCGTTCGTTCATGAACACCTGCTCACACACGCGGCGCGCAGTTCGTTGCGAACGAATGCAGCGAGCAAAAAAAAGGAAAGAATTGCGGGAATGCTCGCCCCGATTACCGTAGAATGCGGGAATGTCGCGACACGAAGTGGCTAACGGAACGCCCGTCCTCGTTGCGCACACGTGGACACGAACACCCGCACCGGGAAGCCAATGGGGGCGCGATCGGAATTGTAAACGCGCGCCTCAACGACCTGCAAACGACTTTTGCGCACCAATTTACGGTTTGGCGGTCTTCTTCTTCTCGCAGAAACGAATGAAGAAGTAGTGGGCGCAGTCGGTCGGGCCGCTTTTCTCCCGCCGTTGATCAATCGGCATTGATAATGCAGGGGGCAGACGAAGAGACGGCGGGAGGGCGAAGGAGCCCGATGACGGACGGCGCGAGAGCAAACGGCGGTTTCCCGATCGCGCGCGCCCAGTTGCGGCGAGTGTTGCTCGTCGATTACGCGCGGGCAAACGACGAGCAAGCGGCGAGCACAAATGGGAGGATTAAAACAAAAATGACCGCCGGGTCGGGGCAAACGGGCCCGATGGCTGGAATCACTTTCGTTCCCGCCCATCGGCGACCTTTGGCTCGATTTACATGTGAAATGGAATCGAAGCAACGGGAGATAGAAATCGCGATAACGAACGAAAGCGGCCGTCTGCGATCTAATGGCAGCCGAGAATTCGATGAAGAGGCCGACGCGAGAGCGGCTGGGAAATGCGGTCGGTGATCGTCGACCGATCGTCCCGTCGGCCATCCGCCCGCCGATGGGAATCGACCGAAATCGTTTGACCGTTCGAAAGCCGACCGATGAGGAGGCGGGCGGATGAGTCAAAAGACAAATAAGGTGGGCGTTTGCCCATGAACACGTCCGTATTGCGCACGGCCTCGACGGCTATCCAACATTCGAAATCAGAAGTGCCCGAAGTAAACGGTCCGGCTTTCTTCTTCGCTGCTCCCGAAATGCCCGCAAGCAAACAGTCGGCCGAGGGACAATCGGGGGAAGCCGAGCGGCGGCAATTCGCGGATCAATCGGATGGCCGCCGTCTTTGCGGCACTCGCGGCCACGGACCGCAAAGACCAATTTGGATCGTGCGGCGATGAGCGCGCGGCGTTGATCTCCCGTCCGAGGGCGGTCGTTTCGCAAATAAAACCCGCAGTGGCAACAAGCGACCAAACAGATCGCCGCCGCCGCCCGCACCCCACTCGGCCCGACCCACTTCGGCCCCGCGCTCTCTTTCAAGAGCTTCTTTGCCGCCGTGCTTGTTTGAAACTGTCGGCGACGATCGGCTAAGACGCGTGCGGGACACGTTTCCCACCTCCCTCTCCCGTCTGCCTCGTCGCTCGCTACTCGGTAGCTGGCGGGAATTCGGGGCGGATGAAGAATGACGAGCATTCGAGTGTGCAATCAATCGGTGGGTAGTTGGACGAATTCCAACTTGCGCATAGAACGAATACAATTGGATTGGAGGGCGGAAATGCGAGGACCGGATGGCCAAGCCGCTTGTAATGAACGAGGGGATCGTATACACGGAGGGAGTGCGCATTGGAATCGGAGACGTTTGCAAGTGGACACTCGGCCCGCATCGTCCGGCGGCATTCGAGCGCGCGCAAATCGACTCACTCAATTGTGCCCGCAGCGGGCGATGATTCCTCGATCTTCTTCTGCTTGGCCGCCGTTGGCGATTCGCGCGTCAAGCCGCGACAGCGAGGACAAAAGGCCAGCGCGGACGTGTTTGACACGAAACAGACGGCCGCCATCCGCGCTGACCGCTGGTCTCGTCGCCGCCCATTCGTCCGGCCGCCGTTGGTCGCATGGGCGGCGGAATTGGCGGAATGTCGCTTCTCGTTTTGACGTATCGCCCGCGACCGCGAATGCCGCTCGTCTTTCCGCTCCGTTCTCGCGCTTCTAACCGACCGGCCGGAGTTGGCGGACGCGGAAGACGCCGGTCGGGTCTATCGGATGGTGTTTGATGGCGGAGAGGAAAACAAAAAGTTTGCTGCCGGACGGCCCGCCTTCTCGATGTGCGCCGGAATGTTGCCGAATTTACCGACCGAAGAGGCGCCACGCTGTGCGAAGCGGGAGGACCCGCGGATTAATCGGCCGCCCCGCGACTGCCACCAGCCATGATGACCGCTGGAATTCGGCCAAAGAGCGAAGAAACGAGTCCTTCGGGGACCAAACCGTCGAACATCTGAGCCAAACCGCTCGGGCCGCTCATTTCGCCGACCTCCGCCGCCGATCCGACGGCAAAATGGTCGCGCAACGAGGCGAACCGAGCGGTAGTTAATCATCGCGGACGTCATGCAGCGGCCGGGCATTACGCATTCTCTAATTGGCCCAAGCGCAATTTCAACTCTTTTCTTTGAGTACGCGGAACAAACCGAGGGCGCCAATAATAACCCATTGCTTTCAGCAGCGTCCCCTCGTAAGCACAAAGTAATCACGATTCGAAGCGGGCAATAATCGCCCCCATAGCGTGCAATTAGAGCAAACCAAACACACGAATGAGAGGACCGAAGGGTTGAATGAAAAGGGAGAATCTTTTGGCCACACGGAAGGCGAGAAACATCCGCCGGCCGAGTGCTGACTACAGCGAAACGCATCGTTTTTAATCGTATCAGCGGCGGCCGGCGAGCGGTCCACTTCGCAACAAAAAGGCGGACGATCGGACGGCAATCTTGCGAAAAGCGTCGACCGATCGGCGGCGAGCGGCCGGCCGGAAGCGGTTGATTCATCTCCTAATTGATTACTCTGATCATTCGTGACACCAAACACGGAAGATCGCTAATGGAACATGAAGAAAGAGGAATCGTTTCGAATTCTTCGAGCAGAATCCACGTTCCCGTCAAGCGAGCGCGAAGAGGCGCAAAAGGAATGAGTGATCGTGCGGGGAAGACGCGCAAAGCGGGACCGCCGACCGAATTTGGTCAAAAGGCCAAGGCGGGACGCCGCACACGAATGCTGGAGCCGCCTTTCCCAAACACCTGCAACATAATCGCGCGCCTTGCGAACCGTCGAATATGTAAATTCATTCATGCCGCAGCCGTTCGTTTTCCTCTTCATCATGCGCCCGTCCGTCAGCCCGGTGCGGTCAGCAACCGGGCATCGCACCTCTTCACCCCAGCGCCCGTGCGAAGCGCATAATTCCAACGGGATGATTCAAGCCGCAAGCTCCATCAAACGCCCGTCCATTCGGCTGATAGAAGGCGGCCCTCTTCTGCGTACGCGAATGGACAAACCTTGAAGGAGCACGAGGAGGAAAGAAGAGCTGATATAAGCCCGCCGAATTTAATCGCTCGATCGAGAGAAGAGGTTGAATCACGCACGGACAAATTTCCACCTGATTCCGCCTCCTTCACGAACGAGAGGCTTTTTTCCGAAACTTTCAGCTGATTTTTCCACCCCGCTCCTCTGCCCGCATTCCGGTTTGTGTTCGCGTAGTCTAATCGAATTTTCATCCCGACTTGACCGCAATAAACGCAACAAACAGGAGGGGCGGTTGGAGCAATCGGAAAAGAATTGCAAGGAATGAATAGGCGACGAAGGATAGACGTTCTCCTTTCGGCTTTCGAGCGACAATTAGCGAGCTACACGTTAAGGATTTAAAAAAGCCCAAGTGACGGAATGAAACGCGGGAAGTGCGAAAAAACGACTCGCGATTGTGTGGAAGAAGGGGGCTGGAATCATTACGGGCGTCGTTGTTGAAGACGAAGAATTTTCCGCTTATCACTCGGCCGGAAAGACCCGCACAATCCCCGTCACCTCGCCGTCTTGTTCCCTTCGATCGGGGACGTCCGGCGATTGCCCCGCATATGCTAAACGGAAACGTCAACAAGCGGCCCGACCGGCGATGACCTCTTGAGCGCGGGCCGCTCGCTTGTGTGCAAGTGGGGAGTGGACAATCGGAAGAGGATTGAAGGAGAGGGCGTGGGACGAGAGCGGTCGGTCCCAATCGCCGCGTCAAGCCCGCCACGATGATCGCGGAGAAGACGAAGAGGACAAATGCAAACACGAGCATGTTCAACGCCCGCATATGCAAATTCATTTCAAGCGCTTCGTTCTCCCCTAAAGATGTCACGGACGAGGGCTGGGGCCGAAAGCGGAAGACGAATCGCTGGGTTGGGGCGCGCGTTTGAAAAGTGGACACTCGTTTGAGCGGCGAGAAGGCGGCCGGAAACCCGAAGACACAACAAACGAAACTCCTCAAACGGTTCAATCCGCCCGCCCTTCTCTTCTTCCTTCCTTCTTTGGTCGGCGGCGAAAAGGGAGCGGCGGTTTGGCGCTTCGGAATGCGTGTGGACTACTTACCGGCTTACTCGACGACGACGACGAGAACCACGTTTCTTAAGTTTGTACTCCGTCATGTTGGCGCAAGGGAAGAAGAAGCGGCATGAAGGGGGAAACAAAAAGCCTAACGAGCATGCCGCTGCTGCTGCTCTTCGTACTCACGTACAATCGGGAGACCGTCCGCCGCAATTTGCATTCGACCGACCATTAAGCGAAGCGAACATCCGATCGGAAACCAGAAGGCGGGCGAAGATAAGCAGATCGCTCGGTCGGTCGGCGAGCGCGCATAAATCAACCGGAAGGCGGCGATTTGCGCTTCCGGTAATCCAATCACCGCATAAATCCCACTTTAATGCAAACAAACACGAGTGCCGGTGTATGAAAGCGGCCTCTCGTTTGCCCGCTTGTTCAGCTGACCAAAACAATCGGACATGCCGGCGGGCGGATGGCGGCGGCCAATCGGGCGGCCGAAGCGACGGCGCCGCTCGAGGCGTGAAGCCAACAGGTGCTCTCGCCCGCCGATCGAATGACCGCAAAATGAAAAGTTGGGCGAATAAAAAACCGAAAGCCATGAGTTCACATCAACGTGATCGCGTCCCGTCCGTCCGGATTAATGAACGGCGATCGAAAAAGTCACGGATCATCAGTCACTTTCGCTCTCCGCCGCTTTACGCAACACCCGCGAAGCGACGGAGAAACGGCGGAAGTTCGCGGCGGAGTTGATCGAAGATTTCTGTCGGCAAATCAGTGGAGATTCCGGAACGAACACCCGCTTCTCGAACAACCGCTCCAACACGGGAACACGCACCCAACAGACGACTCTTCTCGTTCGGTTAACGAGGGCACTCCTTTCATTTCCGTTTGTTTGAACTTCTTCGGATGTCTTCGGAGACTACAAATTGTCTTCCTTTTCGCTTCAAACGAATCCCGAACAGCGAGCTTGTGATGAGTTTATTTAGGGAGAAGTCAAACAAACATTGAAGAGTGAACAATTACCCGTGAGAAATCAACTGAGGCTCTAACAGAATCAAGAAACGTGAGAAGAAGCTCTGTGAGTGAAAGAGAAATGGATGAGCAGGAGAGAGAGAGGTAGGAGAGTCCCTCATTTGTTGATCGTCATGGCGTACATCTTGTTGCGCATTTGCTCGGCATCGGTCCCGTTCGCACTGGAAGCAACAAGGGGAGATCATTGATTGAAGGAAGCATTCAGTCACTTACATGAAGGAAGTCAAGTAGCGGGACGGAGTGGTCGGTTGGGAGGAGTACGGGCCGCGTGCGGAGAGCGGCGATCCGTGCAGCGAACGGCCGTGTCGAGCGTTCAGTTCGGTCGCTTCCAGATCGAAGGAGGGCGTCATGCTCGCGCGAGCACTTTGCGGCATCGGCGGCAGGTAGCTCGGCTGATAGCTGGGGATCGGAGCCGGCGGCGGAGGCGGCGCGGAGCGATGGGAGCCGAAGGTCGACAGGTGGGGGAGGTTCATGATCTCGCCGTTCACGGAGCGCGGCAGGTCGGTGGTCGCCGAAAGGATCTCCTGGGCCGTGACGATGCGCAGCTTCGGCATGTTGTACGGGTCGGCGTCCGCGCCGAAGCTGGGGTTCTTGAACGTCGCGTAGTCGCTCTCCGCCGGAATTCCGGTGTTCCTTCGACAGTCGAAGATCTGAATGGAATCAAATCATTTCTGTTGCCAGTGATCAGCAAACCTGCGAAGGGCGCCCGCGATCGGTGGGCGGCCGAGGAGCTGCCCGAGATGTCCGTGTAGCCGGAATCGGGCGAGTGGAAGAGGGCGCTGCTGGAGGGCTTCCGTCCGGCGAGGATGTTCTGCGTTCGGGCTTGCTGCAAACAAACGAGTGAATGATTGCAGCCACCTTCTCTTTGACTCACCTTCAACTTGCGCAACGAGAGCATGATCCGCTTGATGTGGCCGAGCTTCTTCACTCCGATCTCTTCCAGGTCCTCGAAACTGAGCGATTCGAGGTCCTTCATCAGAAGATAGCCCTCGTTCTCGAACAGCCGAATGTACTGCTGCAATCCGATGGCCATCAACCACATCCTGAAGTAACGGACCATTCGTTCTATGCATCGGTCGAGTTGGACTCACGAAGCGTTCTCATCCGGCTGCACGTTCGTGGGCCACGTGTCGCCGACATCCCTCCACTCTTGAATGCTCGAGTGGAGTTTCTTGCGGTCGGCGGGGTTCGTGATGCCCAGAGACGAAGGAGGTCTTCGGAGGTCAGGCGGGCGACCGAGGGAACGTCGTAGCCTTGCGTAACGAACAGATGCAAGTACTTCTGCATGTCCATCCGCTCCAACCACTCGCCGAGGATTTCCGAGTCCTGCAAGCAGCAATGCGGGTTGTATCGCCATCAAGACGAAAGACGAACGGGAATTCCGCGAGCAATCATGTCCGCAATGTTGCACGAGGAACGTCGTGAACTGGGCGCATTGGAGAGCGGGGCCGCGAGGAGGTGTCCGAGCCGGCCGACGAGTGTCGATTGGAGCCCTGAGATCCCGCGTACGGACTCGACTTTGGGCATGCTTTCCGTCGAGTTGGCCGGCGAGCCGTCCGAGATGCCCGAAGTCGAGTTGAACGAGGCGGTGCTGTTGGACGGGCCGACGTTGCTCAGCGTCTAAAAGAAAGCAGTGAATCGACTGAAGTGTGGAGCCGTCTGCAGGAAGCGGATCGATGGCGGCAGATCAAAGCAACCGCGAGAACAGTTGCCGCGCGCACCGCAAAAGCCAACTGCCCCCGTTTGATCCCCGCATCCGTCAAAATGATGACGGGCAATCGAGCCGCTTCTCACCTTCGCGCTTTCGAATCCCGAGCTGCTCTGGCTGCAACTCGAACCGGTCGAATTCCGATTGTTGAGCGGAATCGGCGCGTAGCAGACGGAGGGCGACGGAACGGCGGGTTTCGTTTGGAAGGTGGACGTTCCGTAGCTCCGCGTGCTCGTCGTCATCGCCGCGTGGTGGCCGCCGGAGAGTCGGAAGTCGCCGAGCGTCGAGTAGTCTGAAACGAAAGCGATCAATTCGAAAGCATTGATTGGAGAGGAACACGCTCGTAGTCCACTCAAGAGTAACCCTTCACTTGTTTTCGCATCAGCACCTGCCCGGCGGTCAGTCAGGAGGGAAGTGGAGGAACACTTTGCGGCCGCGGGGATTGTGGCTTGCGGGCGGGAGGTTATAAAAAGTGATGATCAACTGCCGATTTAGACATCCGCCCCGCATTGCAGACAAAGAGCCCTTGATCGGCCTGCCAGCCCGCCACTCTTCACTCCAACATTCGGCAGGAAACCGCTCCCCAGATGCTCAAGAAACAAATGGGCAAACCGGTGAGAACGAAATCGAAAGGGCGAGTGAGTGAGCGGGCAGAGCGGGCGAAATGTTGCGCCACGGATCGCGGAAATCGGGATTACCGACCCGTCGTGTTGCATCCGACCGAATTTGTCACTCATCTTTCGAATTGGCGAAAGCGAGTGCTCGGAGATTCGCGGAGGCGAACGAGGGGAGTGCGCGGAGAAAACAAACAATCACTTTAATGGAACACATGCAAATTCGCCGCCGCCGCAACGTCAAGACGCGCCTCGCCGCCGCTCGTTCGCAAACACAAAGCCGCTAAGCAAGTTGGATGCAAGGGCGCAAGAAAGGGGGAAGGAAATTGCTGATGGCTCGAGTCGTGATGTTGTTCGCGGCCTTGGCTGTCGGGAGGGGGCGCAGAGCACCATCTGTTTTACGCTTCGACAGCGACGCACAATGACGAGGCGGCAAGTGAAACGCGCATGTGATCCCTCCCGCACTTAAGCGGACGAGAACGCCGCCGCGTGGACAACAATGGAGATGAACAGCAAGCGAGAAGTTGCCGCTTTCGAGCAAGCGAATGGCCCCGGATGGTGTCCATGCCCTTAGATTAGGCGATCTACTCACCCCCAAGTGCAAGACAAAAAGAAAGGAGTGCACAACGAAATACCGCAAAAACACCACCACTCACCCGAATGATCCGGCGGAGCTGCCGAGCAGCTGCTGGGTGCGCGTGACGACGAGCAGGATGAGGAGGAGTGACAACTCGTCTTCATTTCCAACGCCGAGTACTCGGTTGGAGGTGCCGACGGGGAGGCGGGATAGCTGCCGCTCGAGTAGTGGCGCGATCTGCGGGAGATGTCGGCCACTCCGGCAGCCGGCGGGACGTTCGGCAGCTCGGCGCGCTTCATCTTCCGCATCGTCATCTTGTCCTTGCCGCGCATCGTGTTCATTCCGGGCATCGCGTCCACAACTGCAACAGACGAACACGATCACAACATAAGAACAAATGAAAAAGAGGCCAACGGAACACAACGAACTGATTGATCGAAACACCGAGCCCCCGTTTAGTTCACAGCCACCTCCGTTTTGATTGTGGAGTCGTCCCAAGAGTTTCAGGGTGAAGATCAAAGCGAAAATTCGGAACTTCTTCCGCCCACCTCCCCTTTCGTTCGCATGATTGAGCTTCTCCGCGGGCACAAAAGGAGGGAATCGCAAGAAAGGAGAGCAAGTGAATACGAAAAAGTGGGGAGAATCTTCACGGACGAGGGCCCCCGCGCGTTTCGGCGAAAAGCGAAATGATGAGTCGCCGCTTACCTTCCGTGCAAACCTCGTCGATTCGGATCGTATGGGGCGGAAAAAAGCCACTCTTAGAGCGACCCTCGCGTTGGAAAACGATTCCCTTCCAGTAGCGCGGGGCACTTCGATCGACGATCTGAAAGTGGGTGGGATGAGTTTAATTGGTCGTGTTTGAAATGGAAAGTGATTCGAAAGCAGAGCGGAAACGGGGGCGACAAGGAGACGTCAAGCCGTTTGCGTAGCGGGCTTTCGGATCAAAGAAGACGGAGAACGATTGGCGGATAAAAGAGTGCATAATGCTCTCAATTTATGCACGTGTGTCCCCAGCATAATACGGGAGACAGACGGCGGGGAAGAAAGGACGAGAGGGGAGATCAATATTCACGCACATGCAATCACTCGTTTACACGACGGCCGGACGGGCTTCTCGCACACAAGAAGAAAACAAACACCCCCGCACGCCCTCCCGCTCTTCTCCTGCTCATAATAAGCGCTTCGTGGATCTTGAGGGTGGTGTCCGTGCGGAGAGTTCGGTTCAAAACTTACGCGAAAACACCGGAATATGACCGTGTTCAAGCGCGACCGAATGCCCGCCCTGTCCATTGCTGAACGGGCGGCGGGCAGCAAGAGGCACTCGTTCGTCATGTGCCCGCACCGAATAGGCGAATCGACGAGATCCCGCTGCGTTCGTCGGGCGCCAAACCGATCGGTTCCTCGCGCGGCAACAAGCACGAAAACAAGAGAGTGCGCGCAACAAGAACACCAATTGCCGCCCGCCCGCCCGCCTGTACTCCCGATTCCCCCGGCCGCGCGAAAGAAGCCACGTTCCGCCGCCCCCGAATAACCAGCGGTCATTCCCGGGCGGCAAGACCGAAGCGATTAGTGCCCGCAGATGCGGCGGCACTCCGATCTGCCGCCTAATACGTGCATTAGTTGTGCGGGGACGGGTTCGAAGGAGCGGAAGTGAAACGAAGGGGGCGAAGGAGCAACGAGAGCGATAAATGGGCGGAAGGAGGCGGAGGGGAGCGACCGGCCGAAACGAGCGGGAATTCGCGGTGAACATACCTCCGCCCGGCCTCGTCATAAACGACTATCAGCCCCGTCCTGCCTGGACCGCTCTCGCCGCTCGTTTTCCGCCGCCTCTTTCATGAATGCGGCAAGCGAGCGGCGAGGCCCGAAATGCGGGAGTTCGAGATTGATCCGCGGCGAAAGAAACCTGCGTGCGGAGTGACCACTCCGTTCTCCCCGACTAGCCCTCGCCGCCGCCTTTGCCCCGCTCGGATCGCTTTCCGCTCCGCTCGGATTATGCTCGAAGGCGAGGAGAACGACAACAAAAGTTTACAGTTCGCCTCCTCCTTCGCCCCAACCCCTCGCGACGGAACCCATTTGACGGACGGAAATCGTTGAGCTCACGAGTTTCCTTTCTGCAGATCCCCGAAAGCTCAAATCGCGACCAAACGATTCGCACAAGGAAATGTCAGGCATTCGATTCGCAGCTAAAAAACAGGAAGAAGCGAAACGATGACACTTGCATGTCAACCAACTGAACTTCGGCCGCGTTAGAGGATTCATTACGGTCGGTGGATGGCCGACTGTTTGCGGAAGAAAAAGAGACGAGGGCGGATTCTCAAGGAAAAAACTCCCTCCAAATGAGAAACGTGTGAAAAAGAACCCCGTTGGCGATTAAAAGCCTCCACCGATGGGGCGGGGGTCCGGTGGTCACTCGAGACGCTTAAAAAAGACCTCGAGGATGGAAGCTTTCGTAAAGAAAGAAATGCCCGGGCGGTGGTCGAATTTCGCGACGACTCGGCCACATCGCGAACGTTCCCGCCGACTCGACTCCGAATGTCACCGAGAGGCGCCGGTGGGTGGACGGACAAACGAGCACCTTCCAATTCCCATAAGGATCGAGGGATCGTTAACAAAAAAGAACATCGACCACGTGAAGGACGAACCGAAAGAGGGCATCGTGTTCTCAGCCTCACGCAAGCGACGTTCCGCAAGGCGCGAGAAGGCTGAGAACGTGAGGGAATTCTATTTGAAGCCCGTTAACGACCAAAATGCCCGTTAAAAGGAATCATTGGCGGGAATTACTCGTGTGTTCTGCTCGAAAAGAAGGCCCTCGGATCGCGTGTTGCCCGACCGGCCGGATACGCGCGGCTGGCAGTGCGGCCGTTTGGTCAGAAGTTCGGGGGATTTCGTAAAAAATGCCTCCATTCAGTGGCTTCAGTTCAAATTCGAAATGAATTCAAGCCGAAACGCACGTCAAGCAAACTTGAATGCTGGCGCCCGCAAAAAACGGATGGCCACTCGCTACCATAACTCGAGAGAAAAGAGTGGCCGGCAGCCGAAGTTGTCGGGAAGCGTAATGCTCCCATTGACCATCAGCAACGGCCATTCATTCATCGGTATTAATTAATGTAAAGCCTGCAAGATGCTGTGAGTAGTGGCCGAATGTCTAATCGCTTTCCCGCCCTGCACAAATGACCGCCCTTTGGACATGGGAAACATTCAAAGAAGGATAAAAGAAGGGGATGGCGGAGAGAATGGAGCAACACTCACCCAAATCTTCGTGCCCTTCTTGAACGAAAGCCGGGACGAGTTGTCGGGATCCTCAAAGTCCTCGGTGGCGACGCCGTAGATGCGAACGGGGTACTCTGAAATCAAACAGCATTAAAAGAATCAAGTGAGTAAAAGCAATCGCGACGGATATTCAATCAAATTAAATGCAAAAGCTGTTTCTTCCACATCAAAGGAGAGTCCAAGAATAACAGCCGCGACATTTCTGGGCCAAATTTCGTCCGGAAGGCGTGTAAATTGAGACCAAGACGTTACGCCCCAAATTCCGCTCGATTTATTTTCGGTTCTGTCGAATACGAAAAGAAGAGGGGAGGGCCGAAGAGCGGAGGAAGTTTAAACCATCGAAGCGACTGTAGGCCGCAAACGAATCGTGAACATTCGACGGCGCGACACACTCGAAAGAAGTGACCAGCAGTTCTTTCGGCCCAAACCCTACGAACCGCCCGCAATCCGAGCGCGAATTCATGCGGGAATTCCCGAAAAGGCAACAGCGAACATAATCAAAAACAGCAACCACAACAACACGTTCATCCCTCGTGTTATTTTTGGCGACGAGAAGAACGAAAGAAGATTCCGAATGCTCCTTCATATTCGGACTCTCGCCGACGCGCCCAATCAACCCTAATTGAACGGGCGAAGACGAACAAGAAGAAACATGTACGAAAGAGGAAACGGAAGCCAGAAAAGCGGTCGGGATTAATTGCCGCACGGGCCGAATTGCACGAACTGAACGGGGCAACACTCCCGTCTCGGGTGCAAATTCCGCACAAAAAGTGCCATTTGTGGGCAGCTTTCGGCAGCTGAACTCATCGATCTCCGCAAAGAACTCCCTCCTCGTCCTTTCTCGTCGCCGATTAGCCATCAATAATGCGCGCAGTTCGGAATGGCGGCACGGAGGGGATGATTGAGAGCCAAAGGGAAGGCCGACTGAATCAAGACTGCGCAAACGCCCCGCGACCGATGGCAGGCGGGCAGCGAGGGTTTCGGCACAATTCCCGATCGACCGGCACCCGTTCGAGAGCCCGCTTACAGCGTGGCTGTAAAATCGGAGGTCAAACGGCAGCAGTCGGGGCGAGTGGGCGCGCGCGCCAACTCCCGTCCAGCATACCGACTCGAGAGCCCAGTGCCCGTCCAAAAGCAAAGCCGATCGACGTGGACGGCGGCCGGATCAGCCAAATCCCCGTGTTCTTTTTGGGCCGCGCGCGGCCGACTTTGCTTTCGGTCACTCGACGAATTGGCTGCGGAGTTCGCCCAGTCGTTTCGAATGCGCGAGAACGAGCAGTTAGAAGTGAAATGGACACGAACGGGAACAGACACGCGAAATGCTCGAGGAAAGGCCGAGTCGACTCGTTCTTGCGCCGATTCGTTCGAATCGAAAGACAGAAGCCGCCGTCGCTGTTCATTTGCATTCGAGAATTCCGGCTGCCACTTGTGGTCTAATGCATTTCACACGCTGTCGCCGCATGATAATAACTCCCCCTCGCGCTGTCTCCCGCCGATGCCCACCCACCCGCAATTCAAGACTCGCAAGCTGAATCCGAAGCGGCGTTGCGGGCGGCCCTTGCGCAATTCAAGCTTATGCAAATGAAGGGAGCGCCGAAATCCGCAAGAATGCGCGGATCCCACGGGCGACCGGCGGATTTCGAGTCGCGCATCACACAACTGGTGGGTGGGTGACAATGGACGCGCGTGCAGGCAGAAGAGCCCTGTGGACGGCTCCAGATGCTCGATTCGAAACCATTGGCGACGAGTCAAATTCAACGAGGCGTGCATTTCGAAGCCCTCGGAAAGGAGATCCGCGAGCATCGGCGCCGCTTGCTGCGAATGGCGGGCAGATAAATCACACCTTCAAGCCGCCCCGATCACGCCCGATTTGGTAATTTCGCGCTTCGAATTAAACCGCCCACGAATTCCGCCCGGCGCCTGGAAACCCGTCCGTGCGTTCGTGTGAAAGAGAAATTAACGGGATCCTCCAAACCGAATCGAACAAACCGCTGCCCGCCTCCGCCCGTGGATGAATGAGCGAAAACGGAAACAATCGAATCAATGCTCGCCGGTCAAACGGGCGTCAAGCATTCGAAAAGACAGCTGATCAATGCCATTCATTAAGGAAGGTCCGTTCAATCCACGAACAAAAAGCCTGGACGGGAGGTCGGAAGAGGCGGGTGGCGCGCGAACTGACCCCCGACCACAACAATGCCCGCCCGCCCGCCTGCCCAGCCGGCCCACCCACCCGCCAGTCCGTCAAGCAGACGTTTTCAGGTGCGCGCCGTCGCCACTTACGCAGTGCCGGCTTGTTGCCGCGCGGAGGATTGCGGAGGTCCCGGAATTAGCCAGATGCACTCCCCGCGCCCTTCGGAAACAGACGTCCAAACGCGCCGCCCGCACCTCCGCCATCGCGCGAAACGAATCGCAGGGTTGGGAAGACGGAGCAAGAGGAAGGCGGGCGGATGACTAATGGCCGGCCGGCTACCGAACGCACTGGCTGGCTGGGGGAACGTCGAGCGAGATGAGAGAAAGGAATATTCAGAAAACGCGTTAATGTCGCCCTCTCGCCCCTGATCGGCAATGTGCAAACAAAGCGGCGAGCCTGTCGGATCGATCGCCCGTCCGCCCGCCGAACGGTGGCCATCGAGAGGGGTCGTTTCTCAACGCCCTTCATTTGACCTCGTCATCCATCAACATCCGATGGGAAGGCCGCGATTGCGATCATCCGCTTCGAATCTCACGTTCTTTCCCACGTCACCCTCGCGTCGAGCCAATGGCCGCTTCACGCAAGCAGGCGAGAATCATCGGCCGTCTGGCCGAGAACTTCCGGCCATCGGGCCGGCGATCACTGGTTGAACGAACGAATAAATCGCATAATTAACCGCAGGATCAACAGCAAAACAAACTCGTTAACCAGTGGGCAGCGCGGGGAGGGCGAGCGGACAGGTGCGGGAAACTCAAGCCCTCGCCCGCCCTCTTCTAATGACGGGGGTCGGGGGTTCACGTCGTCGAGCCGAACAGCTCGCGCTCGCTCACACCCGCTCGGTTCTTGGCTGGTCATCGGAGAAAACACGCAATTTACCGCCGGCTTTCTGCGAGCGAGCGCGATCGGCCCGCGCGCCCGCCCGCCGGTCAAGCTCGTAAATTCCGGCTTGCTCAAGAGCTCGGGGACAATACAGAGCAGATTAGACGACAAATCCGGCGAGCAATGAAAGGCGGAAGGAAGGAAATGAGGAGTGCGCGAAAGGACGGATGTTCGGATTGCTTTTGGCACTCGGCGCCCCGCTCATTACAATTTTTACAGTCGGGAGTGCCGATCCGGCGGCCGGAAACGACGCCCGGATGTCGGCGAGAAGGACGCAAACGGCGGAGGGTGGTCGTGAAAATCGAGACTCGCGCGGTTGTTTTCGAGCGAGCGGCTCAAGGTTCACGAACCACACGGACGAGTCGGATTTCTCCAATTGAAGCGAGCAGGAAACACGAATCGGAAGTCGCCGAATGACCGCTCGCTTACGAACATTCCGATCGTCCTCGTCGTCTTTGTTTATGAGACGACGACCAACGCGTGCGGGCGGGCATGCAATTGCCGTCAGGAGAGGAATGGGCGAGGAATATGCGCGAATGGGCGGAAATCCGAGGAGTCCGGTTTGTAACCGGCGGCCGGCTCGTTCGTGGCTCGCTTGCGTCCGATCGGCGCCGTTCGGAATTCGCCGTCCGCCTCGCTGCTCATCCGACTCACTTCTCCGCTCGCGTGTTGATCCAGAGCACACGCGTACACGAACCGCTCGTTGCGAGCGAGTTGCGAACCCCCAATCCTCAATGTCAACACCTCGACCGCCCTCCCGACCTGCAGACCGTTCGGCCGTTTGCTCATGAATCATTGATGGGAAACGAGCCGCACACTCCTCCGCATCCAATCACTCGACCCACGACAAAGAAGGCTCTAATTTCTTTCGGAGTTCAAAAAGAAGGGATCGAGCGTTCGAATTGGAGCCCTCCGCGCGCCCCTCATAATTGGCGCCAGCCGACGGGTAAACAAGCCGCTCGGCCCGAACGAACGGCCGGCCGCGTCTTTGAGTTCGAATTGCCGCCCGCCTCTGTTTGGCCACTTATTTTCACGAATTGACCGCAAGTGGACACGCGCGATTAAGCCGCCGGGCAAGGGCGGCGAAAACAAAGGAGCAGAAGTCGGGAGCTACAGGCGGGCGGGCGGGGCGGACGGCGAGCTTCCGGTCGGCAGTTGCGCAGTTCGTCTTTTGGCTGTCGGGCGGAGTTGAAAGGGAGCGAAGTGCGGGTGATAAATGGCCGATCAAAGCGGTCGGATTTCAATTCCGCGAGGTAAAAAGCGGCCGCAAAGCGGAGTGATCAATTCGTGCGCTGCGCCGATTGCAGAAAAGTTGCCAAGCGGCATTTCAGCGGTCGAGACAAAAGAAGAAGTACGGAGGTCGATTAATCAACAGAAAAGGAAGGGCTTCAACTCTCCACTTCCGTTTAGGACTGCAGTCATTACGTCATTTCACGGAAACCAAAAAATTTCGAAGGGGAAAGAAAACATGCATCGTGCTTGTTCGCAATTTAGTCAGCGAAATGAAGAGAATTATGAGAAAGCTCGTAAAATTCGCACGAATTTTGACTCATTTAGCGAGCGCCAGTGAGAAGCGGCGGACAGAAGCGAATGCTGATCAAACACCCTCCCTGCTTTGCCTTTTTGTTTTTGCCCATCAGAATGCAAACCGTTACGTACGTTGGAGGAGGACGTAAATCAGGCAGCCGGCAATTGAGCGACGTTCGCAGTTCACTTCGGCCAGCATCTTCGCCGTTCGATTCTCCTGATCCACCACTCGGTGGTCGATTCCGAGCTGCAATCGGGAGAATCACAGAGAGTTCAACTAGAAGGAATGATACTGACGTGAAGGAGAAGACGAACCACCTGGACTTGGCCGGCGATCACCGCCTCGTGCAGGGCGGTTCCTTGGTCCGTCGTCAGGTTGATGTCGAAGCCGCGGTCCAACAGCTTGTAGATGACCTGCAAGCAAGCGGTAAGATACTGCGCTCCAACAGCACGATTGACCTCGACGTGCCCGTTGCGGGCGGCCAAGTGGATGGCGGAGATCTTGGGACGGAGAGTCGTTCGGACGCGCAAGAGGACCTCCTGATCGACGCCGTCCTCGATCAGCTCGTTCAACATCTGAACAGACGCAATTATTCTCGTCAATTCCCCACTCAAACGAACCTTGAGATTGCCGAGTTCGCACACGAGATCGAACGCCGTCTTGCCGTACTTGTCCTCTTGGCCGAAGTTCGCGCCCGCATCCAACAGAAGCTGGAAGTGCTCCATTCGGTCGTGTTTGACGGCCAGGTGGGCGGCGGTCGTTTGGGCGGACAGGTCGGCGTGGTCGACGCACGAGTTCTGCTCGATCAACAGCTGGACGATCTTCGGATTCTGGCCGAGAACGGCGATCTGAAGGGGAGTTCGTCCTGCAACATTCGGAGCTGTTCAGAGGCGTGATAGAGAAAGCACGCACCTTTCGAGTCCTCATCGTCCACGTCGTGCTCGCCCGAATCGAGCAACTCCTGGACTTTGACGAGGTCGTTGATGGCGACTGCGAGATGGAGGGGATTTTTTCCGTCGACTTGGAAGAAATCCGGTCTGAAACGAAGGGAAACGACTTGCTAATTGGTCAAACGGATGGAAGTAACGCACGTGTTGGACGTCGATTTGTTGTCCGCCTCCACATCTTCGGGCTTCTTGCGGGCCAGAAGCAAATCGGTGATCGAAGAAGAGAGCTTCCGGATCCGCTGCATGACTGCCGATCGGAAGGCCGCAAGGGGACCCTGAAACAGGGGAAACAATCGGAAGTGAATGGGTGCACACGAGGAGAACGAGATTAATCGACCGTAGCATCGATTCGATTGTTCAGCAATCGCTCACGAAGATGCCCGCATTCTTGACGCCGAAAGAGAAACGTAAAACCGCATTGATGGATGCGCGGGGGTGTGAAGTCGGGCGGGATTATCGCGTAATCGTTCGCCCACAAACGACGAGAGCGGAATTCGAACAATTGGAGGCGGTGGGCTGCGAGGAATGTCAAGTCGCACGTCGTCAATCAGGCGGATTTTTACTTCTTTTCGCCCGCCGTCCATCCCCGCACTCATTTGATCGGTTTCTGATTGCGACGAAATCAATCCGCCCGCTTCTCCAACGACAGTCGCCCGCTCGAAACCCCCCGAACAAGGGACTCCATAAACGTTCGCTCGCTCGTCTTCTTCCCGCCGCCCCGTAAGCAAATGCGCGGCGCGAATTTCCGTTCGCCAAATTCCATTGACTCAACGCCCAAGAAGAACGCGTGGGAATCGACGCTCCAACGGTTTTTGTTTGACTCACAATCGACGCGCAAAGGAGGAAAGATGCGACCGCCGATCGAAAGGAATAATAAGCGATTACCTAAGGGATGCAAATGAGCGCAAGAGAACCAGTATTCACGCGGGGGGATCTAATGGAATTGATTAGAGAGCGCGGATGTGATCGCGTGCAAATGATACGAACGAAAACCCCAACTATTTGGAATAAAAAACGTGGGGGAGACGGGAGAAAAAACGCGCGCAATGGCGCGCAATCGGCCGCCCGCCCAGACGATCGGGCAAAAGGCGGACGGGGGCGAACGGAATGACCAAAAGCGAAATGCCAACTGGAATCTTTTCCGCTTCGAAGCGATCGGACGGACGAGCCCCGCTCTCCTAGCCGCCCTGTTTGGTTTCCGCTCGACTTGGTTCGATTGGCGGAGGATGAGCGGCTTCATTTCACACTCCCATTCGAAAAGGGAATGCCGCTTGTTCGACAACTTCACACCTCCCATCCCAACGGCAACATCCCGAAGATGCGCGGGTGGAGCGACCTCAAACCACTTTGTGTGGGCGACGTACAAAACGCGTCTTCAGCGGCGAGTCGACCGTAAATCGCCGCTTTCCTCACGCACGAGTGTTTGCTTCTTCACTTTTTCCATTCGGTTTTATGCGGGCGTAAAGGGATCTACAGGAGGCCGCTCACCGAGGGCGCTAATTGACCTCGTCGGCGGTCGGAAATTCGATCGGGATCGCTGGACAACAAATGATCCGTTGCGCGAGCTTCGATTAATGGATCAAAGGTTGAGATTCGGAATCGAAAACAATCCTTCATGAAGCGAGGTGTTCGATTACCGTCTACTGATGGACTTGCAATCTTTCGTTCGCTTACGAGCGATCAAACAGTGTTCTGCATCGAGGTTTGTTTTGTAAGCGAGTGCAGATCCGTCTTTTTTACATCGGTTATCAGTGAAAGAAAGATGACGGATTAATTGGGGCGAATAGTCTGCATGCCAGCGGTGATTTATGTCGTCGGACGAGGCGGGCGGCTGTCGGATTCCAGCGGACGGCCTAATTGACGAGAGATTAAGCGGGGAATGTTTGGACGGGCGGCCGGCTGGAGGTCGCGAATTACAACGTGAACTGAGACGTCCGATGATGCCGGCCGGGCGTGTCATTAGGCCGGAGCAAAAAATCCGTCGCTCTAATATGCCCACAAGTTGGCAGTCGGGAGACGTCCGAAGCGGCTGTTCGCGACGGCCTTCCGTCAGCCGCAGGTAATGAAACGGGCCGAGGGAGATCGAGTGGTTCGTTTTTTCCGCATTCACGGCCGCCCGTTTAACCGTTTCGGATTGAGTTCAAACGAGGAGGAACTCGAAGAAAGAAGGGCAAAGGCAATCGATCCCTCCCTTCGGACCGCTCAATCCATTTGTTTTTCCGACACTTTCCGCAGTCAACATGTCAGTTCTTTTTTGCCCCGGCGATCCGAACGGTTCGTTCGTTTGTTTATTCGCCACTTTCCTCTTGGCGGTCGTGCCCGCCGAGCGAAATCCGCCGTCGTTTGTCGCCGGCCGGCCGCTCGCCAAATCATGACCGCCCTCTTACAATCGAATTGCCTCATAAACTTCGGCGCGGAGAGGCGACGGCGAGTGTTGAACGCCGCCCTTGGCCTTTGGAATTGCGTTACGAACGCTTCCTTCCTGTTGTGAGTATCTCGTAGTTGCTCGTGATATCCGCTCTTCTGCTCGGAGTTGAGCCCTGTTGTTCATTCATTTCGTTCCAACTGCTTTCGAATTCCAATGAGCAGCAATTCGTTTGGGCCAGACGACGGCCGTTGGAGTTTAAACGACGGCGTGATGGCCGCCGCGGCCGTGGAACTCGCGTGTCTTCGAAGTTGCCCACGGGCAAACGGCGAAGAACTCAAGAACGAAAGTTCCGATGCATATGCGCGTGTGTGGGATGGTTTATAAATTGAGGCGGTGGGAAGGAGGGCAGGAAGACGGAGGCGAAGAAGAAGAAGCCACAGCAGCAGATGAGAGGGCGGGGGAGAACAAGCGCTCCGAACAGCCCGCCGACCGCGAGGGATGAACACGAAGACGTGGGCTGAAGCGGAAGCACGTCCCTAAAAAGCCGGAACGTATGGTTGGGCCAAACGCCGCAACGGTCGACCGACGTTTTTGGCACCCCCGAACTGACGGTTCGAATGAGGCGGGCTCGTCACTTCGCTCGCTTCTTCTTTCTGCCGCTTCGCCTTCCGTTTGGTTTCGTTCGCAAAGACCGACGATCGTTTGTGTCGATTGTGAGCGTTTGCCGCGCTAATTAGCTCCTTTCATTCGTCTGCTCTTGATCGTTCATTCCTTCTGCGAATTTCCGCGCCCGCCAGCTCCCAATGACGTGCTAATGGCAATTCGGCCGAAGTGGCCGCAGTTTTCTGACTACTTTGCGTTCAGGTGAATGCGAAGTGGCCGAGTTGTCGGCGGATGTTCGTATGTGAATTGACGGCCGGCTTTCTCACGTCTTCTTCTTCCATCCAACTTCCCTTCGGCCCACCGGTCGGCGGGATGGGCGGGCGGTTGGCATCGACCCCTGCCGGCCGCCCTCGTCTGCATTATCGTATATCCGTGTGCTGCGGGCAACGTTCGATTCCAAACGGATTGAGTTTGCGGACGGAAGGCGGGGGGATTTCGGTGGACACGCTACGCGACCGGCCGGCGGGCAGCTTATTGTTATTCCACGACATGCTCAAAGCTTATTTTTGCATTTAAGC
This sequence comes from Aphelenchoides fujianensis, assembly GCA_024699865.1. Classification (NCBI taxonomy): domain Eukaryota; kingdom Metazoa; phylum Nematoda; class Chromadorea; order Rhabditida; family Aphelenchoididae; genus Aphelenchoides; species Aphelenchoides fujianensis. Next base: position 769,364 of record JAMPIO010000026.1, read on the forward strand.
GTGCCCGCCGGCCCCAACACGAAGCGGAAAGGAAGATGAGCGGGCGGCGAGTAGACGGCGGACGGGATGCGGGCCAAAACGGAGCCGTTTTTGATGAAATCCAACCACTGGCCAGTCCCCGAATACTCATCCCAGTTGGCGGCGGGCCGAGCGGTTCCGAACGCTTGAGAACAGCCAGGACGGCGCCCGAGGAGGCGGCAACGGCGGACGAGGTGGCAAATCCACGAGCGCCGCCGCCTTCCGGTCGGTCGGCCGGTCGCTCCTCTTCAGCGGCCGCTTCCCTAAACTTTGTGCGGGCAAAAAGGAAGCGGAAAGGAAGGAGCGCTTCTTCAAAAATTTTAAAAATTTCTGTCCGTTTCCCTCCTCGCCCCGGTCGTTGCATTCTTTTTGCTGTCAACGTTTGCTCGAAGGCACAATGTAAGTGGAAGTTTTTGGTTTCGGGGCGGAGGTCGGCCACTTGGAATGTGGCCTCCAGTCGATTCGTGCGGGCATACGGTTGCTCGAATGTTTCGTGCCTGCATTCCCGGGGTCTTTGTCTTGGATTGCGGAGGTCAAGATTTCCGTTCGGCGCCTCCTCGTTCGCAACTCTTCGCTCTTCGGCCGGCCGGTCGGTTCGATGACCGCCGGCGATGAGTGCCGCCGTCCTCGCTCCTCCTCCTCCGCTTTCTTCTTCTTTCTTTCTGCTTATCTTCCGACTCCTTTTCGCTCGGCGTCGCCCACGCGTTTCGTTCGCGCGTCCGCATTTCGTCTATTTTCGTCCCCGCCGCGCGTCGTGCGGAATGTTCGAACGAACTCGGAATGGAGTTTAACGAAATTTCGACCCCATTCGGGAGTTTCCGCTCGTCGAGTCCACTTCGGTTCGTGTACTCTGATCGTAACGAGTTTAGTGCTCGTCGCAGTTTTACGTGGCCGCTGACGAAAGCAACAACGTCGTCGTTTCGTTCGTCTCCCATCCCTCGGACTAAACACGGCGCGAATTTGGGTGCTAACGGACGGTCGAAATGGACCGACTCTCCTGGTGAGTGCGGGAGGATCTGGGCAACAAACAACCACCGACGGGATGCTTGCAGGTACCAGCCGGGCGAAAGCATGGAGGAGATTCTCTGCCAGTCCGGCCACGTCGGCATCTTCGACGGCGATCTCAAGCAGTCGGCCTTTGAGCAGGGCACCGCTTCGTTGACGCTTCAGCGAGTGATCTGGGCGGACTCTTCGGATCCCGTAAGGGCTTGCCCACCTGCCCTTAAGTATCAATACCTCGTTTGTTTCAGGACTGCCGTTTGATTCTCCACCACTCACTTGTGGAGCGAATAGAACGCCACCACAAGACGATGTTCGGCCGGGGCGGGAAGATCATCGTGACGCTGAAGCCGGTGAGCAACAACCACATCCAAGGGCCCGGTCGCCGCTTCGGGCTACAACTCACTACGCTTCGTGTTCAAGAACGGCGGCGAAGAAGACGTGAGCATCGCTGGCTGGCTTTCAATCAATCCTCTTCGTTCAGTTCTACAAACGCTACGCCGATGCACTCAGCCGGCAGACGTGGAAACGAACGTCGTCGAGCTCGAGTTCCGCCGGTTCGGGCTCCCGCAACAGCCACGCACACTCGGGCTCCTTGAGCGGGCAGTCGGGACAGCGCGCGGCCGCCGTTCCGGGCGTCGAGAAGCGGATGAACGACCCGCCGAACAAGATCCAAGAATCAATTACTCAGGTACGTGAGTGTGCGAGTGCGAACTCTCCCGCCCGTCGCTTTCTTTGGGGTCTTGTTCCTTCGATGGTTGTTTTCGGTGCTCTTTCCCTTTTCCTCTTTGCTCTTTGTGTTCGTCTAAAACTCTTTCTGCATAACCGAAAGCCCCGCCCCGATCATTCGTTTGATCAATGCGTGCTAACGACTCTTTTTGCAACCGGGAACCAACCAGCCGTTCGGGCCACCACCAAAATCCCCCGGGAAAGCAACCATTCGTTGGCGGAATTCACTCCAGAAACCCTCTTTCGCATAACAAACACTTGCTGTGGGCCTCCTAATGTGATCGACCCGCATGATCGTCGTCGTGCAGAACGGTGTCGCTCGCTCCGCGTTTCCTTGTGGCTTTCGGTCTTTCTTCTTTTGGCGTCTTTTGGTCCTTTGAATGCGCAACTCCACCTCTTGATTGGAATTTTAGCGCGAAAAGGCGACTAAATCTAAGCATTCTTCTCTCTGTAGGCATTTGATGACCTGAGTAAACTCATGGAGCACGCTTGCGAGATGGTTAATTTGTCCCAACGTATTACAGAACGACTGCGATTAACCGAGGCGGAATTTACGGATGACGAGGTGAGGGTGCTCAAACGACAAGCATTCGATTGATCCCCGCTCCGATTTCAGGTCATTAAAATCAAGACATATCTGCTTAGTTTGGGCATTAGCGACGGGAGTGAAGCGGAGTATTTTGTGGAGTTGGCGAAGCAACTGGACACCATTCCTGGTCAAGCCGTTGAAAGTGAGTCCTTTTGCGAAGCAAGGCCTGCATGACCGTTCGGTCTCAGGAATTCGGGGGCGCCATGAGCCTGGCGGAAGCCTACTGCTACGCCAATCGATGCCGAGAAGGAGAGTTGATCTCACCGGAAGATCTGCTCAACGCGTGCAATCACTTGGAAGACATCAACTCGGCCTTCAGGTAGCGAAGATTGAAAGGGAAGTCTTAACCTCATCGATCTCTTTCAGAATCGGAAGCTTTGAGGACGGCGTTCTCGGGCCTGCAGCTGGTTTCTCTGGACGAGCAGGAAGAGATCGAAGAGGCCGTTCGTTGCGTCGAGAAGCTGAAGTTCGCCGCTCCGGAGGCCGTCTCTGAGCACATCGGCGTGAACGTCGCCTGCGCGATGGAGAGGTAAGGGCAAGCGAATTGAAACCTCAGTAGGCTCATTCGTTGGTTCAGATTACTCGCCGCCGAATCCGAAGCGTTGATCTGCCGCGATGAGACCGTCGATGGCATCGTCTTCTACCCGAATCGCTTCCAGAACGAAGCCGACGGCCAGCAAAACCACAGCACTTGACCAGTTTCTTTGTTTCTAATGTCCACTTGATTTCCACCTTCCACCGAGATCCGCCTCCACTTTCAACCTCCGACTTCCTCTCGTAACTGAATTGTGTTCTTCCACCGTGTGCCTGATTTCCGAATGCATACCGATCTATTCGACCGCAATTCGTTCAACAACCCGTCTTCTTCTATTCGTGTTGTAAATAGGCAAGTGCACTGTTTGTAGTTGCTAAGTAGGATGTCGATTTATTTGTGTTCTCTTTGCCCCGCTGTATTCCTCGCTCGTCCGGGTATTAAAATGCAAGAACCCTTAAGCAAAATCGAATCATTGGATGCATTTACGGAATTTTTTCTACTGATCGGATAAAATCTATTCTTCTTGTGCCTTCCTCCGAGTGTTTGCTCAAAACGAATCCAATTTATTGGCAAGAAAAGCAGCGAGTACCAGAAGAATCAACGAACTAAACAGAAACTACTACTCAAACTTCTACTGATCATTGGCCTCTTTGTACATGTCCGCCATTTCTTTCTTGTAGTACTGGCGGAGTTGAGGTCGTTTGGATTTGAAGGTGGGCGTGAGCAGGCCGTTCTCCACCGACCACGGCGTGGGATCCAGAGTGGACGGCTTTCACCTGCAAATGCAAGGCGATTAATGGAATAAATAAGGAGGTTACGACACGCACTTGTTCGATGCTGTTCAGCTTGTTCTCCTTCCCAAGGGCGGTGAGCTGCGAAAGGACGTGATTCTCGCGCCTTCTTGCTGCGGCAGATCTCCTCCAGCGACTCCTCGCCGCCGCCGTTCGCCTTGTGCCACTTGATCAACGCGTGAGCTTCGGGCACGATGACCGCAACGAGGAAGTTCTCCAACGAGTCGCCGTCCACGTACACCTGCTGCACGAGAGGGCACTTCACGTAGACGTTTTCAATCTTCTCTGGCGCTACGTATTCGCCTTGTGCCAGTTTGAAGATGTGCTTCTTGCGGTCGATGATCTGCAGGGTGCCGTCGGGAAGGATGTGCCCGATGTCGCCTGTGTGAAGGTAGCCGTTGCTGTCGAACAACTCGCGCGTCTTCTCGGGATCGTTGAAGTAGCCGCGCGTGACGGACGGTCCTTTGATCAGCACTTCTCCTTTGCGGTCCTTCACGAAGTAGTTGAGCTCCGGCACGTCCTCGAGCTTCAGCTTGGTGCACGACGCAGGACCTGAATTGCCGTTGATGATCGATCAGTTGCTTCCGCTCGTTTACCTCCGCAGTGTCCAGGCCGCGTCTCAAAGGGCCACGTCAGAGTAGCCATCGCGCAGCATTCGGTCTGCCCGTAGCCCTCCAGCACGTGCGCTCCGAAGGCCACCCGGCACGCGTCGAGGACTTCCGCACTGATCGGCGCGCTTCCAGTGACCACCAGCTGGACGTTTCCGCCGACCTGTTCTTGGAACTTCTTGACGACGAGGCGGTCCCAGAACGAGTCGCGTTGCACGATCCCCCGCTTGACGATCGCCAGCTTCCGGTGGTAGGCGAGACGGAAGAGGCCGCGCATGAACGGATTCGGCTTGTCCATCACTTTCTGCAATCCACACAAGCAATTAGAAGCAGTGAGGAACGTTCTACGCACTTGAATCAAGCCGTGGAAAGCGGTTCAGCAGACGGGGCACGGTGGGGAAGATGGTCGGCTTCAGCTCCTTCATGTCGTCCGTCAGCGTTCGAACGTCGCCCATGAAATAGCCGATCGAGCCGCCGAGGAAGAGCATCGACCAATGGACGACTTGCTCGAACATGTGGCTGAAATGCTCACAAGCATTGAATGTGAAAATTGAATCCGAGGCTTCTTACCTCAACGGCAAGTAGGAAATGGAGACCTGATTCGGGTTGTCCATGCCGGGCGTGAACGAGCGGATGATGTGGATCACTGCGGAGACGTTGGCGACGACGTTTTCGTGCGTCAACATCACTCCTTTCGGGAGTTCCGGTGGTGCCTGTTTAATAGTGAAGGTTTGCACCAAAATGTTTCGTCAAAACTTACCGGACGTGTAGCAGATGATGTAGAGATCGCTGGCCTTTGGTTCAACGTCTGCGTGGTACTCCCGCTCGCCCGCAGTGAGGAGATCCCTGAACTTGTGCAGTCGAATGCCGGCCGTCTCCGCTTGTTCGATGAGGGCGTGAGTCAACTTGGAGTGGTTGATCAGGACGATGTGCTTGAGGGTGGGCGTTTGGGCGGCATTCGTCAGGAGTTTCTCCACTTTGTCGAGCTCGTCCACAACGATCGCCTGCATTTCGGTCTGCTGCACGATGAACGTGGCTGCGTCTGCTCCGAGCGTGTCGTACAGCGGAACGGTGACCATCGAGAAGCGGAGGCAGGCGAGCGACGAGATGAACCATTCGGGGCAATTGCGCGAGTAGATTCCGATGTGTGTTTGATTGCCTGCAGCCAGCTGATAATTCAGCACTTGTAAATAAAGAGCTACCTGGCTGCACTCCAAGAACGGACAGAAAAGCAGAGCCGATGTTCTGAGATCGACGGAAAATCTCGGCGTAGTTGAGCCATTGGTAGGGCTGGTCTTTTGCCGCTCGATAGCCTGCAATTGAGAGGTATTAAATTCGAAACAAGTCGCCAAGATCGCTCACCCAAGCACTTGTTGTTCTCGCTTTTCTGCAAGACACGAAGAGGCGATTATAATCAAGAAAAACCGCGGTTAGAACTCACTTCCAGTCCGCGTAGGAACAGCTGGTAGAGGGTTTGAACGCCGTCCAGATTGGCGAGAAATTCCTTTGGAGTGTCCACTAAGCAGTCCGCTCTTGAAGGCGCCCTCCTCGTCCTGCACACAAATGAAAGGGTAAACGAGCAAATGAGGTACTACTCACTTCAATCGGGATCGCTTGATGCTGGCGAGAGACTCCGGGCGGGCAAACGATGCTCGGCCGGATCTTCCAACGGCGCACGGTGAAGAAGAAGCAGCCGATGGCCGCCGCAACGATGGCACTCGTCAGCAGCCCACCGCTCTCCTCTTCGATCAACGAAAGCGGCCAAACGCTCATGATTGCGGCGGAGAGCTGGCCGTCGTTCGATTGACTGAAGAAGAGGGTTCGGTTGAAACGAAGACGGAAACTTGCAGACGGCGGAAAGTTGAAAGCAGCAAAAGGATCGATTAAGAGCAACCGGAATCATTTGCCAGCCGCAACATGTTCGCTCGCCACCTTACACACTCGCGGCAACGGGCAGAGACGACGGCGAAGGCAACGGAGAGCGCACCGAAGAGAAGGCATAAGGACGGAGTGATGGCTGAGAGTAGCGCGAGGAAGACGGGTGATTCCACTGGTCGACTTCCCCCGCCGAGTGATCATTACAAAAAGGACGAGAAATGAATGATGTTTGCGGTCCAGACGACCCAACAGACACGAACTCGGCGAGTAGCGAGAACGGCGGCGATGAACAAAGAAAGCAGACAAAAAGAGCAGTGGTCTCGATCAAAAGAGTTCATCTTGTCAACGCGAACTTCGACCACTTGGACTTCACACGGGGAACAAAACAGGAAGCACTTGTGTGGGTGGAAGGATCACGTGTTGTTTTCGCGCGTCTTCTCGATTTGCACAAACACGCACCCGTCGAACACAAGGATTTATTTTCTTCGTACATTAGTCACAAAATGGACTTACGAAGGCAAAAATACACGCTTTCTTTTGTTGTTGTGGCTGCCCCGGTCAAGCAGAACACGAACACGCCATTCGAATGCTCGTAATTGTGATAACCCGCACCGCTGCGGGTTGTTTTGACGAGCGCATCAGAGCAAAGTTGCAAACTCCCGACCACGTTCACGTGCGGACCACTTTCGCTCGCCTGCCGTCTAATTCCGCCGAGATAAACGAAGCGAGCGGGCGGGCGCGTCCCCGTCTTGATCGAATGATCAACTCGTTTAATCGCCGGTTAACCGCTCGCCCCAAACTCGCCCGTGCACGTTCGGTTTCGATTGCGCGCGCAAAGGAGTCGAAACGAGCAACCAAAAGAAACGGGGTGAGACCGTGTAGTTGTAGCGAGGATTCGCTGCTTATATCGAGAACTGCCCACTCACTACACGTACGATCGAGTTCTTTACCGTTTATGCGAGAAAAGAGAGACAAATTATGTACATACAAAGAGTAATCGTGTAGTCAAGATCATGTGTGATTGAATTCGGAACCCGCACGTTCGTTCACGCCAGAAAAACGCCCTTCCTTGTCGGCTCCAGAATGATCGGGCTTCCGATGGGCGACGGAGTGCGGCTGCCCTGATCGAAGGAAGAAGTGCCCGAGTCATGCGAGTCTCCGGTTTGATGCATTTTGCGGAGGGCCATGCTGAAAGGAGCCATTGAATGAACGCTGTTTGCTTTGGGATCATCTGCTTACCGTTTCTTTCGCAGAGATCGCACCTTCTCGTCGGGCTTCTCGTCCTTCTCGCCCTCCACCTCCATCGGGCAGGTGTTGTGGCTGGGGTTCACGTGCGCGGGCGTGCCGCGAATAACCGCCGTTGCGTTCGATCGGCGACCTAACATCGGAGACAATCAGTAAAAATCATAACTGGGCAATCGATCACTTACCTTTCGGTTCGGCGTCAACAATCTTTCGCCGCCAACGCTCGCTCTTTGATCGTGCGGCGTCCGCTCCCGTCACTCGAACCAACTCCCGATTCCGCACGTTGGTCGAGGGAGTCCGCGGAAGAGTCTTCGGTCTTCTGCTTGGCCAACGCATCCCAATCGAGGTCCTCGCCCGAACGGATCCAATCCGAGGAACGCAATGCTTCCAGCGAGATTCTTTTGAAGGGATCAAAAGAAAGGCAGTTTTGGATGGTTTGCTCGGCGGCTGCAAATTCCCTCCAGTAATTGAAGGTTGTCAAGATGAGAGCTTACCGGCCGAGAACTCTGTGAGCCGTGGCAGAGGGCCCAGCAGGTGGCTCGTGCAGATGTCCTTGGTCGACTGGTACGGTAGTTGACCGTTGAGGCAGGCGAAAAGGACGACGCCCAGACTCCAAACGGCCGCTTCCTCGCCCAGGTACAGCGAGTGGATCAGGAACTCGGGAGGGGAATAGAGCCTGCAAAGAAGGCGTGAATTTAGGGGTCTAGTGCACAAATCAAACCTTGTGCCCTGGAAGCCGTGATGGCGAGTCGACTTCATCGAAGTGGCAGCTCCGAAATCGACGAGCTTCGTTGCACCCGTGCAGAGATCAATGACGATGTTTTCGTTCTGAAGTTACTGCGATGAAAGGATGTCCATCGACGAGATGCTCACCTTAATGTCTCGATGCAGGATCTTTCGCTGCATGAGAGCGTAGACGGATTCGACGACTTGGCGGAAGAGGAAAAGAGTGAGCTAAAATTCCACACATGAAGATCGTATTCGTGGTGAGTTGCTTGACTTACATCTTCGTTCAGATGTCCGTGTTCAGTGATGAAGGAGTAGAGGTCGATGGAGACGAGCGGCCGCTCCATGACGATGAGGAAGCCGTCCGGAACGGAGAACCATTTGATCAAGCTGATTATTCCTTCGATGTCCGAGCAGCGAGCTAGCATGACGAATCTCCATCGGTAGTGCGAAACCTTCATCGTTCTTGCCCCACTCGATGACGTTCCGCCGTTCCACGAATTTTACCGCCACTGGCTCGGGGCTGTTGGAGGTGGCAGCGAAGACCAGCCCAAAGCCTTAAATATATCTTGAAAATCGGTTAAGAATAAACCTCGCCCCCTTCCCAATTAAATCGGTCACGAAATAATCCTTCTTGAACTTCTGGAATCCTCGGCCTAACGAAGAGAAAGCAAATGAGATGAGTGGCCGTTCGCATTGGACTCACCGGTGAACAGGGACTTCAACGAGAGGAATTGGCGGGCAGCCGCCACGCGGACCTTCTTGACGATCTCGCTCAACGTCATCACGGCGATCAACACGGCATCTGGAATCGGAATCCCGTCGGAGTGAATTCGGCGAAAGAACGGCGCGAAAGCGAACGGTCTGGGCGCGCGAAAGGTAACGAACAAAAGAACAAACTCGTCCACTTGAAGCGTATTGACACGACAGAAGCGCGACGTGCAACGCCAACCGCCCGCACACCCCCAAAGATCGTCGATAGATCAAGCACAAATGGTCATGAGCACCGCAGCACGTGTCGATGGAAGACGGAGCGTCGAAAGGGGCGGCCGACAGGACGGCGCGGACGGGAGTTCCGCAAAAACAAGACCCCCACCTTTTTGTTCCTGTTTGCCAATAAATACCCCCCGGAAGGTGTGAGCCGAACAAAAGATGAGCGCGCAGAATGAGGAGTGAGCAGTCGAAAAGTGAACGCAACGACCGGGCGGCGATTCGCGTTGAATCAAAATTTGATTCCGGCGGATGGGCGAACTGTCCGCCCCTCCTTTGTAAACCAGCCACCCCCTCGAGCACGTCCGGCGAACAGAAGGAAGAAGCAAAAGTTCAACCCGCGCCTCCCTCCTCCCGAAAAGCCCATCAATCAGCAGCGAGTGGGCGGTTGGCGCGCGGCTCTTTTGTGTGCACAATCACGAACGGTAGGCAAATTCGCGGTGCGGGCGCAGGTCAAGCCGCGTGCAGTAAAGCAGGAGAAGAAGTCGAGAGGTGAAAGTGATCGTCCGCTTATAAACGAAACGGATCAAGCGCAACGAAAAGAATTGAGCTCTCTGAGCGGGCTCATGAGCTGCGTCATGTACGCGGAGTGATCGCAACTCCGTCCGTCCGTCCGTTTTGACGACGACGACGGCGCGTCCCTTCCGGCGTGCGCGACGAATTCGAAACACGCCGGTCGAAATTGCGGAATGCGCACGGGCGCTTATTGTTGTCGCTTAGTCGATTGTTATACGCGCCGTCGACGTGCACGTTCGATCGCGCGGCGCGCTCTCTTTTCTTCGGCGTCTGACGTCCGCCAACCTCCTCCCGCTTGCACGTCTTCGACGGCTTCTCAATCGGGTTTATTTCACATCTCCCCACACACACAATCGATGCTTTCCCTCTTCGTGTCCGTGATTCATCCATCTGCTGCAAATCCGCCGCGCGAATGGCGGCTAATCAACGGAAGACGAGCGGCGAACAGGCGAACCTTCGAGAACCGCCCCTCAATTGATCACCGCTTTCCTTGCACATTCCTTCTGTGCGGGTGTTGCGATCAGAAGAAGCGAGCGGAGTCTTTAAAAATGGTGCGCGCTCGCTTACCGTCTTTTCTGCACGCCGACTTCCCCCCGCTTGTTGTTGTTTCTTGAAGAACGACGGGCAGGCGGCGGAGGGTGGACGGCCGGCGGTGACGTTCTTCGCGCACCCCGAGTTCAAAAACCATGACGCCAGCGGCGGCGGTCGGTTGTGATCGATTTCACAATAGACGGCGGACGATTCACGCATTCCAACAGGCGAACAACGAACTCCCTCGTCTCGTCTGAACGCGACACCCGCACCCGTGCCTCCCCGATCGAACACAAGCGGAACAACAAAGAGATTTGCGGCTAATTAATCACCCCCATTTTATCACGATACCATCGCCCCCTTTGTTGGCTGCAAATTCCGACCGCTATCGTTCGCGCCCTTTAAACCTGTTCTCCCCTCCTGTTTGTCGACCTCACCCAATTTCTTGCGCAAAAGAAGTCAAAGCAAACCTTCACCTGAATTTTAATCATTTGCAGCACTTACTAGCTTTTAGCAACCAGGAAGAGAACGAATGGTCAGCCCACAGTCGAGTAGCAAAAGGACCGCGTGTGTACGCAGCACAACTCCACCGTCTAATGCGTAATGAGGCGGAAGCGGGGAGGCACGCGGAAGAAGAACAAGAGGATCGGAATCGTAGCAACAACTTGAATGAATGAATGAGCACTCGATTGTTTCAGTGAACGGCGTAATAAGATTGCGATCCTTCCGGCGGACACTTCCGCCCCGCTTGTCCACCAGCTGAACTCAACAACAATCGCAAACAAGCGGGCGCGCGTACGCGGCTGAAGGGGCGATTCCGCTTGATGCAATTAGCGCGCTGACTACTCGAGAGATCACTAACGTGAATAAACAAACCGGCCAGCATTCCCGATCGTTCGTATTATTAGCTTCTCGTTGTTCCCACCCACCCACATGTTTGTTTCTATACGTAACAACGAATGATCTCTGGAAGACGTGCTTGATGAAGACAAGGTTTATTACAAGGAAGAGCAAACTCGTCGCCGAACTCTCGCACATACCCGCCATGAAGACCCATAGAATCAATCGAGAATGAATAGATACTAGAACAACAGGACTATTCGAAAAGCAAAGATATGACAAACAACTGGATTGATGTGCGGAAATCAACGGGAATGCGGTCACATGAGCAATCGGTAGAAGGTTTCGTTCACACTCGGCGTGAGCAGAACGACCACCGTGTTCGTTGCGTTCGGTTGTTGCTCGAAGAAGACCTCCAGCTCGTCGAACAGGAGCATCACGTCCATTTTGTGCTTGGGCGACTGCTTGGCGATCAGCTGGAATTCCGTGAAGATTTGGTCGTGACCCAGCGTTCGGTCGAGGTTCGCGATGGCCGTCAGGATGTCCACGGGAAGGTCGGTGATCACCGCGTCGATTGTCTGGCGGCTGTTGAATCGCTTCACCAACGGCGTCAGAATGGCGTACGCGTGGCTCTGGGGAAAAGAAATAGAAAGAACCGATCAGAAGTGAACACGAACCTCGATCTTCTTCCGCTGGTGGTGGGTGTGCTTCAGGTTCTTGGACGAGCACGACTTCAGGTTCACGTTCGCCATCGAGGCGGCGGTCGGCAGGTTCTTGTTCTCGGCGAGCGGTTGATTCGAGCTGTCGGTCGTCTTCACGTCCTTCTCCTCCTTCGTGTCCCGCGACTGCCCGACCACGTACTTGATCGCTTCGGCTGCCGACGATCGATTCTGGACGATGCGGAACTCCGTGGCCGTCGCACTCGTCTCTTCGAACTGCGAGTTGGCGTAGACGACGACGTCTTCCAGGCTGACGAGCTGGAGAACGAACTGAACGGACCGATCGAGGCAGTACTCCTGCAATTCGCTCGATAAAGCAATCCTTGGATGGAGACGAAACTTACGTGCAACGAGCCGCCCAGGCTGAACACCTCTTCCCACAGGTCGGTGGAAATCGCTTGAGCGCGCAGCTGAGCGGCCAACGCCGTCGCCGCGCTGAAGTAGTCGAGACTCGAGACGGCGACGAGCACGACGCACGAGGGAACCCGTCGATCTGCAATCACAAGGGGGATGAACAAGAAGAAGGATTGAACTGACCTTTGCGAATGAAGAACGGGAAATTGCTCGCATTCTCGACGGCCAAGGTTGAAGCCGTAGGCGGCGCTCTCCGAAACGGGGATTGACGAGTTGATTTGTCGGTTGATCGCAAGGAAGGAATCGTAGCGACCGCCGGACAGGATGGGGCACCATTGGCTGCGGCCCTTCGCTTTCGGTGAACTCCACTCGAAGCGAGAACAGAAGGCCGTCGGAGAACACGAGCGGCTGGTAGACGAAGCTGAGCTGGAAGTTCAGGCACAACTGCGGGGCTGCAAGAAACAAATGAATCAAGAGGATGAAGGCTTTCACGCACCCAGCTTGTGGCAGATCCCGTGGTAGAGGAAGTCCAGCTGGGCCAATCCCTCTTCGGCTCCTTTGCGGACGAGGTCGTTCTTCGAGCGGAGCAACGGACGAAGGCGATCCCTCAGCTGGTGCGAGTTGGAAAGCGGAAGGTTGAGCCACGCGAGCATTTCGGTCGCCTTCGCTTCGGACAGGCCGCACTGATGAGTCAAGCCGAAGACGAGGTTCGAGTAGGCGTCCTCTGCAAAGGCAATCAGTTGAAACAAGAATGGGAAATCAACAATCAACTTCTTGTTTGGGAAGAATACTCGTAGAGCAGGTTGAGAACGCTGGCCATCGTGTACTCGTCGTTGATCCCGTGATGGAGGCAGACCGCCGTCAGGATCGACCGGTGGTTGAGGATCAGACGCCACTTCGTCGATTCGGGCACGTACAGGAGGCGGAAGATTTCGGTCGTCAACTGGAGGATCTCCAAGCGCCAACTGCTGAACTGGACTTCTCGCGGTCCGATCACGTCCACTTCGCACTCCCAACGAGAGACCGGATGAGAAGGCCACCGTTGCTGAAGACAAGCGGGTAGAGGGAACAAAAAATGAATGAGAAAGACGCACCTGATGCCTGACTGAACACTCGTCCGATGGAGAACGCCTTCATCCGCGGTGCCCCAACGTGTGCGCACAGGCGGGCGAAGCCTTGGCGGAAGGATTTCGGGAAGCTGAGGACGATGCCCTCGCGGTCCATCACTCGGTAGGCCTCGCACAAGCTGGCGAGCAACGAAGTGGACTCTCCTTCCAACGGGAAGTTGTTGGTGCACGGCACGAGTTCCTCGTTCTGCAGGCACTCGTAGCCGTGCAGTCGGAAGAGGTCGGCCAGCTCTTTGATCACGTTCATGCACAGGAAGAAGGGGAACGGGCGCTTGAACACGTCCTGAATGAGACCAAGGATTATTCGGCGAGTTTTCTTCTGTTTCTTACCGTACAGAACGCCCGATCGAAATTGTTTCCAATGGTCGGCGGCAGCGGGGCGTTGAAGAGGACGTCCAGGAGTTGCGGACGGAGGCGATGCTTCAGGTTCTGAGCGACTTGAGTGCACGTCTTCCGGAACTTGGTCTTCGGAAGAGGAGATGTGCGGGATCAGGCCCGACTCCAGAAGTTCCGTCGTAGAGGGTCGTTCGGTGGGCGACTCGTTCAAACACCAGCGAAGGAGAGTTTCGGCCGCCTTCCGGTGGGTGGGCGGGAGGTAGTCGAAGGTGTCGGCCGGCCACTTCATCTCCTGCAGCTGCTCCATGATGCGCACCCGTTCGAGGCGAGTGGCGGGCGGTCGGCAGATGGACTCGAAGAGCACGACGCCGAGTGAGTAGATGTCAAACTTCTGGTCGTAGCGCGTGCCCGACTTCTCGTTGCGGCGGCCTTCGGGCGGGATGTAGAAGTGCGTGCCCGCGTCCTTGCTCAAGCTCGTCGTTCGAGACACTTGGAGCGGATTGCTCGAGCCGTCCGGTCCTCCCGCCTCGTCCTCCGGCTGGAAGAGCGCCCGCGTCGCCAAGCCGAAGTCTCCCAGCTTCACGCGGTAGTCGGCCGTCAGGAACAAGTTCGACGGTTTGATGTCTCTGGAATTCAAGGACGGGAATGAATTTTCCGCTGCCCGCTTACCGGTGGATCAACTTGTAGCGGTGGAGACAATCAAGGCCGAGAATCGTCTCTTTGCAGATGCGCCAGATCATGGCCGAGTTCTCGTACAGCTCGCCCTCGTCGATCAACGTCCTGCAATGCGACAAACGGAATGGAAGCAGATGGCATCGGAAGCTTACCGCAACGTTCCGTACTTGCACCACTCCATTTGGAGGCACAAATAACTGAGCTGAGATTCGTTCGGCCGCTTGTCGGAGTTCGCCTTCTTCGGAGAGGTCCGACAGCGGGATCACGGCCCGTCCGTCCATCTTCTCGTCGGCGAAGATCACCGAAAGGTCGCTGCCGCGTGGGAGATCGCCGTCGAAATGATGGCCGACGGCTTGTGGCGGGGTAGTGTGCGGCCCGCGGAAGAAGCCGAAGCCGCCGGAAGAGGACGAAGACGAGGAATCGGCGGTGGTCGAATCGTCGGTCTTCTTTTGGTCCACTTTCGTCCCGCCGTCGGCCTCGTCCTCCAGATCGCGCAGTTTGGACGGCAGAAGCGAGAGGTCGTCGGAGATCGTTTGGGAGATGGGCTCGCTGCTGCCTGCAAGTCGGCAATCAGAAATCACTGTAGACAGAGGAGAACGTACTTTCGGTCCTCTCCAGAGTAGTCGATTCCACCCACGAGGAGAAGTAGCGGACGATGTGATCGTCGGTGATCTTCGAGAAGAGCAGAACTTCGTTCTTGATGCGCTCCACCTGTTTCCACGAGATGCCGCTGAGTGGAATCCGTTTGATCGCGTAGTTGTTGCTGTCGAGCTTGTTTCTGAACGAGCAGCCAATCAGTGGAATGCATGAGGAAGGGTGCTCACCTGGCCAGCCACACTTCGCCGAATCCCCCGCGCCCAAGGAAGGAGATCACGTGGTACTCCTTGAGCAGCCGACCGGAGTTCTTCATCGAAGTGATCGGAACGAACGTGCTCGCACTCCCGTCCTCGGTCGACGGAATGGCCGGGCAGCCTGCAAGCGAGGATCGTTAGAACAATGAACAGTAATTTGAAGCGAACTCACTCAAGTAGAGGAACGGATGATCGGAGAGCGCTTGGATGTGCGCGTCGGGCAGATTGCATTGAGCGACGAAGTCGTCCAGACATCCCTGATCGACGCTCAAGCTCTTGTTCCTCTGCGAGATTTCGGTCAGAATCCTGCCGAAGTCGCGGATGTCCTGCAAACGAAGCGAGTGGATCGAATGGCGGCGTTTCCGGTCGCCGTCGTCCGTGATGTGGGCGAACGATTGGCAGAAGTGGAGGATGTCGCTCAGCAGGTGGTGGTCGGAGAGGAAAAACGTGTTGTCCGCTCGCACCCAGATCGTGTTCAAGCCGAGAGCGCCGTGAGCCACGCGCCCCTCGTGAAGTGACTTCAGGCCGCAGATCAGATGGTTGGCCAGCTGCGGAAGCAAAGAGCTCTGCAAAGAGATAAAGATAAACGAATGGATTGATGGATAAGTGGTCACCTTTGAGCTCTTGATCAATCCCTGCAGAACGCCTTCTTGGCCGAGCGTTCGGGATCCCAACTCGATGTACTGGCCCAAGAGGAGGCGGACGTCGAAGAGAGTGGACACGTTGGAGGCCCGATGCACGTGGCAGAAGGAGGTACGTCGTGAGGAACTCGTCGTCGATCGGCAGAGAAAGGTGCTTCAGCACGTGAGAGGCGAATGTTCGCAGCGACTTCTCGAAAGCGACCAGCTTGTTCGTGACGTTCTTGTCCCGTCGAAGGAGTTTGTGCTCGAAGCGGAATTCGGTCACGAGAACCGGGCGATGCTGCAAGAAAGGATCGTTTCAATCCCCCTTTTTGCCTTCATCACTCACTCCGTCCCACGCGAGCCACTCGGTCGCGAACTGGTGCAACGGTTTCCGCTGGACGGTGGAGTTCAGGATCCTCGACACGTCCACCACTTGGCCCGCCTTGGAGATGAGCTCCACTTTGATCGCGTCGCCCAACGGCCCGATTCGCTTCAGGGTCTTCTCGAGGCGGCACTTCTGCTCGTCCTCCGCCCGCACTTCCACCGGCTCTTCCTCTTCGGGCAGGAACACGCTCTGTCGGGAGTCCACGCTGTTCTGCCGGGTGGTCGTTCGAATGGCGGCCGGCTGGAGTTGCGAAGTGGGTGGACGACTGCCGCTCGTCTCTTCGTTGCTCTCGGCCGACGTTCGTTTGGTCCGCAGGAAGTTCTGCGTCTCCATGCAAAGGTCGTAAATGAGTTCCTGCAAACGAAGCGAACAGAAGTAAGAAAAGGAAAGTTGAAAGGACTTACAGAACCCGACACGTGGCCGATCCGATCGTTCAGTCGTTGGAGCAGCTCGGCGGTCTCCGTTTTGGTCACTCCGATGGGCTTCAGAATGGCGATCTTCGGCGGTCTGAAAGCATGAGACAAATGAAAGAAGAACAGAAAAGGAACGCACTCCAGCGGGTAGAGCGGCGGGCACACGATGTCCAGCTCGACGGAACTTCCCGCCGTTTCGGTGGTTGAGGGGCCCAAACGGACTCGGAGCTCGAGGTGTTGGAATTGCTGCAAACAAAGGAATGAGGAGGCATTAAATGGACAGCTGGAGAACCTACCTTCCAGCAATCCCTCGTCTTGCAGTGAACGACCGCATCGCCGTAGATCAGCTTGATGACTTCGGCCTCGTCTTCCGCCCGCTTCACGATCTCGTCGCTGGGGCCCATTTCCGGTGTTCAATCGACGGACGAGCACTCGCGGACCGGGAGCTCACATCCCGTCGAAGACCCGCGATTAATCCACCGATTTCACTGCAACAACTCCACTCAAGGCAATCAAGTGGTCACTCTGCGTGTATTGATTTTTGCTGTTGACTGCGGGATTCGCTCTTGTGCAGAAGACGATTCCCGAACGTGTCATCGAGCTTCTGTCAATGCAGTCCGCGATCACGAATCGATTGACAACGTCAATTAACAAGCATGCGAGAACCAAGCGTTCGATAGCAAGTGATTGAAGAGTGAAACTCGTTGTGTTCGTTTGCCCTACACAGCCAAGACACGGAACTTTTCGAGAAGTTTCTGGTTGGGCGCTCAGTCGACTCGATTGGACGTCATGCTTTTGGAGTTGGATGTCCACTTTACCTTCAATCGACGACGAATGGACGATTGAACGAAGACAAAACCAAAGTGTTCCACTTTCGAACGCATGTGCGCACCAGTCGGCCGGCCGACCCATCCGACGACCACGTGCGCACATTCCGCCCACACAGCCACTCGCTCGCCCCCTTGCTTCCACTTACTCCTGATTTTTGCTGCTCGGCGATCATCAAACACGTTTGATCGTCGATGTTCGCTAATGAAAATAATATTTGATGAGCTGAGGAATCACCAGATATCCATGTTCTCTTCATTCAATAGCGAACTGGCGACCAGTGGTCAAGTTTTCGATCGAATTCTCCGGATTTCTTTTTCGTTCGTTGAAAGTGTTCCTGACGATCGACTTGCTTCTAGTTGTTTGTGGTTTACAGCTGAAACGTGGCTTGTCGCTCATTGAGAGAGGCGGTTTGCACCGTGCTTCAATCATGGAATGGAGCGCAAGAGAAGGGGAGGAATTAGTTTGCTTCTTTTCGGAAATGAGCGGCCTTTTCAAGCGTTATTCCTCATTATCCGTATACTATTCGTCAGCAAGCGCGGCAGATCATCGCGGATATTCGATATCATATAGCATATTCTTCTATTTTCTCATATTTCTTTACTGCTTTCAGTTTATTCATGCCTCTTCATTCCCTGTGACATTTCTTGATCCGAAGAATCACTCAAGTGCAATTCACGAGCCGCCCGTTGGAGTCCGCCGTTTCCCGTCGATGTAAACACTTTCTCTTTCGGGCCCCGCCTCGCACCAACGACCTCAAGATGGCGGAGAAACGGAAACTCCTCAATGAGATGGACAAATGCTTCAAGAAGGTGAGTTCTTTCTCCGTTCTTTTATTCTTTCGCCTTTCCGCATTTCAGATCGACGAAGGAGTCGAGATCTTCGAGGAGACGATGGGCAAAATGGGCGAAGCGAACAGCGACAACCAGCGGGACAAGCTGCAGGACGACTTGAAGAAGGAAATCAAGAAGGTAGGCGCTCACTCGGCTTCGTTCTTCCATTGACACTCCTTGCTTTCAGCTCCAACGGCTCCGCGAGCAAGTGAAGGGATGGCAGAACTCCTCCGAGATCAAGGTGCCCTTTTTGCTGCTGCTTCTTTCGTTCGACGCGCTCTGTTTCAGGACAAGGAGAAGCTGAATCAGTACCGGAAGCTGATCGAGCAGCGGATGGAGACCTTCAAGGACGTCGAGCGCGAGAACAAGACCAAGCCGCACAGCAAGCAGGGACTCTCGGCCGAGGAGAAGCTCGACCCGCGCGAGAAAGGAGAAGGCGGACACGTTGGAGTGGTTGAATGTGAGGCATCTTCTTTCGCTTCTTCCCTTATTTCCACGCAATTGCAGGCCCAAATCCGCAAGATCCAAGACGAGATCGATCGGACCGAGTCCAAGATCGAGGCCTTCACGACGCCGGCGGACACGGGCCGCAAAAGGGGCAAAGGGAAGGACACCGGGATGAAAGGAGCGGACAAGGAGGTCAGTTCGCTTCCTTCATTCGATTGATCGCCATTCCCGTTGTCTTCAGAAAGTGGAGGAGTTGAAGAAGCATCTCGAGCGGGTCAAGTTCAACCTAACCAACCTGGAAGTGTGCATGCGGCTGATCACGAACGAGAAGCTGGAGATCAAGGAGGTGATCAACAAGCTAAAGGAGCCGCTGGACATGTACGTGGACGCCCTCGACCCCGAGAACGACAACGATCCCGCCACGCTGGAGACGATGGAGCCGGACGGTTCGTTTGCTTCGTTCCTTTCATTGCTTGACTGTTCCGTTCTTGCAGACGTGTACAAAGAGCTGAACTTGGGCGCCTACATCTCGCAATTGGGAGCGACTTCCTTCCATTCGATCGACGAAGGAGAAGAGTGAGTGCTTCGTTTGAGCAGTCGTTTCACTTTGAACTCTCCGTCGCCTTTCAGTCGGATCGGTGCACAAATCGCCGTCGGGATCTCCCACGCACGAGGACACGCCGAAGCCGCGGCAGCCGAGCGGTGGCGAGCCGCAGAAGGTCACCCGCTCAAAGTCGATCACCGCCACCGTCGCCGCTCCGACGGCCACGGCGGCGAGTGCTCCGTCGAATCCGATCGCCGTTCCGTCGGCCGCGAACGCCCGAGTTACGCGGTAAGAAGCATACGTCCGACCGATTCATTTGATTCTTTGGGCTCGCTTGCAGACAAACGAGCGGCGAGAACGCGTCGTCGATCTCGTCGCCCCCGCCGCCCACCCCGCCGCCGGTCCCCTACTCGACGGTCGTTGCCGGCCAAGATCAAGACCGGGTTTGTTCAGGACCAACGGACGAATGCTGATTTCCTTCGTGTTTAGTGGAATCCCGACGACTCGGCCGTCCGTCGCCCCGCACGTCCAGCCGGCTTCCTACGCCGCGGCTGCCGCTCGCGCCTCGCCGCCCGTCCACCAGCAACGAGCCACCGGAACGGCCACTCCGCAGACGCCCGGCGCGAATGCCCCGCTCACCGTCCCCGTTGCGGCCGCGATGGCCGCCGCTTCGACCGCCGCCGCCGCCGCCACGTCCTCGGCGCCCACTTCTGCGCCGAACACGGCCGAGAGCACGAACTCGAACGCGCCGCTGGTGTCGCCGTTGGGCGCGAGCGTGAACTCGCCGATGGCCGCCAGCATCACGCCGCCCACGTACGCCGCCGTCGCCGCGGCGGGCTCGTCGATGACGCCGCCGCCCTCGTCGGTCAGCATGCCGCCCGTCATGGAGGAGCAACAACGCGCCGCGTCGGCCGTCACCGCCGCCCAAATGCAGCGAGCCGAGGGCGCCAAGCCGGACGACAAGCGGCTGTTGGGGCAGGGCATGAACATGGACGAGTTGAGTGCGGCCATCAACAGCATGTCGCCCGAACAGCTGCGGGATTTGGTGAACGCCGAGGAGCCGGCCGTCCCCAAGACGCCGCAGACGTCCATGATTCCGCCCTACCTGGGCGCCATCCCGCTGGGCGTGCTCGAACCCACCAAGGAGATGGAGGCCCACCTGCAGATGGTCGACGCGGTCGCCGGTCGGATGCCCGTGCCGAGCGACAGCGAGAAGCGGCGCATGGGCAATCAGATGATCCAACCGTCGCCCTGCTTCACCGCCCCGTACTACCCGCAGAAGATGATGCCCAACTTCGAGACGCTCGAGTACTACACGCGGCTTCAACCGGAGACCCTCTTCTTCGCCTTCTACTACTTGGAGGTGAGATCTTCGTTGATGGAGTGCCCGTCCACTCAATTCTTCTCCTTCCAGGGCACGAAAGGCTCAGCTGTTGGCGGCGAAAGCGTTGAAGAAGCTGGCCTGGCGCTATCACATGAAATACCTCCAGTGGTTCCAACGACATCAGGAGCCGCAGAAGATCACGGACGAGTACGAGCGGGTGAGCAGAGACACGAACGGACCGTTAATGTGAGGGGCTTCTTTTAGGGGTCCTACCTGTTGTTCGATTTCGAGAAGGTAAGAAACTGCTCACGTTCATCTACTTATTTCCTTCTTTGCAGTGGACTCAGCGGAAAATGGAGGACTTCACTTTCGAGTACAAATATCTGGAGGACACGGATGTCGACTGATCGTCTCGCAGTGTTCCCGAATTGCCAGTTCTTCGATGAGGTTCATAGTTTCTAGTTTTCCCGTCTTTCCTCCCTCTTTCTTCTTTATGCCCCAAATTCTCGCCCATTGGTTGGACGACGTTTGATCGACAAAATACGTGGTGGGTATTCATTTGATCGTGTCCCTCTGTTCATCCTCCCCTCTTTTCAATTGTTTTGTTTATTTTCTACTCACTCTTGTGTGTTTTCCAGTTTCGTCAAAATTCCAAAGCAAACGGTCGTTTTCGGATCTCTAAGCTAATCAATCAGTCAATCACGTTTCTTGTAATTTCCGTTGGGTTGAGAGGACTGGATAAACGGCTAGTCATCAAGATTGAGTGCCTTTATTTGGACAGTTAAAGAACGAACGAACAATGAGATCTTCGTTAAAGAGGGCGAATGGAAAAGGAAGGACGGAATCACTGAGTTGCACCGGAATTGTACATCGAGCGGTAGATCTTGCTCGCTCCACTGATTATGCCCCAAACGGGGTTGGAGATGGCGATGGGAGCCTGCATCAACGGGAAAGACTTGCTGTGGCGGCCGTCTCCCGGCTGTCGATCGAAGTCGAACGGGTGGATTCGGAAAGTCGTGCATGTAGACAGCTCCGTTCTGAAATTGACAAAGATTAACGGGGGATTGCGGCTCGCTTCAACTCACGTCATCGTCCTCGTAGTCACTGATGCCGTTGATCTTCTTGTCCAGGAAGATGGCCAACGATTGCACGTGGACGGCAAGGAAGCAAACCAAAAGAAGGAGCAGCAACGACTTCAGCATTGTACGCCTGAATGAAAGAAGGAATGAGTTCTGTTCGAAACAGATGCCTAAGCACACGACGAATGCGGAAAGAGCCCACGCCCTAAATACGGTCGACTATTTTAGAACACGAGCCAATGAACAAGAACGAAAGGAATGACTTCCGCCGCCCACCCACCAAGTTTTCGGCTGTTAACCGTTGATCACGCTTCCATTTTTACCCACTTCCCTTCTACGCATTAATTAAAACGAAACCGGTGGATTACGAACAGACACTACGCAAAGGGCACGGCGCCTTTTTGGGTCCTATCGAATGAACAAATGATCCCATTTCCGTGCCTTGAGTCAACAAACACCCGCCTCCTCCGCTTCCGTCGGCGTCATCAGCCGAAAACGAAATGAACACGACTACCGCAAATCGTTTATTCAACCGAGTTACCGACCGTTCGCAGGTGCAAATCCAATTGATGGGGGTTATTTTCGGAGGACATAATGGAGTTATCGCTACGAGAAGCACGTCAAAACAAGGGCGCTTATGGCAAGGGAGAGAAACCAGTGCGTAAGAACGCCCGAAGACGCGCGGATGTCCGCCCAACACTGCGTGGAATACGGAATGGAATCGGAAATGGCTTACTGGAGAACGAACGCCATCATGAACTTGAATTAATCATCCGAATGACGTGGCAAGACGAACAGACGAACGGAGAAGACGGCAGTTAGAGGAGAGCTGTGGGAAGGAGGAAGAAACGAAAAGCATGAAAGCGTAAGGGGAAGTCGGAAAACAAAGGATTTGAGCTGCTCGATTAAATCCGACTAGACATGATGGCCGACGAGTAGAAGCACCGTTCGCAGCACAATTCATTTCCATTCAGGCGCACGTCCGTTCCCTTTCGCGTTGCCCGTGTTCAAGGACACGCCGCACCGAGAGCAGCGGAAGCATTGCATGTGATAGAAGAGATTTGAGTGCATCGATGGCCATCGCTTGTCCGCGACCTGAAAAGCACGTGGAATGGAAGGGATGACGAATCGAGCGGTCACTAACCGAGTTGGAAGCGGCAATGCGCACAGTTTTGCTTCCCATTGACCGTAACCACGGGATCGTCGCGGACGGACGGCTGATCGAATTTGTTGCGCCCTTCCTTGCTCGGCGGCTTGACCCACGGGTTGTGGCTGGCGTAGGGCGTGACGTACATGCGAGGCGGCTGCAAGCACGGTGTGAGTGGACTGTTTTCGTTGAGTCATTTTGAATCCAAAACATCCGACTACTCGGCGGTTTGTTTTCTTTGAACGAACCTCCGGTGCGGCGGTCGGTCGGGGCGGCGGCGAGGCGAAGCGGGGCACATCGTAGCGGCGATCGAAGGTTCGCTGCAAAAGTTGTGATCATTTTGTTCAGTCCCCAGCCAGCAGATGAGAAAGATGGAAGAACGAGAGTGAACAGAAAGGACGAAGAAGAAAGAAGTTGAAGAGTGATCGGCCACTTACGCTTCCGTATTCGCCTTTGGCTGCGGATCGGTTGCGAGGCAGAGACATGCGCATCGCAGATCGCTTCAACAACTGCGCGCTCACTCGCTGACTCAAAGAATTTTGCTCCCGCCCGGCCGCATCGTAAAACCGAAAGTTCACGGGCGAAATCGCCGTTCCGACGTCCGCATCCTTCGGTTGAGCGGCCGGCTGACTGCGAGCATCGAATTTCGGGGGCAACGAAAGGACGGGAACGCGCGGAGGTTGGCGGAAGGGTAGCCGACGGCCGGGAAGCGGCATGATCTTCTGCGGGTGCTCGAACGTTCGCGTGTGGCACTCGTCGATGTTCTCGTAGACGTGCGGGACTTCCGCTGGTTGGCTATTCTTCTCCTGCCCGCGAGCTTGCGGAAGAGTGTCGGGGAAGACGACCCGCTTTCGATGCTTCTCTTCGATCAGTTGAGGAGAAAGCGGCTCATTTCCGCGGCTGTTGAACTGCTCCACCGACTTCGAGCGCCAGGACGGCAGCGCGGGGTCCACGTGCAGCACGCGGTAGGCCGCGTCGGACGCTCGCGTGATGCGCGCCAGACTGCCGGTCGTTGAGGAGATGGAGGCAGAAGAATCGGGGCTTCGAGGACAACGACGGAGCGCGAACGGGCTCGTTCTTGCTCTCCGTTTTGGCCACTCGTTCGTAGTCGTCGGAGTTCGGAGTGCCGATCGAAGTCACTTCTTCGCTCCTCGCCGGTGATGAGTCGCTGCTCGGCCGCTTCTCCTCACTGCTGCTGCTGCTTTTGGTGGTGACCGTCGAAGGCGGCGATTTCAACTTCGGACTCCCGTTCGAGGCCTCGAATCGACTGCGGAGGATGGCCGAGAGGGAGTCGACAACATCCGAGGTGCACGAAGAAACGTCCGAAAGGGTGCGGCCGCTCTCGCTCGGCTTGATTGGCGGCTCTTCGGGCTGCGGCTGAATTCGAAGGGTGTAGAACTCGACTTCGGTTCGAGAGGACTGAAATGTTCGCGTTGTTGCCCGGTCCCAACTGATCGACAGACGAAGAAGACGGACAGTGGAGAGCCAGCCGGTTGGACGGACGAAGAAGGTCGAGCAGAAGCCGCCGCAACACCAAACACCTCGACAGGAGGGACAGCCGGTAGAAGGATTAGGAGTTGAATGTAAGCAGCAATGGACGTTCCGCTTCCTCGCTTTTGCTCACGAACGATCCCCGTCGACGATACCGACGACAAACACTGTTATTATTAATCGCACAATCGCGCACTCTCGGACGAACTCGAAAAGGGGGAGTCGTCGGAGTGGTTTTTCGTTCGACTAACCCGAATTTCCATGTAAATCGGCTTTCGAGCGACGAGCACACGCACGCCGCCGCTTCGCATCGAACGCGAGCGGAAAGCGGAAAAACGAGAGCGGCGATCAAAAAAGAAGTGGATGGACGGTCGCGGCCGATCGCCCTCATGATCCTCGATGGAAGTGCTCGCGGAATAAACGACGGAAAGTAGCCGAAAGAGAAGAGAAAATGCGGTAGTCAACAGCAGCACCCAACAGGATCCATTGTCGAAAGGAACAAGCATCAATAATGAACGAAAGATTGCGGAATGAAGAGGAAAGGAATGTCAAATTGGAAGCCGACCGGTCAAAAGAAGCCGAAAGAAACACAACACCCGGCAGGCTCGAGGAAACACTCACCGGAATCGGGCGAGACTCCACGGACGACGCGGATGACGAAGCGCTCCGATTGCCGCCGATCGCCAAAACGCTTCCGGCCGCCGACGGGGCGGTGGAGGCCGAGGAATCTAAACCGCAAGGGCGATTAATCACTGATTGAGGGAAGAAAAAACAAAAAGCGGAATGTTCCGCACGCCCCAACGTCCCCAACGGCCGCTGTTCTCGATGTCAAACAACCGGGATGAGGCCGAATGTTTGGAGAAGAAGCCGCTTCCCGCACCGACCACTCCCTCACTGCAAACTAACTCACCGCTTCCTTTCCGACGGTCCACCTCCGGCCTGAAATCCTCGATGCGGCCGGGCGTGGGCCGGCTTTCCCACGCGCTCACTCGATAGTCGGCGGATTTCATCGACGGTCGAGGGTCGAGCAGGTCGCGCAACGACGAGGACAACGTCTGATCCATCGGTTGTTTGATGGCAGGGGCTGAAAGCAGAAGAGTATTGAATGAAGCAGTTGTTTGAATCAAAAAGAAGCCCACTTCGAAAGCAATCCGCCGCTTCGAAGTGGACGAAAAGAAGACCAATTTCTTCGCCGAATTCCGGAAGAATTTGTGGCGTACCTTTGATTCATAACACGTTTGAAATCACCATTCTTTCATCTCTTCTTTTGCCCTCGACTACGACGCGCCGATTCAACGGTCGGCGGCTTCCGCTTTCTTTCTTTCGCCCTCATTTCCCTCATTCCAGCCGCCGTCCGCGAATTCACGCCCGCCGTCGCTGTTCGTAAAAAGCGGGCGGAACGATTCGCGGCGCCGCTTAACGGCGACCGACGACAAGCGAGCGGAAAAGAAATCCGTTGCGGGCCGCAACGGCGACCAGAAGCAACATCTTCGCGCGCGATCCCTCCGTTGCCGCCGCCGCCGTTCGGAGGTCGACGCGCAGGGATCGGCGGACGGCGAGCGGCACGCGAAGCGGTTTGCTTTTTCGACCGCCCGCTTATTGAAATCCACGCCATTCACCTTCGAGTCGCAACGAGCAACACACGGGGGTTTTCCGCATTCCGTGCACACAAAAGCGGTCCTCCGCCGCCCGTTGGAATCACATGAGGGGCGAATGCAAATGAAGTTGGCAGCGAGCGGGTTGTTGCAATCACTCCACCTACCCGACGGTGTTTGGTGCGTGGATTGGAGCGGCCGTTTGGGAGTCGCCGCAGTTGGACGCGGCAGAGTGTTCGGGGGCTGGAAACAAGCGAAAGAGAAATAGAAAAGAAGCACGTGAGCATACCGACGGCGGAATGAAGATCCGCAGAACGGCGCCGTCCGGAGTGGTCGTGTTCTTGATGATGGAAGAAGCGGAAGAGAGTGGAGGAAGCGAGTGATCACGAACGGGCGATGAGTTCACCTCCGGCACCTCCTTCTTGACGAACACCGCCGATGTGGCCGTGAACGTCGAGCGGGGCGGCAAGCTCTGCATTCGACGCTCCCGACCGCCGGCCGCCTTCGCCTTCTCGATCTCGTAGATGGTCAGGGCTTTGCGCGTGGTGGAACGAGGCGGCGGGCTCAGTTCGCTCTCGCTGAACGACGAATCCGCTGATTCACGGCCCGAATCGGAGGTGATCGTGAGAGTGCGGACTAACGGCAGCGTGCTCGTGTCGTACAGCGAGTAGATGCCCGGATTCCACAGGTCGCACGCGTGCAGTCGAGGCATCGTGGAGTGGACGTGCGATTGGAGACGACGAACGAAGGTGCCGGACGGGCTGTCGGCCAACGGCGGCGAACAGACGCTGCTCGGCGGCGAAAGCGGCATCGAGTCGGCGTTGGAGAGACGCTTTGGGAGTCGACAGTTGAGCCATCGTGTTGCTCAAGAATCAGTTGGCGGTAGAAAGCATTTAGCGGAAGGTCGGACGAGTGTGTGCCGAACGCAATCCCGTCGTATCAATAATCAAATAGAAGACGATCGCAAACATCCAGCAGCGCGCATCGCAGTCGCTCGAAAGGTCAAGACGGGGCGCGAAGGTTTACCCGAAATGAACGCAGTTTGTTTAGCTTTCGGTGCAGAGGGCGTCAAGATGCGAGAATCCTTGCCGTCGAATATGCGCGCGGATGTTTTGACCCGCATTCCTGCGAGTTCCTGCGCGAAATCCCCGCAATCGCTTCTTCGGATCTTCCGCGTTCGCTACCCTCCACAGCCACGCCCACTCGCCACTTATTGTTACGGACGATTGGGATATCCGGGCGGATGTTTTGAATGCCAGCTATCGTTGCGGACATTCTTTTCCGTTTGAGTTCTTTTGTTTGGTTCGTTCGACCGTCAGCACTAACGGCGTTTTCTGGTCGATTTTTGTCGCAGTTTTCGTTTTTTTCTTGATTGAGGCGGCGATGCGGAGCGATAAGCGGCGAGGCGAAGCGAGCGGTTGAGTGAAAACGAGGTCGAGATCGTCTTCCGAGATTCCGGCCTGCGGTGGAATGCGCGGAGGATTCCGAGGGCTTTTCGTCGCCAATCAAATCCTCCCGAAACGAAGCTGCTCGCTCGTCTTCACGTGTCGAGCGAACGGCGCGTCTTCCGGAAAATCGCCGCCTGATCGCCGCCGACCGGAGGCGCGACGTGTAAACAAATTCATTTCGCCCGCTCGGCCTTGACATCCGCTTTGAGCGCCGCGGATGTCCGTTGATCCGCCGGGAGCGTCCATCAAACAGGCGCCAGTTTGCAATCATCCCGCGAATTTTAAGAGGCTTACCGTTTTCACCGGCGCCCGTACTACGGAAGAGCGTGAAGAAGTTGTGTTCCTTGATTGCATTCGCATTGAAATCCGTCGGTTGTGGAGATGGCGGGGAGGGCAGTTTGGAAGTGCCGATCAGGATCGTCCGACCCGGCATATCTGCGGGAGCAACGAATTAAACGTAATATCAATCAAGCACGTTCGAATCCTTACCGAATGGTCGATAAACAAACACTCAACAGAAGGAAAAGGTGTGAAGGAAAGAAACAAATTGGTTTACGTGTGGAAGTCGCCGAACAGAAGAAGTCAATCGTTTTTTCGCCGCTTCAAGTGAGCGCGCAGAGGTCGTGGTTGAGCGTCGGCCACTTGAAATCCCACCGGTCCGTTCGGCTAATTGCTCTCAAGGTGGTGAGAACACGATCCGCAATCCTTTAAACCGTCCTTCGTTCATGAAGAAGAGGATGCTTGCAAGCCCGAAGACGAACGATTGACCAAATCCACGGCATAATTGGCCACAATTACGACCTAGTCAGTCATTCGGTGAGCAAAGAGCAGACGGAAGTCGCTTGTTTTTCGGAATGCGTGCGGGGGCTGACCGGCGATCGAACTTTGTCGCTTCCGGAGGGCATCGAATAGCCGCAGGCATGGCCTGATCCTTGCATCGAACGTGTTTGCGTACGAACGACGATTAAAGTACGGGCATTGACGGGGACAAACGGGCGTGGAATGTGATGATCACTCCGTGCGGTTCAAGGTTTCATCGTACAAGGAACAGTTTTGCGTTCGTCGGAGGACGAAAAACGTTTTCTTTGCTCTAATTGGGTTCAACAAACGCCAGCCGCCGCTTATCAGCTCCTCGACGGCCTCATGCTTCGCTCATGGCTGGAGCACGCAATTAGTGGGCACACAAAGGGAAGGATTCTGCTGGCCGTGTTTTCGACCGCCGATCACGCCCCGCCAATCGAATTTCGTCGCTATAAAAGCGGGACTGGCCGTTCTTCGAAAGCATCTTCTCTCCAATTATCACCACTCCCGCAATGGCCGGATTGCAACTTCTCGCCGCTCTTGCCCTCGCCACGGTCCTCAGCGTCCAGGCGTGCGTCACCTTCCCGAACGGCACCGACACGAAGGCCAACTGGTTCGTCTGCCCCGATGTGGACAACGACGGAAAGATCTACTCCGTCGAATTCACCGACATGCAGGGTAATTGGGAAGCACATTCATTCTTTTTTACATTTCTTCTGAATTGCAGGCAAGGACGAGTACCCGATCAAGCTGACCGAGCCCCTGGAAGTGGTCATGAAGATCAACAACCCGGGCTCGGCCCACAAGAACATCCGCCTCGACATCGACATCTACTCGTGGGGCGGATGGTCCGGCTGCGACTGGCACGAGATCCCGACCTTCGGCCTGCTGTTAGTTTTCTCTTTTTTTGCCTTCTTAACATCCTTGTTTGTTTAGGAGCAACCTCGACGCGTGCCAGAACGGCGTCCCGTGCCCCATCCAGCCCGGAGACCAAACCCTGAACATCACACTCGATTTTAGCAAATACTCGTCGATTATCGCTCTCCTTACCGACGACGCACCCTATCAGCTTCATTACAAACTGACCGACAAGGACTCCAAAGAAGGCGACTTGCGCGGAAGTTCAGGCTCGCGCAAAGACCAAGAAGTAAAGGGTGGATCGTTTCAAGTGTACTCTTCATGTGTTGTTTGCTTTTGTACATCGAAATAAATCCCCTTGTCGTTGAATTCGGTCAGTTACCTGCATTTACACAGCGCAGGCGTTAGCCGGTTAAGGAATCCTCTTTCCGCTAGCGGTTACGCGGCGATAAGTACACAAAAAGTGCCCGGGCTCCAGGAAATGGACACTTGGAACTGCGAAGGAACGCGGCCACACCCATCTGATCAGGGACGAGTGCAGAGGTTCTGTTTTTTCATGGCAGAAAGAGACTCTGAAAAGTCGTAAAACCTCTCTAGCGCCGCTCTTAGATTCGCTAATTAAACCTCTTCGAGTCGTAAAACCAAGTTAGAGCAGCCAAAGGCGTCGGTGTTTATGAGTGAGATTCGCAGTACGCAAAGAGAGATGGACAGGAGAAACGATAAAAATGGGACGAGAGATCAGGGCTTCATGCGCAATCACGAGCGGACGTCACAATACTTGACAGATGCCGTCGGACGAAGCGTTTCGGAATCGATGACATTCAACGTCCGCGTCTCCACTCGGAAGGTGCGGGCGTATCCCGGACGCGTGGGCACGTTGTCGGCGCCCCGTTTGGCTCGTCGTTGTTTCGCCAAGTCCTCGGATTGCTTCAGGTGACTCACGAGGTCCAACCCGCTTCTCGCATTTTGGGGGCTGCAACGAAAAGTAGAAGGAAGGCTAATGAGCTCTACTCACGATTTGTTGTCTGCAGACATCCGAAGTGGAGGGATCGCAGAGCGAGACGAGGCAGCTGAAGACGAGGTTGTCGTCGCCGGGGAACTTGAAGGCGCTCATCTCCTGGAAGACGTACGGGAGACTCGGGGCGACGGGCTCCGAAAGCGGGTCGGTGATCGCGGCACTCGAATTTCCGTTGAACTTGGAGTAGTCGGGAGTCTCCAGCACGTGTTGGTCGATCTCGCAGCCGTTGGAGTCGAGGAAACTGCAGACTGGAGCGCTCCGAGCGCACGAAACAGTCGTGGATCAGGTACTGATGGTTGGGGGCTGAAGGCAACAGCAGTTAAGGGCAGAAAACAAGACGAAGAACTCGCCATCACACGTCCACTTGTGGAAGAGCGACTCGCCCACCTTCGCGTCGAGGGCCGCACAGCTCTCCGGCGAGAAACGATGCAGCCGGTAGTTGCACTGGGTTTCGGCCAGCGGTTTGATCACGCCGTGGGCCAAGTCGCTGGGAGCGACGGGCTGCGGGTTGAAGCAAGAGACGTCCAGGCCCTGGTCGCTTCTCGTCACGATCAGCGGGTGGAATTGCAGGATGACCGTCAGGTTGAAGTAATAACCGTCACGACTCTGAACAACAAGGTGAAATGCATTTGAATCGCCTGCTTACCGGTGCAACGCTCTTCGTCACGCCGCAAGTGCCCTCGAGGAAGGTGATCGAAAGCTCGCGACTCTCGCCGTTGGCCACGTGCACGCAGCGGGAGTCGTGGTGGAACTCCTGCGCGTAAGCCCGTTCATCGGCTTCTGGGTGCGCACGGTGAACGTGATGGAATTCGGCCCGCAGCTGACATCTGTTGATCCACGAACACGCGGCTCTAAACAAACAAACGAATAAAAATGGAAACGAAATTGTTCGCTCACTCGAATCGGGGCCCAGCTGCATGTTCGGGCAGCCGAAGCCGACGAACTTCAGGAATTCGCTCTCGAAGTTCTGGAGGTTCTGCGGCGTGAACACGTTCTCCGGCACTCCCGCGATGTTCTCCAGCTCTCGCTGGTCGACCATCGTCGGTCGGTGCATCGAAACGGCGAAGACGGTCACGTTCTCCGCGCGCAGCCGAGTGGCGATCAATCGGGGCGAGCGGGAAGAGCGGCCGTCCGTGATCACGATCGCCAACTTGGGCGCGTCTTTTCGGAGTTCTGCAAACAGAAGCAATTGAGTGATGGCGCTCTTCCAATTGGAGCTCACCCGAATTCTGAGCGGGATCCGTGAACATCTCGTAGCCCGTCTGGATGGCCAAGTGAGTGCTGGTCGTTCCTTTGATGGATGTCAGTTCGTTCAAGTGTCGAATGACCGCCGAGTTGTTGCCGAATTCGACGTCGTTGAAGGAGAAGTGAGTGAACACTTTGCCGGAGTACGTGATCAACGCAAGCCTGCAATCCTCGAACTCATGGCCAGAAAGAAAGCGAGGGAAGCGAACCGAACGGCATCCTGGGTGGATGTTCACGTTCTGAACGATCCGCTCCACGGCGAACGTGATCTGGTCGTGGAAAACGGAGTCGATGGAGTCCGAAGAGTCGATGATGAGCATCAAGTTCAACGGCTTGTCGCTTCCTTTGATGCACGACGGCTGCTTCTCGCACACCTCCACGCCGTGCCAGAAGTCGAACAAGGGCTCGATCAGGGTGAGGTTCTTGCTCGTGATGATCTTGGAATCGTCCTGAACGCCAGTGAAATACAAAGAAGGCTTCGCTGTTTGATACTCACTTTCGTGATGTTGATGAGCTCGTTCATCGCGACGTACTCGCCCGTTCCGTACGCCCACACCTCCAAGTTGGGGATCGTTCGCCGCATTGCATCGGACGCAATGGCATCTTGCGGGAAGTCGTGAGTGCGACCGTCGGAGAGCAGGTACACGATCTTCTTCACACTCGGACCGCGCATTCCCTTCAAACAATCGAAAGTTCACTCGAGAGCGTGGGATGAACTCACGTATTCGGCTTTCATCAACGAAGTCGTGAAGTCGATCGCTCCACCGATTCGCGTGATGCCCGAGACGTGGCGAAGAACGTCGAGAGCGGCGAGGAGATCTTCTCGGTTGTCGAAGGCGTTGAAGTCGAACTCCAGGTGCTGCACGCCGCTGAACTGGACGAGCATCACGCGAGTGGCGGACGGCGCAATGGTCACGTGCCGAACGATGCGGCGGATGACGTCGATCTCGTCTTGGAATTTGTTCTTCAACGATCCGGACGAGTCCAGAATGAAGACCAGGTCGAGCGGCGGGGCGTTGACCGTGCAGCGAGCTGGAAACGAGAGGGCGGAGTAAAAGAAGTCACAAATAGGAAAAAAGAGACGACGTGAAAAGCCGCTTACGTTTCGTGGCAATGGGCGTGTGGACGATCTCCGGCGGCGCGAGCCCATTTCGAATGATTTGAACGGCGTTCGTTGCGGAAAGAAGCGCGAGGAGTATGAAGAAACTGCCGATTATCCACCGAGTTGTGCCCATTTCGGCTGAAAGGATTCGATTTCTTCGAACAAAACGAAGAAAGTGATTCGCGAGCACGTAATGACTTCGAATAAAAGACGGGCGTTCACGTAAAACAAAAGACGACAAACGTTTACGACCCGAAAAGCGCCTTCTCTTGTCTCAAGAACGAGAAACTACCGAGTGAACTCAACGACCACTACCCGAATGAACTTCCGCGTTTTCACTTTCAATTGGAACTCGACGAGATACTGTGGTCAGTAATAACTGCGCGATGATAAAAAGGCAGCAAACGACCAGAAAGCAAGCAACGAAGCCGTTCACGTAAAGCATTGCTCGAAGCTAGGAGATTTACGAACGCGTATTTTGACCCTCGACGGACGAAATCGAAACGCATTGCGCGAATTCCGAAACTCGCAATCGACCACCCCGCGCGACCCCGTAACCGACTGGCGGGCGGGAGCCGGGAGGAACAAAGTGGAGGTGCGTGGAATGATAACTTTTTTGTCGACTCGCCCCCGCCCGCTCGCCGATCGCCTCGGGCATTTCGGAGACCAAAAGGTCGTTGGACTCGCGAGGAGCAACGATCCCGCCATTGTTTCCGCCTCCGCCTTGCTTTCGTTTAATGAGCCGCTTGCGAAAGTGCGTCATGGATAGCGGAGGGGAGCGAATCGCGCGGCTTGTTCGACGTGTTCGAACGAAAAGCCGAACACATCCGATGGAGCTCAAAAAGAATGGGCGCAAGGAGTGGCGCTTGATATTTCTTACTGTGGAAGAGAACGGTCCGCAGTTTGCCCACTTCTGCACTGATTTGAAGCAGGAGGAAGTGCGCTTTTAAACGAACACCAATCGAACGGCTGGTTATTGATTACTGCAGAACGGACATCCATCTTCAGGGCGAAGTGCAGAGAAATCAGTCAGGAGTAGGAGGTATTTTCGTTTCGGTTTTCTTCGAAATACACGCGTTTAAGGGGAACTCGTTCAAGACGCGCTCCCTCCTGCACGAGCGGTCCGCTTTTTGTTTTTGTCCCCGACTCGTCCGCCGCCCCGCTTGTCGCCGCTCATCATCGCGATCGTTTTTCATTTTAATATTCGGAACAATGAGAAGAGGACGGCGGTACGACAAACACGTCTGGACGGTGAGGAATTGCCGCCATCACTTGAGTTCATAAAAACTGATTGTTGAGCAACGAGTGGAGTGTAATTGCCTTCCGTTTATTGTTCGGTTCATTCCACGTACGAAAGAACTTGATTGATGGTCCACTCTTCACTTGCATCATGTGGCGGAGGGTGCAAATAGAAGTCAGTTTATTGCAGCTCCGTTCAACGAAGTGATTATTGCACCAGGAAATGAAAGAATGCATGAGATTCTCCGAGCATCAAGCATAAGGCACCTCAGCAAGAACACCGATCCTTCGATCGTTTCCTTTCAACATTTGGGGCCTCCAAGTGGACGGTCGTGTTCTCGGCCTTCTTTTCGGTGGCGGCTGTTGTTGTTGAACGGCAAAGTCGGCGACGCATGTGAAGAGCTAAACATAAGGATGATACACGAACATTTGGACGGCTGATCACTCACTTCTTCGATTCCGTCGCCCGTCTTCGCAGAGACCTCAAAGAAGGGCACTTGTTGTTGCTCGCAGAACTTCTCGGCCGTTCTGCGGTCCACTTTTCTGCAATTTGGGAGTGATTCTCGTCTGCAAGCCACCCTAGCCACCTTTGATCCTTCAAATCCAGTTTTGTTCCGATGACGATCAGGCGGACGGGAAGTTCGGAGCGTTGCTTCACGTAGTTCGTCCAGAAGGTCAGCGCTTGAAAGGAGAGGACGTCTGAAAAGAGAACAACAGCGATGAATTGTCGGATCGAAAGGATTCACTCGTGATGTCGAAGCAAACAATAGCGACGGCGGCGTCTCGAAGGTAGGAAGGGAAGAAGAGAGCGGAACCTTTCCTGAAACGCACGCTGTTCCTACGGCCTTGTCGTGATCCACGCCTGCCCTGCACTGTCCCAGATCTGAACGGAAGATGATTGAAAGCAGTCGTGTTAGCAGAGCAACAAAACCTGAAGTTTGACGGACTGCTGTTTAGTTTTCAACGTCTTGGAGTAGAAATCGATCCCGACCGTGAAGCTGTAGGCTTCGTTGAAGGTGCCTCGCCAGAAGCGTGAAACAATCGAGGATTTGCCCACTGAAAAAGCAAAGTGATGAAAAAGGAGATTGGAGAGAGTGGGTGGCCACCGTTCGCCTCGCCAACCAGCACCACTTTGATCTTCTTGACTCTCCGGCTCGCCCACCTCGACCGTCTCGTCGATCATCATTTCGAATCGAAAACAAGCGAGCTTTTCGGGTGCTGGAACGCGAAAACACGACGCGATTCGTGATTTCCTCGGCCACCGAACAGCGAAACGAAATCGAGGGACGGCGGCGAGATAAGAAGGGAGAACTGACTAACGTTCCGTTTTTCGGAACATTTCCCCCCTCCTCGCCACGTCCTTTTCGGCCGTTGCCTTGAATTGCGGCCGCTCATTCCGCTTTTGTTGTTGATTAATTGGGAAAACATTCGAATTCAAACGTTTTCGAGAAATCGGAGAAGCGAGGAAATGAAATTCGTATTCGTTTTATTCCGTACACGTGCGAGAGAATCAACAAAACGAAGCCGCAAATGCAGAGAATGAATGGACGGAGGAGCGGAAGGGGAGTGGGGAAATGCGGGTGTCATTCGTACGCGGACGATGATTTCTATTGGACTCAAAGCAATAAATCCAATGGTCATTGCGGGACCCACAAAAGAAGGAAGCTGAGCACAAGAATTCGTATAGAATTCGAAGGAAAAAGTATGTACAGTGAACGATCAACGGAAGAAGAGTGAATATGTGTGCAGCATACGATTATTCAACAAGAGCATCACAAGCGATTAGCCAAGGAATACTTAGACAAGAAGAAATGCGTAAGGAAGAAGTGAGAACAAGGAAGACGGGAATCAACTAGTCCATGTTTACTGATTGGTGACTCGAGGATTGACGCTCGCAGTCGACATGACGGACGAGTTCTTCGTGTTCGCCGATGCACTGCGGGAGAACTCCTCCGTGGTCCAGTAAGCGGGCTCGGCGGAGGCCATCACGACGAACAGCAGGTTGGTGACCACGAGAACGCCGGCGGTGATCAAAAAGACGATCCGCCATTGCTCCGGCGTGCTGTCGGGAGCGATTCCATTCACAATGAGCGGGACGATGAGCATCGTGATGCAGATCGCCAGCGAGATGTTTCCGGTGACCACGTGGCTGAACTGTTTGGAGACGAGCGGGCCTGAACGATTGTCCGTTAGAACGACTCACAGAAACGACGCACATGACTCACCAGCTTTAAAGAATCCTCCGGTCGTGAAGCCGAGGGCGGCTGCCGAACATCCGAACAGAATCAAGCAGACGTAGGGCATCGTGGTCGGCCAGAACGCGAGGACCGTCAAGGCGACGGCCGATCCGAAGAAGGCCACCGAGTTGTAGGCGCGCAGTTTGTTCGTCTCGCCGAGGAACTTCACTTTGTCGCTCGTCTGTCCCGCAATGATCTTCAGCGTGAACTGGGCCAGGGGGGCGAGAGCAGGAGGAGATTCCGCTGGAGTGAACGGGGAAGTGCAGAACGCGGTTCATGTACGTCGCTGCAACGGAAGAAATGAAAAGTTGCAACAAAAAAAGTAGGAAGACTTACGAGAATAAAGGAAGAGCAGGTTGACGCAGGTGAAATTTCCAATGGCCGCAATCCAGATGGCCCAAACGCTGACCGTTTTGAGGATGTCCTTGTACGGGATGTTGCGCAGCTCTTTCTTGCTCAACGCCGCCTTTCCGACGGAGATCTTCGCCCGCTCGACCGTGCCCACGTAAGGGTGCTTGTCTGAAAGACAAACAGCCTATTGTTTCCGGAGGTCACTCGTTGACGGCCACTCACTCGGATTGTTGCGGTAGAAGATGGCGAAGATCGTGAACAGCAAGAACGCAAACCGCTCCGTGCGCGTAGAAGACCGAAGGCCAGCGCAAACTCGACTCACAAAGCGCACCGCTGATCGGCATTGTGAGGGCGGGCGAGAGTTGAACGTAAGCCACGAGGCACGGAGACGAACAGTCCATTCTGCTTCCAGTACGTGTACTTTCCGGTGAACGCTAAAGCCCAGCGGTCATTCATTCATTCCGCGCACGACAACTGCTTACCGCCGATCGCCGGGAAGTTGGTCGCGAATGCGATTCCTAAACAAACCAACACTTCATTCAACCGACCACTTTCTAATGCAAACCTTGAAGGACGCGAGCGAAGAGCGTGAAGTAGAAGCCGCTGTAGATGGCCGTGGGCAGCAAGAGGGTTCCGATGGCCGAGATCAGGCCCGGCAATCGTGAAGATGGTGCGGATGCCAAACCGATTGACCAGTTGGACGATCACGAAGTAGGCGATCAGGGCACTTCCGGCCACGGCGGACGTGAGGGCGCCCTTCTCGCGGGGAGTGAATTGAGTCGCCTCTCGGATGACGGGCTCGTTCGCGTGCGCAGCGACCGGCGTGGTTCCGTTCTCAGCAGCAGCGGGATGTTGGAGGAAGCAGATGAGGGCGAAGTTGAACGCAAGGATGTTCGACCAGACGGACGTCAGGCACAAGAGGACGAGGACCATGAGCAGGAAACGAGTTCGGTTCTTGAAGATCCCACCGCATCCTGCAACTCGGCGGGGGTTAAATGAACGAAGAAGATAGCGACTTACCCGCATTGTCGTCTTCTTCCGGTTCCGGGAAACGAGATCGACTTTGCGGGCCTTGGGTCGTCCCGATGCTCCTCCACGGGCACCACTTTGATCGGCATTTGTGCTCAAGCAAGCGGAGATGAGGGCTGCAAACGAAGATCGTCAATGATCGTCTGCTTTGCTGATGCGGGCGGCTTAAAAATCGCCGCCTTGTGTTGATCACAACACGCGCGCGTAAACAAACGCAACGGAATTGTGCCGGGGAAGGCGGAGATCACCCACTTGCGCCGCGCGCGTACTTTCATACGCCATCGCCTTGTGAAATCAGCGATCGAGCGGACGGGCGATCGTTGATCTGCTCGATCGACCGCCGTCTTCATCGAACTTCGCCGAACTTTCGCGTTTTCGAACGAAAAAGCGTAGCGAACAGACGGCGGCTGGAAATCAAATAAACGCGCGAAATCGATTCCCCCACCGCCCAAAACGGTCGGTTGCGCGTTTGTTTTCGATTAAACTTCGGAATGAAAACCCAAACTGAACGCTCGATTCACGTGTAATTCACCGTAACGGTCGACAAACTTTAAAACGACACGAACGGCGCCCTTCCGAATTGATGCCCGTCTCGCACAATTCGGCGAGCAGACCGATGAGTAAGCGAAGAGGAAGCGGAAGTTCAAAAATCGTCAACTCTTGTCGATGAACGGAGACGCGTAAGAAGGGCAGGTCGGCCTCGTCATCCGCTCCCCTTTAGGTTGCGAAGCACGAATTCAATAGCCCTTTTTAACGTTCCGTTCCGCGATCACACCGAAGCGGAAGGACGACCCCCGGCGGACATTCGGAGGTGCACGGCTAAGCTCCGCCCTTCCCGCCTGTCTACTCACTCCTTTCCTTGTACTTACTCATTACCAGACGAGGATTAACAGAAAAAGGAAGTGAGTACAATACAGATTTCAAAAGGATCGTGCTCGGAAGTGACTGAAACGAACGGACGAAATACCCGTGAACTGCGGGGATAGACGCGGAAGAACGGCGGCAAACACGAGCCACTTTAAAAGTTCGAACCTCCGAATGTTTGCGCACAGTGCGAACTTGAACGTGGTTTAATGAAAAGCAAACACGTGAATTCGTTTGCTTGACGCTTGTTTTCGATTGAAATCAAGCGGCTTGTTCGATCGGCCGCAACTCGTCCTTCTTTTTGGATCCGAACACAAGCAACAGTCATGACATGGGGGCGGAAACGTGGGCGATGTTCGATAAAACAACAGAAACGTGAGCCAAACGAATGAATAAGCCGAATGCCTTGAGATGATCACATCAGACGAGCGGCACCTGGAGAACAAAACAACCCACAAGGAATGGTTGAAAACAACGCACCGTAGCTGAGAATTTAAAGCACGATCACAATCGAAGGGTGCAACAAACACAGTCGACTGACTACCGCTTGCAAAATAAGTGCCGACTATCAGCGGTGATCGGTCGGTCGGCGGCGGTGGGGGCGGGTTGCGCGGGACGAAAACAGACCGAAGAAGGGCGACCGTAAAAAATCGCCGCTGCTCATTCGTTAAACTTTGATTTATGAACGATCAGTCCGCCGGTTGCCAAACAGTTCTCGAGTTTAACAAAAGCTGTGTGCACGTCGGGATTTTATGGCCCCCACTTCCGCCCGCCCCTCTCGCCAGTGGTCCGTCCGCACGATGAGCTTTCCGTTGTGTAAGCAGAAGCAGTGCGCGAAGAACTTGAACGCTTTTTACGAGCTCCCGCTTTCGAACACTCACCGTTTGCCCAAATGGACGAAAAAAACGATCCCCAACAACCGTCGATTCACGAATGGTGCGCGAGTAAAAATGAGTAATGCCAGCGGGCTCTCTAATCCCGCCCATCTATTGACAAATTCGCTGGTGGTCGCTTTTTCGAACTTTAGTATTTGCACGTTGAACGAAAGGCGAAAGTTCACGAACGACGGAGCTTTCGCTGCATTTCGAACGTCAAACAAAGTGGATTGTTTGCCGTTGGGATCAAAACGAACACAAACGATTACTGTACGCGTGGACGGCGGTTGAGGCCGGCCGGGAACTTTCGTTCCGCTCGTCCTCTTTTTTGCGTCATGAGCACAGGAACCAAATGGAGTGGTCGAAAGGAAAAGCGACATTCGTTTGCAATCAAATAGCCTCGAGTAATTTACGGTCATTGCGGGGGAGAAGACCCCGATCGTTGATTCCACCTTCACTCTCTCCAATCAGACTACGAGCTTCGTTCAAAGTTGCGTTGATGATCGTCGCTTTGATCAAGTGAACGGTGAACTCAACGGCAACGCAGTCATGCGACGAAGTGAAATCATTCGACTTCCGTTCTGTATCGTTATTTAACGACTATTTTAAGGTCCATCTCATCAATCAATGAACGGAAGAAAGCGGAGTTTGTTGAACGCTTTCCGCCGCTTCTTCCTCGCTTTCAGTTCCGTTCACACGAAAGCATTTCATGGTGCACTTGTTTTCGTTCGATTGGAAGCGCGAATTCCGAAAAGAATGAATGGGTTAAATCCGTCCCGATCGTTTCACTCGGTTTAATGATGCTTCGCGCCGCGCCGCGCCGACCCGCCGGCCGTCCGTCCGCCCGCTGATCACGTGCAGCCTCCAACTTTGACCTCGTCCGCTCGAATGTTTGCTCTTCGAAGTCGTCTGTAAACGAGCAAGTGCGCGACTCAACAAAACACCCCGTCTTGCGGCGGCGGCCGCTCGTTTGATTCGATCCATAAAACCGGGCGGGTCTTCACGGAATGCGGGAGAATTGTACGTGATCTCTTCTCAACGGGGGCACTTAATGCAAACGGGAGATTAATTTATTCGGAATGTTAGACAGAAGAAGACAAGTGATGAACACGAACGGAAGTGACTAAATTGAAGAGGACTGTTGCTATCGGACCATTTCTACGCCTGCTTGCTGGCGAGCTTCCGGACCATGTAGGGGAGAACGCCGCCGTGCCGAAGATACGCGAGTTCGACCTCAGTGTCGCAACGGAACTTCACGTTGAACTTCGCTCCGCCGTCCGTCTGAACGAAACACGTTCGATTGAATGCAAGGAATAGAAGGAGTGCCCACTTGGACGACGAGGTTCTGTCCGGGCTTCACGTTCTCGGGCACCACAATCGTGAAGCGCTCCTTGCCGGTCAGTCCCAACGACTCGGCGCTCTCTCCCTCGAGGAACTGAAGCGGAATGATCCCCATCCCGATCAGGTTAGAGCGATGAATTCGCTCGAACGAGATGGCGATGACCGCTTTCACTCCTTGCAGCAGTTGGCCCTTGGCCGCCTGAAGACAGAAGAATGTTGAAGCCTCTTTAGTGATTCTCGGCTCACCCAATCCCGACTGCTTCCCGATCCGAACTCCTTGCCGGCGAGGATAATGACCTGATGGCCGTCCGCTTCGTATCGTTCGGCCGCATCGTAAACGGAAAGCTCCTCTCCAGACGGAACGTGCAAAGTCGTAGGGCCGACCTTCGATGCGAGCTTGTTCACCTGCAATAAACCAAAGTAAATACATGGACGAATTTTCGTCGAACTTACGAGCCGGATGTTCGCAAAGGTGCCGCGGGTCATCACTTCGTCGTGCCCTCGTCGAGCCCCGTACGTGTTGAAGTCGCGAGGAGTGACGCCGCGCTCGTTCAGGTACTTGGCGGCAGGACTCGTACGAGCGATCGAACCCGCAGGCGAGATGTGGTCCGTCGTCACAGAATCTCCGAGATTCAAAAGGACGAACGCATCTTTGATTTCCTTTTGGGGCGGCGGATCGAAAGTCTGAATGCAGAAAGAATTCAAAAGAAGGCAAACGATTGACAACTCACCATCCCCTCAAAGAAGGGCACACGTTTGATGTACGTCGACTCGGGATTCCACGCGTACAGAGCGCCTGCCGGACACACCAGCTGCTGCCACTCCGGCGAGCCCGTTTGGATGTTTGCGTAGACTTCGCGGAAGAACTGCGGCTTCACATAGTTCTCTTCGAATTGGACGACCTCCTCGTGCGAGGGCCAAATGTCGCGGAAGTAGACGGGCCCGTTCGTTCCCTGGCCGATCGGCTCCTTCTCCAGGTCGATGTCCACGCGCCCGGCCAGGCCGTAGACGACGACCAGCGGCGGGGAAGCCAAGTAGTTCGCGCGAACGTGCGGGTGGATTCGGCCTTCGAAGTTGCGGTTGCCGGAGAGCACTCCGCTGACAATCAGATCGTTCTGAAAGCAGGTAGCGTTCCGTGCGTTGATCGAAGGAACTCACGTCTTCGATCGCCTTGGCCACCTCCTCTCGTAGCGGTCCCGAGTTTCCGATGCACGTCTGGCAGCCGTAGCCGGTTATAAAATAACCTAGTTTCTCCAGATCGGGCAAGAGGCCGCTGCTCTCTAGATACTTGGTGACGACTCCCGATCCAGGCGAGAGGGACGTCTTCACGAAGGCGGGCACTTTGAGACCCAACGCGACCGCCTTTCGGCGACGAGGCCTGCGCCGAGCATCACGGACGGGTTGCTCGTGTTCGTGCAGGAGGTGATGGCCGAAATGCAAACCGCGCCGTGTCGCAGAGTGCAGCGTTCGCCGTCCAGCTCGAGCCTCAACCGACTTGTCCGCCTCCTCCGCCTTCAAGCCGAATCCTTTGAAGCTGATCTTCTCGGTCAAGCCCCGCCGAAATTCTTGGTGCAAGTCGGCGAGCACGACGCGGTCGTGGGGGCGTTTCGGCCCGCTCATGGAGGGCACGACGGTCGAGAGGTCCAGTTCGATGACCTGAAAAGGACGATAGATTTGAATGCAGCTTCTGAACAAACCTTGGTGTAGTTCGGAGCGAAGGAAGAGTCGTCGTAGTTCGACGAAGAGTTTCGTGGTCTTCAGGTACGTCTCCATCGCCTCCAGCCACCGCTTGTCCCGTCCGGTTTGCTCCAAGTACTCTGCAGCGAAGCGATTACGATCCGTTGATGCTTCGACGGTGGGATCACTTACGGACTGTCCGTCTGTCGATCGGGAAGAAGCCGACCGTCGCTCCGTATTCGGGCACATGTTCGCAATCGTGGCCCGGTCGGCGATGGAGAGGTTCGCAACTCCCGAACCGAAGAATTCGATGAACTTCCCGACGACGCCGAGCTGCCGCAGGTTCTGCAAACAAATGCTTGGTGTGGGCAATGACCGGTGGGTGGAGTACCTGAGTGATCGTGAGCACGAGATCGGTGCTCGTGGCCATCGAGGGCAGCTTCCCGACCAGGCGATAGCCGATCACTTCGGGCACGACGAAGGAGATCGCTTGACCTGCAGAGAGTCGGGTGTAACAAACAAAGAAGCTGCCGACAACTCACCCAAGCATCACGGCTTCCGCCTCGATTCCGCCGACTCCCCAGCCCAAGCAGCCGAGACCGTCGATCATCGTGGTGTGGCAGTCGGTGCCCACCACCGAGTCCGGATAGATGAGCCTGTTCGGCTCGTCGATGAAAGCCCCACTACCGAGGTACTCGAGGTTCACTTGATGGACAATTCCCGACCCGGGCGGCACGATGCGGAGGTTGTGGAAGGCCTCTGCGCCCCACTTGAGGAAGTTGAAGCGCTCCTTGTTCCGCTCGAATTCGATGTGCTGATTCTTCTGCAGAGCCTCCAAACTGAAGGAAGATTAATGAATGAATGGGCAAAAGCTCGTGTCTACTCACTTGCCGTACGTGTCCACCTGAACGGAGTGATCGATGACCAAATCCACCGGGCAGATCGGATTGATGACTTCGGGCTTTCCGCCGAGCTCTCGAACGGCGTCTCGCATTGAGGCCAGGTCGACGACCGCGGGCACTCCCGTGAAATCCTGCAGAAGGACGCGAGCGGGCACGAACGGGATCTCGCGATCTTCGTGCTGAGTCGTTTCCCAGTTGAAGAGCGTTTGCACGTCTTCCTCTTTAACGTGGAAGCCATCACATTTGCGAACGGCGGCTTCCAGCAAGTAGCGGATCGAGATCGGGAGTTTGTCTGCAAACAAGGAGAGGTCATTCAATTGCATCCAATGGTCGTCACTCACCGTAACGCGGGTCGTTCAGCTCGTTGATCGCGTAGAACTCGAACTTCTCCTCGTTCACCTCAATCGGCCGTCGCAGCGAATCGAACGCCATTGCGGAGAAAGAAGACAAAGGGCTTGCCTGCAAAATGAAACGAATGAGCGGACAAGGAGAAAAAGGAGAACAATCGCGAAATGCACTCCGCTGTTTTGCTTAAAAGTGCACCGTTTATGACCACGAATAGGCCCCGAATTGGCAGCAAATAAGAAAGTTGCATTCGGTTATAATTTGAGCGTTCGTTGACCGAACGGAAAGGCAGACGCGAATGTTTCGGCGAACGCACGAGGTGAAACGCGTGAGCCGCCCGCCCGTCCGCTTGAAGGACAACTTGAGGGCGAGCGGCGGTAGGCGAGAGCGGAGATGATCAAGCCGAATGAAAAGAAGCGATACCGACCGCTCCGTCCGCCGCCTTTGCCGCCGCACGCGGGCCGCTCTTTTTGTGCGAACCCCGACCCGCGTTGGTGTTCGATGAACCGTCCACTATCGACCTGTGGGATCTCGCCGATTGCGACTAGAGATCGTCCCCACATGCACGAACAAAAGAATTCACATACGTTCTACGTCTTTATAAACGCAACCGAGTTCTCTTTGTACCGAGTTGAAGAAAAGAATCGCTAGCGTTTACTGATTGTGAAGGTTCGAGAACAAATGTGCTCATGCTTTAGGTTCGATCTCGTACGATCGCTTCCATCCCTCCTCTTCGCTGAGGCCGCGGAACTCGTCGAAAAGGGCGATCTGCCGGTCGTCCCGTTTGATGTCGTAATTCCACTGGACGATTCGCTTCACGTTGTCCAGGATGGCGTACTGCTGCCATCGCTTG
Organism: Aphelenchoides fujianensis; assembly: GCA_024699865.1. Lineage (NCBI taxonomy): Eukaryota > Metazoa > Nematoda > Chromadorea > Rhabditida > Aphelenchoididae > Aphelenchoides > Aphelenchoides fujianensis. Next base: position 813,315 of record JAMPIO010000026.1, read on the forward strand.
CCGAAGTTCAGCAGGTTCTTGGCCGTCTCGTGAACCAAAAGGTCGGGGTTGCCGACGTGAACGAAAGTGAGATCTTGGAGGATTAGGCCGCTGAAAGCAAGCGATGAGAGATGGAAGGAAAAAAGCGGAACGCACAAGTAGGGCAAATACGGGGGCTTGGTGCGTGCGAGTTCCGTGCGGTAGTTCTTGAACGACTGCCGCGTGTCCATGATGGCGGTCAGCTCGTTCACTTGATCCCGGAAGCCTCGCGGCCAATTCAACCGACGGACGGGCCCCGAATCTAACGCACTTAAGGCGGCCAAATAGCTGTTGAAGTTTCCGAGTTTCTTTAGGTGCTAAACGAAGAGAAGCGAGTAGGTAGTCAATTAGAAAGTGCTTTAAATGAACGAACCTTTGCCACCTTCAAGAACTTCTTGAATCGCTTCTCGCGCTCCTTTCGATCGTCCGGCTCAAGGATCTTCGATCGAATCCAATAGGAGACGTTGTTGAAGTGGTGCGTAATTTCGCGGATGTTCGGACACTTCTTTTCGTGCTGGTTGGACGCCCACCAAATCATCTCCGGAATCTAAAGCGTCCATTGAGTAGAACGAAAGAGAAGAGAAAAGAATGCCTCGATCTTCTCGAACAACCGCGAGTCCAAGTGAGTCAACTGACGGGCAATATCTGACGAACTGCACTTGAAGATGCTCTTGGCCGCCTTGACGGGAGCCGTCGCATAAAGGCGGCTGGTCGTGCTCTTGCAGCACTCTTCGATTCGCTCAGATAGTCGGTGCCTGAAATCAAACAACAATTCAGCACGTCCTTCGTCAACCACGAAGCCTACCGAAACAACTTGGCGAGGTTGTAGTGCTTGCTCTTCAGCAGTTTGCCGAGGAAATCGTTCAATTGTCGAAACACTTCGGGATGCAACTCGACGAAACACAGCGAGTCCACGATTCGGATCAAAAGCGAAAAGCTCTGCTTTGTTGCTTTGATCGACTCGGCCGTGTTCAGTGCACTCATGTACGCGTAGCGATGCACCAGCTTCTTGATCAACGCTTCGGCCTCCGTGAAGCTGGGGAACGTCGTGATGAAAGCTTCTTGGAAGAGAAGTGACCCCTTCGAGCTGCTCGCATGGACGGCCAGTGCATCTTCGGGGCCTCCGCGAACCTCAAATGACAGCAATGAGCGACATCGACGAATTCCACTGCATACTTCTTTCGTCTCGGCATCTTGAAAGACGAGGTAGTCGCTCGCATCGATGCTCTCCAGAATGCCCTCTTTGTCCGTGATGCTCAACTGTTGAGGACGATCCTAAAGGAAACGATTAAACAGGAATTTGATCTGAGCACGCGTACGTGGTCCTCGAATATTTTCACCGGCGAAATGAAGTCCTCGTTCTGGCTCTCGGTGGCCAGAATGCGAAGTCGTGTGGTGAGATCCGCCTGCTCCATCTTGGTGCCGGACAATCCGAACGAGTAGTTCACTTGGCGGTGTTGTTGTTGCTCGAACAAGCTGAATAAATACACTTTCTTTAGCCTTTCATTCTTCGGGCGAGAACGAACCGCAGATTATCGTTCAGCGTGATGTACGATTCGAGCGCGGTGGCCCGAAAGAAGTTCTTGCTGTCCGCATCGTCGTTCCCAACAATCGTCTTGATGTAGTGCTCGACGTGCTTGCGGGGCGGCAGCAAGATCGCCCACTCGGACTGTTGATCGCCGATGCGGTTCTGGATGATCGAGCTCTCGTTGTAGACTCCCTCGCCCTGCCGGTCAACCAATTGGTGCCCCTACAAAGAAAACGGATAAAAAAAGGCAATACTGATTGAACACTCACGTCGTACACGTTCACTTCTCGCGCATTCAAATCCATGAGATCCAATTTCTGGCTGAACTGATCCATCTTCAAGCGACCGTTCCGCTTTGCTTGTCGAGAAACCGCTCTGCAAGTCGTTGGAATGAACGCTCTCTGTCAAAGAATTAGATGAACTGACTGAAGAGTCGCCGCTTGATGCTGGACGGTCTTAGTCTTTGTGATCGTGTCGTCGCCTCCGTTCGTCTGCTCGTCCTCCAGTGCTGAGGTGGGGTCTTCGGAAGGAGTCGGGAAGGTGACGTCCTGCTCGACATCCTCGTTCTGATCGAAACCGATGGCCTGATCGTGGAACTTCTTGAACAAGTCCTCCGTCGCCTTGCCCGTAATTCGAATTGTAACCTGCAACAGAAGTCGATCAATCGAAAAAGGAGAGAAACACACCGTTTTGGACGACTTGGACGAGTTCATCGTGCTCACTTTCTTCGTCCGAATCTCGCGCCCGTCGTTGTGTTTCTCGACTTCCTCCTGCGCCGTCCGACTCCCGTGTTTCTCCATCCGGCGTTCACTCTGCTCGTCCACTCGGACGTCGTCGTCATCGTCTTCCGAATCCGTGAGCACGACTTCCGCAAAGTGCGGAATGAATTTCTCCGCTTTCCTTCAAACAACAAAGTAATAAAAGGTGGTCGACTGGCAGGTACTCACTTCAACGCCAACTGCTGAAGAAGATCGTCGATGCCGGCGGGCGGTTCGTTTTGTTCATCGGCCGCAAAGAAGGCGGAGTTCTGACCGTTCGGCTTCGAGTCGTCATCCTCGTCCGCTTCCTCATGGTCGTCTTGGTTGAGGGCAGCAGTCAAAGCATCCCGCAGTTCTCGCACGAGATCCAAGCCGACTTGTGTGGACGGCTCGGGCTTGTCGGGCGAGCATTGCTCCACGCATTCGTTGTCGATCCAGCTGGCCAATGTGCAGAGAACTTGCTGCAAGCAAATTGAATGCTTCACAACACGGTCAGACCTTCCACTTACCGTGACACTCGCATTCAGCTTGATTTCCGTGGCGGCGTGTTGAACGAGCGACTGGACGATCTCATCGATCGTGTTCGCGTACAGCTCGTGTTGATTGCGAGTGATCAACGAGGACAAGTACGTCAGAATGGAGGCGACGTTCTTCGGCAATTCCATTCCAGCGATTTCATTCGTCCGATTTGCAACGAGCGAACAAGCAAGGCAGCGAGAACAGGCAGAAAACGCCCACTAATCTCTGGGCGGCCAAAACTGAAAGCACGAAGTGTGGTCCTTACAAATGCGTAGAAAAAAATGCAAAATGGCGGTCAAATCTCAAGCATATTTATTAATGTTCCCAAGGAGTCGGGCGGGAGAAACGCGAGCAGCGGACCGTAACGAAACCAAAAAGGAGACCCTTCAAGTGAACCGAGCGAGAGCAAGCGGATGGACGGAAACCTTCAATCTTTGCGGCCTACGCAATCCGCCCAATCCAAACTCCAGACATTAATGTTTTGCACGCCCCGAAAGAAAAGAAAGAAGGCCGCAAATAAGGATGAGGTCATAAACGGTGATTAGATAAGAGGCATAACAGCAGATCTACTGATCTTCTGCTGGTTTCTCCTTTTCGGATCGATTTCAATGCCAAGAATCGTGAATCAGAAAGCAAGAGTGAATTCGCGTGAAGGTTTCGCCCTTTCGGCGCCCGCCCGCCGTACGTGCGGAACGGTTGGCCGTCGAGCGAGTCCCCATTCATCGGCCGAACGTCAATCAGCAGAAAGGACGTCGTCCCGATTTCTCCAAACGAAGCCACTCCGGCCTCATAATTCTCATCGGTCGAAGCCGAAATGGCGGCCGGCCCTCCAATCCGCTCGACTTATGAACACGCGGCCGGATTTTCGGCTCTTCGCACGAGGACGTCCGAAACATCTGCGAACAGTTTGCGGTCGAATAAAATCGAAACCAAATGGCCGCTCTCAAGAGCGTTCTTCCCGCTTTTTGTACTCACGACAAAAGGAATTTAAAAAAACGCTTGAGAACGGGAGGACGTAATCGATCGTCCTCGAGAGTAACAAGCCGGCCGCCGAATGTATTGCAGACGAAGAACATCCAGCGCAGGCAAACAAAAAAGAAGGAGGAACACTTACTCAAGCACATTTGCCGGGCGGATGTCCTCGAGTTCTGCTTCGTTTGCTCCTGCTGCTGCTGCTGCGCGGCCTGTTCTCTTCGGTAAACTCACGTGAGATCCGTGGCCCTCCGGCCGGTCGATACGCTCGTTCTCATCTTGCGCCCTCTGCTTGACCTCGGCCGTCCGTCCACGTCTTTCGGCCGCCCTCCCGGCTGACTCGAGAGCAAAAGCCGGCTGGCCGTTGAACGCGGGCGATCGGGCTGCTCGAGGGCCGAGTGTCTGCGGAGAGATTGGAAAAAGTTTGCGGTTTGACATTCATACACGCATTTGGTTTCAGGCGGGCGGACATCAATCAAAACATTGAAACAGATTTCGAAACCATTTGCAACAGCAGGGCTTTCTTTTCTTCGTTTATTTGCAGAAACAAGCGGATTAACACTCATCATACTTTTTATCGTTGTCTTAATGTTCTTACCGCAATTAAACAAGCAACAACAGGCAGTTGTTTCGACTTCGAAGCGGAAGGTGTTCTCTTCTTTCGGGAGTGCGTACTTTGTTATTCTCGACGGGCAGGCATAAGAGCACCTCTTTTCCCTCAACTGGCTCCCTCGCTGTGCGTGATGCCTGCGCGTTGCTGAGGGCAGGCAGAAAACATAACCAAAGTAAACAGGAGAGTCGGAAGAGAAGTGTGTAAAAAAGAAGCGGCGGCCGAAAAAAACCTCGATCGGAATTGCGAAATGCGGAGGTATTTCGTTTGATTTCCGCCTATTTGTTCGTGCATTCGACTCTGAACGAATTCACACTATGTTCGGCCACAATTGATGGGAAACCATTGTGTTTCTTCTACTCAACAACATCGAGTTGAACATAAAAAGCAGACACTTCGCATCTATTTGGGCGGTAAGTACGGTAAACCCGTTCCTTCTTGTGCAATCATCCGTTGTGATCTGTTCATTTTGTGCTGGTAACTTTTAACTAACGCGTGTTCATCGCTACTACTTGTTGCTTGCTCGCTCTTTGTTCCAATCTTTGAGCCATGACCTCCCGCTGTGCGTTGAATGATCGCCCAACGGATGGAAGGCTTTTCTGGCAGCGGGATTCCTGCTCATTCACCCGCAAACACACGCACATAAAAACAAAGCAAAAAGTAGACGGAAATGTGCACATTCGCGCACCTCCCTCCATTTTTGTAGCCTCGTGACGTCCTTTTCCACCTTCCCTCCGTCGATCGATCGATTGACTCGCTTATTTTTGTACGCAGCCAACAACTCAGATCGGTTGCACTTGCCGGCTTGCAATCGGAGATGTTTGGCAAGCTGCCCGACCTGTGGCCTGTGAACTGCCCTCCCATCGGCGGTGTTCCAGTTTTCTGCTTTCACATATGCGGCGAATAAAAACGCGCACTCGACGGACGACCGTGGTCGTTGCTGCTCAAACAGATTCCCCCACCCTCCTCGCTGTCTTCCCTCCGATGCGTCCAGTCGATCGACGGCTGTTTTTCATTGGAGAAGCCGGACGAAAATGAGGAGGTAAATAAAAGAAGTTGCGTGTGGAAAAACGCGCACTTCCTCAATTGACCGCCCGCCGCCGATCCGCCTCCTCGAGGCCGCTCACCCGCCCTCGCTTTTGGATTACGTGTGGTTTCTCTTTCTTCCCGACTAATTTCCGATCGCCCGCACGCACTCCAGCCCTCACTCCCGCCCAGTCGGACTCACGGACTCATGAATTCCGATCGAGAAGCAATGAAGAAGAAATTCGATGCGCCTCAAGGCCGAGTGGTCTCAAATCCCCTCTTCGCTCTTCACTCCTCTCGCTCAATAATCTCTCCGGTTTCTTCCTCTAACCGTCTTTGAGGTGGTTGACCTCTGGGCACTCGGCCGAGTTTTCCTTTTCTTTGGGTTTTGAGTTGGAGGTCATAAGATTGTCGTTTGTTTCTTGATTACTCCTCTTGGTTCTCGACTCCTTTTTTCTTTGGACTGGACGACCGAACAGACCCGTTCGAGGCGCTAATGAACCGTTCGGCTGCCCGCTTTTGCCCCGTTCGCAACACTTCCGCGCGAGGACTCACTTGACCGGCGGCGGCAGTTGGGCGGCGGCCATTCACTGGACGGCATTTGCGGGCACGAGAGAAAGGACCCGCGAATGAATTCGCGGCGGTTTTGCTTTTGGCGCGACGGTCTCGAGCGTATCGCGCAGCTCATCGCGTAGGAGGGATCGTCCCGTTCAGTTCCCTCCTAATCAAAAGGCCGTCCGCTCGCTCTCCGTCTTCTGCAAAGCGGGATGCCAATTCGGGATGTGCGTGGGGCGGCTTGAGCTTTCGGTCTTTCTGGACGACATCCGCAAACCATCTGCTATCTGATTTGGTCCGCTTCCTCCCACCAGAAGCCGTCGAGCGAAGAGGCTTCTCGCCGGAAACATTCAATTTTGCACGAGAACTTCCCCTCCATTCCTGTACAAACGATCCCCTCGCATTCCGGCGATTATTGAACGAAAATGGCTCAATGGACGCGTTCGATTTCCGCTCTTCGCAAGTGACCGCCTGTTCTCCTGTTCGTAAAGTACGTTCATTTCATTTGCTCTCACAGCAACGATCCGACCGAACAACCTTCATTAATTGTTCTTGGCTTCGGCCCAAATTAGAAACAGTAAAAATGTGCGTTTGTCTCGAAGAAGTCAACGGGACGCGGCCTTGTTTACGCCTTCTGCGGATGTTTCGGTCCGCCCTCCCGCCCTCCCTCCAATTATGTCCACGGCTGCAACAATCCGCCCGTTTGCGGGTCTCCATAGAAACCAGTGGAAAGTAGCCACTTTCGGATACCCGCACCCAATCCGCAGCGCATGAGTGAGAGCAATCGCTTCGAAGTGAACGAGGAGCACGCACATGAGTACAAATTTTGCGGCTTCAGCGGAACGTAATCCCCCTTTTTGCAAACAGATCGCTTGTTTGGGCAAACCCGCTGGCTACTCTTCGCACAGAGCACTGCAGTTGGATTTATTACCGGGATTTACAGCTTGATAAGGCATTCCTTTCTCTGTTCGTACGAAAACAAAGACGCGTGTTCGGAGCAATTAGTTATTCAAGACGTTTTTCCTCCCGCATTCTCGCTCTCTTGTCCCGCAGCGCGGCCACCGAGTGATAAATCGGAAGAATCCGTCCGCTCGGGTCGACTTTCGGTCGCTGCGGATTGCCGTCGGAAGGCCGCGAATCGGAGGCCAAAACAAGCCGGAAAGTTTGGACGCGATTGTCAACTTATCTCTTCGTCCCACCATCCCTTGGGGAGCGTTCGAATGGAGCAGAAGTTCCCGGCGTTTGTCTCGGCAGCAAACACTAATCGTCGTTCGACTGTACGGTTTATTGCCCACTTTTTGCCTCTTAATTAAAACTGTTCGTACTTGTTTGGAATGCCGGCCTGCAGGCGAGTGAACGCTTGCACTCTCCACGCACTGCCTTGTTTTGATCACCTAAACACTAATCAGTAGGCGGTTATTTCCTTCCTTGCTTCTCTTCCAGTGGGGTTCTCGATAGGGCTTGTTCTTGTGCAGAAGTAACGTGTTTATTTCGATGAAGAAGCGTTGAATTGCTAATGCCTGAAAGTAATCAGCCGGACGGCCCTCTTTCTGCCCGCCGGTCCTCCGGCTCGCTCGGCCAACGCGCCCTTCTTCGTCCCTTCCGCCCGCCTCCTCCGCCCGCTTTCCGCGATGTCCATTCGAAATGAAACCGGCGGCACGAAAAAGTCGTCGCTATTTTGAGCTTTCGGCCCGCTCGCCGTTTGAGTTTTGTGCCCCAGCGGCCGAATCCGAAACGGATGTTTCGTTCGAAAACAAATTCCTTTTTTATGACCTTCCGTTCGCCGCTCCCTGGAATGCGCGTACTGTAATCGATCGTTTGTTCTCCAACTCCTCCACGCCGTCCCCGTCGCTGTTTGATCGGCGGAGGAGTTTAACGACGGCTCCTTGTTCGTACTAAACAAAGAAATTATTTCCTTGTATACGGGCCTCCGTCTCCTGTTTGCTTCGCAGAACGAACGGTTTCCCTCCGCCTTATCTCGGCACACGGCGCTCGAAAACAACTCCAAAAGCGCAACTAATGGCTTCATCAAGAGCCTCTAGTGGTGGTTCCTCCCTCCTCTTGCGGCTTCCATCCAATTCCTTTGGTATTTCCAGCATTTGGTTCGTGGGGCCGAGTGGAACGGAGGAGGGCGGCCATTGCGCCGTTCCGGGGTTCCCGTTCGTGAAATAGAGGAAAATGAAGGGAATTCCGGCCCGTGTCTTTTCGACTACTGTAATTGAATCTCGTGTTGTGGAGGTCCTTGCTTGCTCTTGATTAACCTCGATGCACACCTTCCTGTCTAACTTCTGTCCATTCCCTCCGATTCGCGCATTTCTCCGCTCTTTCATTGGCAGCTGACGTTGAGGCGGGCGGAAGCGAGCGGCGTGGCCACCGGTCAGCGGCGAAAAGCGGAAAGGTTTCGATTCGCGACGGGAAGCGGGCATTTTGGACGTCGGTTTGAGGAATTCCGACCGTCCCCCGCTACCAAATTGTTCGGCAGGCCATTGGTTTGAGTCGAAATGAAGAACGAAGCGCAGGACCAAGAGAAAGGAGGAAGAGAGCGCAGAGTCGAGAGCGTTGGTCGCAGTGGAGGCGAGTGGGTCGACGGGCGCGTTGGCCGGTGCGGGAACGGCCGGCTTTCGCTCATGCCCGCCCGCTCGACGTCAATGGCCCATCCATTGGGTGCCGCTTGCGCCCCGCTTTTACGGCCCTCTCTCGCCCGAAATAAGCCGCTTCCAGAAGTCGATGCTTTTTTTGGGGGCTTAGAGAGAAGAGCCGGGCGGAAAGATGCGGACCAGCGCGCGGAGCCGAACGTGGAAACGTCCCCTGCTCGCGAGTATTATGCATCGCATGGCCGAAGACAACAATCTCGGCTTTTTGCGCTCCATGTTTCCAGTGGGGCCGAGCGGAAGGAAGAGGAGGAGGCGGAGAGAGGGCGCGAGCAAAGAATGGCCGCCGGCCAAATTCGGACAAAAGTTGAGTGCCGCATCGGTTCGCGTTTGCGGGGTTTCCCAGTGACGGCTCCCGTGTTTCGTGGACGGAAGAATGCAGCGGTTCTAACTTCTGTTCCCTCTAATCCAATCGTCCACTCATTCTTTTTCGTTTCATAAAAAGATGGGCCGAAGGAGTGTAATGAAGAGGCCTCCGCCCGCATTCATCTGCCGCCTAAAAGCATATAAGATCCTTACATTACGCTTCTGCAAAGTGCGTCCCTTTTGCAGCCCATGCAAAAATCGCGTACGAAAATCTTGCATCTGCAAGAATCGTAACGAATTTTTGCAGCCGTCGAATTTGCCGGAACTTGCAGCTGCAAAAATCGTTACGATTTTTGCAGATGTCGGATTTCCGTTCCGGATTTTTGCAGTTGCACAATCCGCGTTACGAAAATTGCAGCCGCAAGTTTTGTGTTCACCGAACTTGCATGATGTCGCATTTCTGTTCGCACTTCTTGAGGTGTCAACTTCGTGTTCTCGATTTGTGCAGATGCAAAATTCGTGAACGCGAAATCTGCAGTGCTCAAATTGCGAACGCTAATCAGACATCGTGACAGAATCGTGAACGCAAATGTTGAAAATCACTGATTTTTACTCAAAAAAGGCCAAATTTCGATGAATTTATTCGAAATCTGAACATTTGTGTTCACGATTCAGATTTTCGGTTTTCGTAACGATTTTTTGCGCCTGCAAAAGTCACTAACGCGAATTGTGCATCTGCAAGATTCGTGAACGCAAAGCGTGCAGCTGCAAAAATCATGTTCGCGATTCTTGCAATGCACAAAACGCGAACGCAAAGTGTGCAGCTGCAAGAATCCGGATGCAAATCCGACATCTGCAAAAATTCGTTACGAATTCTTGCAGCTGAAGTTTCCAACGAAAAATTTGCAGTTGCAAAAATCCTTACGAATTTTTGCAGCTGCACAATTCGCGTTACGATTTCTTGCAGATGCAAGATTTTCGTACGCGATTTTTGCATGGGCTGCAAAGGTGTTCCCCCCCTAACGCACTTTTTGCAGAAGTTCGTATGTAAGGATCTTATATCGATTTCATCTCATCAGCTGTTCGGGCATCATCCGAGCTTATTTTTACTTCTATAAACTATTTTTGAAAGCGTTGAGTATGGGGCCAAAGTCGCAGTGTTTTCCCTGGTCTTTACCTTTTGAAACGGTTGGAAACTCTGGTTTCATTTTACGTCTTTTTTGACTCCGAATGGTCCGTTCAATCACAGTTAGATAAGCTCAGAATTTCTGGCAATCCCAGACGAATGACGAACACAAATGTTGACTCGTTCGGATCGTTGCTGTGAGCCCACGTGTTTACTTGCGAGTGTGAGCGGCGCCAAAATGATCAGTTGTTTTTAAGTCAAAAACCGCGATCTTCGGCGACACGGGAGACGAGCGAAAGCCGCAGGCAGAGCGGGAGAGAGAAGCGAGTCGGAAATCAAACCGAAACGACAATTGGCCGCCCTTCCGCCGTTCAAACCGACGTGTCGCCGTCACCACGCGGTTTTCTGCCCATCATGATTGCGGCCGCCTGCCCGTTGTTGCTGAAGAGGGCCGAACGTTGTGCACTCCGCGGATCGTCCTTGCAATCGGTTGATGCTCTTCAGTGGACTCGCCGGCGGGAGTTGTGAGAAGAACGACCAACCATCAGCCCCCACCACCTCGAATCCGGCTCGAAGCCGTCGCCGGAAGCGCCGCCTGTTTTACATAACCGATCTTAATTCCCCGCACTCGTTTGCGAATCCCGAATCCACGCGGAGTTCGATCGCTCGCCACGCTTCGCTCTCGCCCACCGCCTTACTGTCCGCCGATTCGCGCGCTACATCGTGTGATTCGGCTGGGGAGTGCGCAACAAGTGAGTATTCGAATAGACGAGTGCTTTTGGGATTGTCTTCGACCAGTGCCGTTCGTGTTGTGTCGTTTTTATCCGACTCCCTTACCTCCATCATTCACTCTTCACCTCTCATCGAACCATTGACTTGGACGCGTGTATTCTTGATGGTCGTATTGCTTTTCATTTGGACGATCTTTTCAAAAGCTAACCAGTCGGTTGATTTCAGGCCCGAGTTCGCGGAGTACCTCGGCGGTCGGACATCGCGGACGTCCGCTCGAAGCCGGGCACTGGCAAGTACTCGGCTCGGGGGTTCTCATCAAGCCGTTGGACGAACGGCAGACGGCGGAGACTCTTCGCCAGCAAAATCTCACGCAAATTATCGAACAGGACTTGGAAGAAGCCAAGAAAATAGGTTCGTTCCTTTCCTCTTCCTTTTGGCCTTCGCTCCCGCTCGGCAACAAACCAATTTCGTTTCTTTCGAACTCCCCACGGCCTTCGCCGCTTCTTCTTTCGAATAATTCGGGTCGCTGTCAATTGCAGCCCACATAATGGAGGACACGACCACGGACACGGTGGGCACCGGAGCGAGCGCCGCCGATGCGGGCGTCCATCACATTCCCGAAAGTCCCGGATCGAACTCCAATCCGCTTGGTGAATTCTACTGGTAGGCGTGGAAAAGATCACAAGTCATCTTCTTGTTTCGTCCTTCAGGGATCCGCATGGAGACACCGACTACACTTCGGATTCCTTTCGACTACGATCCCATCTTCTACGGCCTCGATCAGGGCGATGGACGCACGACCGCCCGTCTGGGGCGCACCCAAGAGGACCTCCAGAAGTACAAGCAGCGGATCGATGCGACCGTGGAGAACCAGCGGGAGTATTCGGAGATCCTGAATGCCATGCACCAAAAGGTTGCTATCTTTTGTTTACTGCTCGCTCATTTCGGTTGATTTCAGCTACAAGAGTACCGGAAGCACATCTCCAAAGCTCGAGGGCAAGCTGGGCACTCGCGGAGCCACCAGCGACGACTCCTCGCTGTTCCCGCTGAACGACTCCGGATTCCTCGGCGACACCGCGGGCGCCGTCCCGACCACGAACATCAACGTGAACACGGACGTGTGGGCGCGCGGGGGCGGTCGCTTCGGAGGCGATGCGAACCAAAACTTCGAGGCGTACCTGCGACTCGAAGAGGAACGCCGCCGCAACGAGGAGTACCGAATGCAGTTGGACAACGAGCGGCAGAACAACGAGCAGCTGCAGCAGGAGATGGACCGCTTGAGGCGCGAGTACGATCGGGACATCCGCGACAAGGAACGCCGCTTCCAGACTCGTGAGCGCGTAAGTCTCGAACAGAAACGAGGAGCTTGCGGACAACCCATTCGTTTAGAACTTGTCCCAGTACTTGAGCGACGAGCAGCAGAAGATGCTCGATCTGTGGACGGAGTTGCAGCGCGTGCGCAAGCAGTTCGCCGACCTGAAGGACCAGACGAAAGAAGACCTGGACAAGCAGCGCAACGAGTTCAGCCGAATCTTCCGTTCGATCCAAGGCATCACTCGCAACATCGCCGGCGGAGATGTGAGTCAACGAAAGGAGTTGGAAATAAAAGGCTTGCTTGTTTTAGACCAGCGGACTCTTCGTGGGCGGCGGCGAAGGGGGCGGCGGCACCACCTTACAACATCGACTCCGTGATCCAAGAGACCATCCGCCGCTTCCGCAATCCGGCCAGCGGCGGCGTGTCCCCGTACGCCACCGACCTCGAGCTGTTGGCCATGCTCCGCAACAAGACGACCAATGCGGACGACTCGGATCTCCACAACGAGCTGATGAAGAAGTACGAAGAGGCCATCGAGCGGAACATCGAGCTGGAGTCGCGCGGCGACGAGAACGCGCGCAAAGGTCAGCGATTTGGAAGCCGAGTTGCGCCGCACAAAGGAGCGTCTGAGCGAGTGCCAGGTGAGGAAGCGGAAGAAGCAGAAGGTCAAACAACCGAACTGATTGCAGAGTGCCATCCGCAAGATGCACCAAATGGCGGTGAACAGCGACCAGAGCGGCGAGTCCAAGCGCTCCCGCTCGTTGTCGCCCGGCGACACGCCGATCCAGCCGAGCGAGGCCGTCCGCGTTCTCCGCAACGCTCTCCGCGAGAAGAACAACGAAATCCAGCAGTTGGAGCGGAAGGTCCGCGCGGCCGAGAAGCAGGCCACCGACTTCGTCAACAAATTCGAAGCGGCCGACGAGGCGCGTCGTCGTCTGGACAAGTACCTGACCGACGCCAAGCGGGACGTGACCACGCTGTACGTTCTTTCGCTTCCAATTGATGGTCACTCAATCCGGGTGCTTGCAGGCAGAAGAGTCTGGACGACAGCGAACGTCAACGCCGTCGTTTGGAAGACAAACTGCGCGCGGTCGAGTCCGAGAAGACGGCCGTCGAGAAGGCGCGTGCCTACTTGGAAGAAGAACTCCAACGTTTGCAACAGTAAGCAGTCGATGCAACAAGACGCAAACAATTTTTTCGTTCAGGTTGTTCCAAAAGAGCAGCACGGACGACGCTCGAAAGGCTCGCGAGGAAGCGGACGAGTTCGCCGCCAGTTTGGAGGAGGACTACAAGAACCGGTAGGGAAAGCAGATCAATCAATGGCAAGAGGGAATGCTCTTGTTTGCAGCATCTCCGAGCTGACTCGCCGCATCGACCTCCTGCAACAGGAGAACTCTCGCCTGAAGTCGGACCTCGCGCCCATCCGCTCGAAGTATCGCGATCTGGAGAACGAGTACAACTCGCTGCTTCGTCGTTTGGAAGAGAAGGGTTTGTGGGAAGAAGTGGATGACTGATTGCATGATGCACTTTCAGATGCTCAGCTGAAGTACGCGGACGAGCAGAAGGCGAAGACGATCGCGGACTACGAGAGCCTCCAGCAGCAACTCGACGCCACCCGCACGGACCTCGACAAGTACACGACCGAGAACGAGCTCCTGCAGAAGCAGCTTCACGTGCTCGAGCAGAGCAACCGCGAGCTGAAGAAGCAACGCGACGAGCTCAACAAACAGCGCGATGAGATCAGCCGTCAGCTCACGGAGATCCGCACGAAGATCGAGAGCGAGAAGCACGACAAGGACGTCGGCGACCGGAACGTCAACTCGCTGAACGAAGAGATCGAGAAGCTCCGTAATCAAGTGTCTGATTACGAGCGACAGATCATCATCCTTCGGCGCCACAATGACGAGCTGGACACTCAGCTGAAGACCTCCCAGGCCAAGCAGGGAGTCAGCGAGAACGACATCCAAACGAAGCAGAAGGAGATCAACCTACGCTGAACGAGTTGAATCAACGCTTGCAACGCGAGAAGCAGGAGATCCTGAAGTGCGTTCTGCTTTCATTCTTCTTCGGTTCTTAATGGTTTCTTTCAGCTCCAAGCACAAGACCGAGGCCGACATGCAGACGCTGAAGGAGCAAATCCGCAAGCTGGAGCAGGAGATCGAGCGTCTGCAGAAGGAGAACAAGGAGGTCGCCGCCAAGGAAGCCCGTGCTCAAGAGGGAATGGCCCAGCAGATGAACCGCGCCAACGTCCTCCAGAAGGAGCTGCTCGACGCCACCCGACGCGTCAAGGAGCTCGAGGGTTCGTTCTCTCACTCATCTCGCCGAAGTCGATGGTTCTTTTTGCAGAGAGGCTTGCTGCTCTTGAGAAGGAGTACAAGGATCGCCTCCGCGCGTGGCAACGCAACCGCGGATCCACGAAATCCACCGAATTCGGCGGCAGCATCGACTCGTCGACCACCGGCGGCGGCGGCACCATCCGCGACACGACCAGCGGAGGCGGCGGCGAGGAGGGCGGCGAGACGGGGCGCGGGCGGGGTGGCCGGCGGCGACACCGTCAACATCGACACCACGTACATCGGAGGTGGTGGAGGCGGCGCGGGCACCGGCGGCGGCGCCTACTACGACTCGGAGATCGTTGAGAGCCGCATCAAGGACATCAACGACAAGTGGCGCATCGAGGTGGACAAGATCGAGAACGAAAAGGTTCGTGTTCAATCGGAGGTCGTCTGTTCTAATCGCTTTCTTCAGGACCAACTTGAGAGTCGCATCCGCGAGCTGGAGGATCAAATCGCCCAGCTGGAGCGCAACAGCGAGCGCCAGAAGGACGAGCTGTCGGAGGCCGAACGGAAGCACCAGAACGAGCTCGACCGCTTGAAGGGCGAATTGAGTCTGCTCAACGACAAGCACCAGAATGACCTGGAGGAAGAACGCGAGTCCTACCAGAAGGTTCGTTCGCAATTCAGCAATGCTTATTGAACGATGACTTTTCCTTTCAGACGATCGAATCGATCAAGCAGAGCGAGAACGAGATGCGCGATCGCCTGCAGTCGCTCGAGAAGCAGCTGGCCGACGCGCTGAATCTTGCAGACGGAGTACGAGCGCGAGAAGCGCGAATACGACGAGCGGCTGAACACTCTGCTCACCTCCAACCAGAAGCTCCGCGACGATCTGGAGGACGCCCGAACGGAGGCCGAGAAGGAGGTCCAACGGTGGAAGACGGACGCGTACACGGCTCGTTCGGAGGTCAAGTCGCTGGAGACGTCGTTGAACGGCTACAAGACCCAACTGGCCGCGGCCACCGAACGAGGCGACAACCTGAACAAGACGGTCAACGATCATGTGTCGAAGATTCGTGACTGTGAGTTCTATTCGCCTTCGTTCTCTTTACACTTCGATTCTTTTAGTGACCGGGCAGATTCGCAAGTTGGAGGAGGACCTCAACGACGCCCGAATGACCGCCAATGCAAAAGGAGAGCGAGCTGGATTCCGCTCAGAATCGTTTGCGTGTGTTGGAGGAGCAGTTGCTGCAGCTGCAAACGGAGAGCACCCGCTCCCGCAACGAGCTCAGCGACATCACTCGCGAGCACGAGAACGTCCGCTCGACGCGCGATTCGTTGGAGAAAGAGGCCGAAAAGCTGCGCCGCCGCGTGAAGGAGCTCGAGGTGGCCTTGAAGGAGGGCCGCAACAGCAGCGAGCACTTGAAGTCGGAGGTTCGTCTTCGGCCCATTGACCGGCTCATTTGTTCGCTTTTTTTCAGCACCAACGCTTGCAAACCATCCTCCGCGAGAAGGCCAAACAGGCGGACCACTTGCAACAATTGGCCTCCGAATTCGACTCGAAGATGAGCAAATTGCGGAAGGAGCTGCAGGAGACGTCGGAGAAGGCAAGCGAGAAGGGAGACGAGTGTGTTTACCCACTGGCCTTCATTTCAGTTGATTGCCTCGGACACCGAACGCGCCACTCTGCACGCGGAATTGTCGAAGCTGCAGCAGGAGTTGGACTTCGGCAAGGAGCAAATGCACCGGAAGAGCGACGAGTACACGAGTGCCGTCGAGGATCTTTCGAACGCTCACCGCACCGCCGAGGATGGCCGTTTGAACGCGATCCAGGAGCTGGAATCGAAGAAGTACGAGCTCGCCGACCTCCAATCCCAGCTGGAGTCCACCGAGCAACGCCTGAACTACCTGCAACAGGAGTACATGCGGGCGGACAGCGAGCGGGATTCGTTGCGCGACTCGCTCCGCCGCTTCCAAAACAACGTCGCCCGAGTGATCAACCTGAATCGCTTCAAGACGCTCATCGATGGAGTGCGTTCAGTTGTTGATTGGAAAGGGATTGACTGAGTGTTTGCAGGATGTCGGTGCCGCTTCGGACACCACCGGAACGGGCGGCGATGCGGCGGCCGGCGACCTAACGGACGACGTGATCTTCCGCTCGCAGCCCTTCCCGCCGGCCCCGTCGTTCGGCGGTGGAGCGGCGGCAGGAGGCGACCAGTCGGTGGACGTGACCAACCTGGACAGCACCCTTCAAACGCTCGTCTCTCGAATCGAGCATCTCCAGCGAGAACGCGTAAGCACGACCATTCGTTCAGCTCTCGAATTGATTCCGAATTGTTTAGGACGAGTACCGCGACGAATTGAACCGCTTGAAGAAGAAGACCAGCGATGCCCACACGACCATCAACAAACGCGAGACGCACTACAAGTCGATCGAAGAGAACCTGATCGATGTGGAGGACGAGAAGCGCGCGTTGGAGTCCAATCTCGCCCAAGCCAAGCAGCTGATTCGTTCGCAAGAGGAAGCCTTGAAGCAGCGAGACGAAGAGCGCCGCCAGCTCAAATCCAAGATGACGGCGGCCGAGCTTCACGGACGCGGCAAGGAGGCGCAAATTCGTCACTTGAACGTGAGCACCCGCATCGAAAAAGAGTTCGTTCAACGTTTCGGTGATTTGCAGGAACAACTCGGCAACTTGCGCACGGACTTGAAGAACGCGCACGAAGAGTTGCGTTCGATTCGCGACAAGGACGAGACCCTCGAGTCCAGCCGCTACCAGCTGGAGAGCAAACTGCGCGATCACGAGAGCGAGATCCAACGTCTCCAGCTGCGCGTCACGAACTACGAGACCGAGCGGCAGAATCTGGGCGAGAAGGTCAAGGAGCTCGAAGGCCAGCTGAAGCTCAGCGAGACCAAGTGCACGGACCTCCGCGACGACACCGAGAAGCTGCGGCGGGAGCTCCTGAAGGCGGAGAACATCGAGAACGACCTCCGCAAGACCGTCGATCAGTACGCGAAGGGAGCCGCCGAAGCCCAGACGTTGCGCGATCAGCTGGTCCGCCTTCAAAACGAGCTCACCACCACGAACACCCAACGGCAGAGCCTGGAGACCGAGTTGATCAGCGCGCGCTCCGAACTGCGCGACTACAAGCAGCGGAACCTCGACCTCACGACTCGTGTCAGCGATCTCCAACGCCAACTCCAGGACGCGCACGCGGACAAGAACCGCGCGGAGAACCGACTGTTGGAGTTGGAAAAGGTTGCCTTCTTCATCATCTTCTTTCATTCCTTGCTTTTCTTGCAGACGCTCTCGAGCCAACGCACCGGAGAGAACGACCTGAAGCAACAGTTGGAGCTGCTGAAGAACGAGAAGCGGACGCTCAGCAAGGAGCTCGCGGAGCTGCAAGCTCGCTTGAACCAACTGGAGTCCGATCGCTCCAATTTGGGCCGTTTGCAAGAGCAATGGAAGCGTGAGAAACACGCGCTGATCAAGAAGATCGAACTGGTTTGTGTCCGAACTTGTGACTCGTCATCTCACAGCATTGAATGCTTGCAGTTGGAAGGCGAGAAGCGACGCACCGATGCCGCCATCCGCGAGACCGCCTTGCAGCGGGAGGCCATCGAGAAGTCGCTCAATGCGATGGAGCGGGAGAACCGTGAGCTCTACAAGAACTGTGCCCAACTGCAGCAACAGATCGCCCAGCTGGAGATGGACAACGGCAATCGGATCATCGAGCTGACGAAGAAGCAACGCGAGGAGCAAGATCGCCAAGCCCAGAAAATCAAAGCCGAAAAGATTCAAGTGCGTTCATTCCACAGCGCAACCGAATGAACCTCTCGTTTAGATCCAACACATCATCGAGAACCGCGAGCGCAATTGCCAACAGCGCATCCGCCAACTGGAATCTCAAATCGCCTCGTTGCGCGAGCAGCTCGAAGGCGAACGGCGTCGTCGTCGGGACACGTCCGACCGGCAGATCATCGGCGACATCAACCGCTTGGGCGGAAACTACTTCGGACTGCCGCGCACCAGCGGCTTCAGTTCGGTCGGCGGCTACGGCGGCCCGCCGGACAACATCGACCATCAGCGGTAGACTCTTTCGGTTTCCTGGGCGAAGGTTTCATCTGTTCTTTAGTTCCAGCTTTGGCCGCACCACTTTCGCTTCGAATCCGTTGACCCCGCCGCGTGGAAGCTCGACGCCCACCCGCGTGTCCACCTTCGACGATCCCGCCCCACTCGGCGGCGGACCCATTCTGAGCCGCGAGCGGGGTTTCGACCAGGAACACCACGAAGCCTCCTCCACCATTGACGACTCACTGCCCACTCTCCAACACACTCGTGGGCTTTAATCCTTCCATCTTTCCTCTCTTCAACTACGCACTTTTCAGCCCGCACTTGAGTGACTATCGTAGAGCGTGATGTTGTGTTGGTGTTAATGCTGGTCGTGCGAATGCTGCCCTTCTTTTCCACAACCGATGATTTCCTTCGTTTTCACTGTCGTTCCTTCAGTTCTGCTTTCTGTCCGTTCTTCCAACTGCCCTCTTTCTTGTCCAATTTCTCCTTCCTATGGACTAGCTGCCTACTCGGTTTTGTTTGCCGCTTTCACTGTGAATCCAGCGGGATTCTTCCTCTCTTCTTTATTGTTCCACCCCCCGCTATTTATAAACTGAGCTGATTTGTAAGACGGCGTGCACTGTAGAGAATAAAAACGTTTCTAATGATCGGCGGTGGTTGAAGAGAGAAGCGAACGGAATTGAGTGATGCTTGTGATACAATCATCAAAAGAAGACGATCGTCGCCGCCCTTTCACGTGAACAATAAGCGAAAAAGTCGAAATGGACAGACGTCAATCGCGGGGTTTCAAATGTTCAAATCGAATGCTATCACCCAAAGAAACGCAAGAATGAACGGGCGTTCATTTGTGATTCGTCCGTTTGGTATCCGATGCTGTTTAGACCTTTGTGTACTGTTAAGCAAGGCAGAATCAATTGATTTCATTTTCAGGGTTTATTTCGATGCGTTTTCTTTACTACGTGTTCATTTCCTTTTCGCTCGCATGCGGATTGGCGACTGAATGTGACGTAAGCCGTTGCGGTTCTAGGTATACTTTCACGACAGAACTTTCAGGTCGTAAGCCTTCCTCACCGTAACTTCTGGTCGTGCAGGTGGGATACGAAGCCCTTCGTACCGCGGCATTTTGTGGGCCAGTGTACGTTATGAATCACATCAACCCAAAAGTTCGCAGTTCCAGACAGCCGGCCTTCCTGCCACGTCTTGGCTGCTGGCACCTGGATTGAAATCCTGCGCTCAATCCAGACTGGCGTGCACCACTGGATTTCTTTCCAGATGCTTCTCAATTGCGCCTATCCGCCGGCACGCCGTTTGAACGCGCTAGGAGCGCTTCGGTGATAACAGTTGTCAAGTTAATAATTGCAACGAGTTTGTCTTAGTTCTATTGCCGACTTCGACGGAGAGAGAGAGGGCTTTGTTTTGAACGAGTCGATCGACGAGAGCGCTGTGCCTACCCGGCCTTCAGTGGAATCCGTCGGACATGCGACCGGAACCTGATCAACCACAATCAACTCACGCGAGTCGACATTCGTTGTGAAGAATGCGTCAACTACGACTTCGTGGACATCGAACTGAACTCAAGAGAGGGCCCCTGCTCGCCGGTAACTTGCATTAGTATTGCTGACATTTTTAACGCGGATTGCTTTCAGTCATCAGTGCTACGACGAAACTCCGAAGGTACACGGCGCCGCCGGACAGCCTTGGGGACGTGCAGTACTTCTTCGATCCGCAGCCCTGCCACCAATTCCTCGGAAGACATGCCATTGTTGTTATGGGCATCCGACGTGTGCACGCGGAGCATCACGTACTGTTGAGGAGTACGTGGTGGGCGGGATGGGGTAGCGGAGGGCAAGCGTGGGTCAAGCTGTCGCATCCCACCCAACTGGATTTCAACAGCGAGCTCTATCGACGGAGAGGCAACTAGCTTGGCTACTTTACTGTCGCGAATGCGAGGACGGAAGCGAGCGATCATTCACGCGGAGAGTTCTGCCCGCCGCCTTCGATGTCGAATCCACCAAGGAATCACCTCAATTGTTCCTCATTCTCCCTCGTCTTCGCTCTTCCTATTCCCTGAACTCCTCGTTCGAATGTTCTTAATTTTCTTTTGTTCCTTCCACGATCCCGCCTCGCTCTTTTCATTCATTTAATTGATGCGTTGAATTTCGTATTTTAATTGTTCTTCCCCTTGTAATCCGGCGGTCCGCCGTTTGCTTCGCTCGGTCCGCATCACGTCTTCACTTCCTCTTCGCAGCGGTTCCAGAGAGGAGAAGGGATATCCTGGAGTACGCTTTACCGGCTCCCCACAAGTCGCCGATCTCCGCCCTGGGCTACAGTCGGAGAGCGGCGGCACTCTTGGCCTTTCTTTCCGAGCGACCGAGTGGACGGCGAGTGGAGTTCGCGCACTCTCTTCTCCGCCTCCCACTATTTCTCCTCCTTTCGCGTGTTTGTTTGCCCCTTTGCCGCCTACCGCCTTTTTATCTTCCGCCCACCGCGCCGATCGGCTTGCCTCCCGTTCATCGCCCGCTCTCGTATAAATAAGCCGCCTTCCGTCCGTTCGGGGTATGCTTTATACTCGCCTCACGTGCTCACTCACGGCTCCGCCTCCGTTTTGTACCGAGTGATTGGGAACAAATAAACTCCTTCTTCGATTCGAGTTCGGCCGGTCGACCATCGAGAGGAACCGCCTCTCATCTCCATCCCTTTTGGACGTCGCAGAACCGCCGCGTGGCGTACGCGACATTACAAAATAAATTTATTAATCGTTTGAAGGTATTACTAGTTGCTGTATCAGCTGATAAGAAACGTTGAAACCTGCATAAGGAACTACATGATCGTTGAAATCGACAACAGTCTCGCGGTCTCGCGTCTTGTCGCCTCGATTTGTATGCTGCAATGCAAAACCATTAAAGCATTTCTGGTTAACGCCTTACTTGAAACAGTTGGTTCAGTCTTGCACAACACAGCTCGGTTAAAGACGGAAGGAAATCCAGCACTTCAAACCAGTGCCACCGTTCGTAGTCGCAATTAATGCTAGTGATCACGATCCTCTTGATCCCCTGGCTAACGATGACGCGGCTATGGTTTCCAAAAAACAGCCCGATTCGCCTAAAAGCAACGAGTAAACCGTACGTAAACGCCCGATTGCGATAAACCTGCAGCTGCGCGCCTGGTGATTAAAAACAAGTCGGTAGTACGTTGATCTGCCATTGTTCACACAAACGATTCCGAACACATACTCTTTGACCCCACACTGATAGTCCCAAGGCTTCACTCAAGCGATCATTAACCAACACAGAAACTCGACTTACAGCCGTCGGAAAACCCTCGACCGTGCACTCTTCCCACTCGCCGTTTCCGTTGAGGTCGAACACCCGCACGCTCCCGTCCGTGTGCTCGTGATAAAAGAGCGGTTGCTCCTCATCAATCAGGTCGAACTTCAAGTCCAGTCGGTGCTCGCCAACTTCATCGGGTCGAAACCACACCGGCGGATTTGGAACGGAGAGACGAATGAAGTCAATCCGTTTAGTCGTCTGCAATATGGATGGCTTAAGGATATCTGCTAAACAAAATCACTTCGTTGACATGGAAGGAATAGACGCGTGTGGAGATCACAGTTCGTTTGTCCCCGTTATGCTCCACGTTCTGATCCCACACTTCAACCAGCACGAGGTTCCAATGGGGAACAATACGAATATTGAAATGATCAGGCAGGCAATAAGGTTCGGGAGAAATGTGCTCTAAATCCACACTGGATCAAGAGAAGAAACAATGGAACAAACCGGATAGAGTATAATCCGTGACTTTAAACGTCAAGAGGTCGAGTTTGCGGAGAATCAAGTGCTCGCAAGCCTGATTGAGAGGCCGTCCACTTTCCAGCGAAAACAAGTAGCGACCGCAAGAAGACAACGTGGCTTTCGTGAAATGTCCCTCGACTTCGCCCACAATCGTCTGCTGCAACGGAAAGCAGTCGGTGCGGACACGAACAAGCACAGTTTTGTTCTGTGCGGAAAGTTGAAATGAGTAGACGAATTGGACGTCATCGGTGAAAGCGAGCAGATGGGTTGGGCCCAAAAGAGACTGCTGCGGGAAGTCCGCTTTCTTCGAGGTGATTACAGCAGTCGTAAGTTGACCGAATGGCCTGAATTCAACTCACATTTGAAAGCCAAAGAAACTTTTTACTTACTCTTTCTTTAACTCCTCCAACGTCAGATATGGGGGTTGCGGGTAAATCGGTGGACGTTCATGCACTCCTTCACATCCACAAAGCGGCCAGGATCGTCGTCGAGATTTGCGACGGAAGCAGCAAAACAGTCGGCAAAACATGGGAAAACGAAGAAATTTGGCGAATTTCGGCCGCAAACACTCTAGCTGACCACCACTCGCGTGAGATGTACGCACATGCCCTGCGGCGTTGGCCACGTCTTCTTCTTTTGCCCGCAAGAGGGCCCCAGGGCCTGTGGTCACTTCTCGCTGGTGTCTTTCGTCCATTCGGGGACGATGAGCAGCGTGAGGCGAGAGCATAAAGGGACTAGCGCACGATTTGTTCGTTTGTTCACCGAACGAAAGAAACGAGAAGCAGATGAATTTGTGCCGTCGTTCTCGCTTTTCACTCGTCGGAAGAGCGATGTAGCTATCGCAAAAAGAAGCTCGAGTTCTGTTTTATTACTCCTTCAAACAAACGACTGAACAGTTGCTCGATTAGCGGACAGGAAGGAGAAACACGAAGAACATCGATTAAGGCATGCGAAAGACCCGTGCGAGGAGAAGTGAATAAAAAGAACAAGAAACTCATCAGTTTTGGGAGTGAACAGGAATGATTAGACGTGGGAGGATTGCGTTTTGTTCGAGAATACCGGGGGATTTCCGAAACGAGAGCACAAAAGCATCAGGAAGGAGTGGGAACAGAAGCGAGTGAACGGACGAGGGATTAACAGCACGAGAAATACGGGTTCACCACGTGCTTCTTGATCGCGTAGTTCGCGCGCCACGCCTCCACGGCCGGAGAGCGGGGCACGTTCGGGTGGTCGGAGTCGTCGTCCGAATCGACGGTGATGCGGACCTCGTCCGAGTTCAGCCGATTGCGGGAGCCGCGCCGCCGCTTCTTCTTTTTCTTCAGCTTGTTCGCGTACAGCGGCGTTTGCTGAAAGCAGTCGGAATCAAAGAACGAAAGAGAGAACGAAAGCCACTCACCAGTTCCAAATGGGCGGGCGTCGAGTTGCCCTCCAGCGCCTTCAGCAGGTTGTACATCTGGCCGCGGATCACCGAGAGCTGGGCCTCGATCGTCCGCTGCTTCTGGTAGCGCTTGTCCGCCGCCAACTGGGCGCGAATGCTCTCGCAGAGCTGCTTGACCGCGTTGATGTCTTGCAGGACGTTGAGCACCTGCTGCTTGAGTTCGGGGACGAACGGCTGGTTGGCGAAGTAAGGGAAGTACTTGGCCCAGGAGAAGGGGTCTGAAACGAACGAAGCAGTGAGTGGGAACATCGATCAAGTTGGCTTACACGATCGAATTCCGCTCGGATGTTGGAAGGGGAAGGCGAGCCCGTTGTCGATGCACGAGATGTGGAAGATGCGGTCGGGGCGTTTGCTCGTGCCGACCTCCTCGTTCGCTTGAGCAGTGCGGCCCTCGTCCTCCGACATGGCGACCGACTCGTCCACGATCGTCGAGGCGGCGGCGTCCGTTCCTTGAGATCCAACGCTGCGGGCGATTTCTGCAAGCGGCCAGTTGTGTATGCTGAAGAAGAGCAAGGGAACAAACCGGCGACCGCATTGCTGCCGGAAATCGTCAGCGATTCCACGCCCTCGTCGTCGGGCTGCATGTCGCCCGACTTGATCGCCTCCTCCACCGTCTGCTCGACCACCTTGACGAGGTAGTTGGCGTTCAAGCGGTCTGAAATTCGACGAACAATCTAAAGGAAATGTGTTGGAGAGTAACTCACCCGTGTTCCGAATGATGTAGTCGAGGACGAACATCTTTTGGATCTCGGCCGTCAGGTTCTCCCGCTCGCCGTCGCTCAACGAGTCCACCGGGTACAGGCGGCAGAAATCCTCGGGGCTCATGAAGTCCTGGACGAACGTTTGGAAGCTTCCCTTCTGCAAACGAGAGAATCA
Organism: Aphelenchoides fujianensis; assembly: GCA_024699865.1. NCBI lineage: Eukaryota > Metazoa > Nematoda > Chromadorea > Rhabditida > Aphelenchoididae > Aphelenchoides > Aphelenchoides fujianensis. The sequence continues at coordinate 837,885 of JAMPIO010000026.1, forward strand.
AACCATTCGAACGAATTGATGGACCGACCTTTCTTCTTGTAGGCTTGAGACCAATTGAAGCGGTTGTGGAGATTCGGGAAGCGGCCGGCGATCCGCTGCTTTCGCGCGCGCCTCGTACCGCTGCACGCGGCTGTAGCTGAACACCTTCGAGGCCATGAGGACGACGGCCGTTTGGGGCACGACGTGGAAGCCGAAGAACTCGTCCACCATCCAGGCGGCCGCTTCGGACACGTAGCCCTGCAAACAACCACGAGCATGCAAACGACAGAAGGGGGAAAGGAACGTACTTGATTCGGGACCAAACATCCCCGACCGAACGAGCAGGGCAGGAGGACCTTTCTGGAACCATTTGCCCCATTTGGGGTTGTTGATGCCGTACGGCTCCTCGTCCTCCGGCTTGAACACGCCGAGAATCTTCTGAAATTGGCGAGAAATCAGCAACAATGGAAATTATCGAAAGAAACTTGCGTTGTCCTCGCCGTGGATGAAGTACGAGCCCGAACTGCCGCTCGAAATCAACGTGGGCGGGTTCTTGTCGATGTACTTGAGGGCCTTGGAGACGAGCCGCCGGTACTCGTCGGGCATGTGCGAACAGTCTGCAATCGAAGGGAATAAATCGAATAATTCGAGGAGGATTTGCTCACATTTGTCGACGACGCCCGTGTCGTCCAAATCGGAGGACGCGGCGGATCCCGCGGAACTCATGGACATTTTCTGGACGTCCACTCGCTTCTGCAAACGAATCGAATGAGTCTTCGAATTATTGTACAGGAACGAAGCACGCTGGAGCCGCTCGCCCGCAATAAACAGTCGGCTCTTCCACCTGCCGACCGCCCGCTTGCAAAACAGCGGCGGGGATTCGGGGGCGACTGGGGCGAGCTGGGCGCAAGAAAAACAACAAGGAATGAATCACCTTTTCGGCTGGAACCAACGGCCGCGTCTCGTCCGCGTCCGAAAGGTCTGCAACAAACAAGGACGATGAAAACAAGATGACTAACGAGGAAATTGTTTGTACTCACCGCTTTCCGCATGAATACTCATTATATCCGCATGTTAGTGGCTGATGGCACGTGGACGGGGGACCCGATTGGAGGCCGCAAGAAGCGGCAAGTGGCCAAACTGCAAAGAAAAAGTGAATCCTAATTCATTTCGGGGATTTTTTCATCCAGACGGGGGCGGGCGGATGGAATGCGCGCGATTGCTTGCCGCTGATAAATCCCCCATTTTTTATCTACATCTGCTGCCTGCTTGCAATTCATGTCGCCCCTTTCGCTTTCGCTTCGCCCTCCGGCTTTCGCCTTCCGGAAAACTCTCCCCTTCCGCCCGCCCGCCCGTTCATCGTGTGACTAATGAGCACGAAGAACAAGGGAACATGTACACACTTGTGGTTAAACAATGGACAAAGCGATAGTTAGCCATGACTCGAGTACATGAGAGCAATCAAGCGACGTCCACCAATCCAACAGTTTGCTGCAGTAGTAACGAGTTTATTGAAGAGAAAGTAACAAAAACAATTCAAGACCACTTCTTCGCGTTCAACTGCTCCAGTTCGGCCTCCAGCTTGGGCAGCATCTCGGTGCACACCTCGTGATCCTTGGCCCAGTTGAAGGCCTCGCACTCCGCGCAGATCTCTCCGTCGGTGCGCAGGCACGTGCAGCGCTCCACGAGCTCGTCGATGCCGACCGCCTCGCCCACGGGACGCTCCTCGTTCAGGATCGCTTTGCAGAGTTTGATCGCCAAATGCAGATTGATGCCGTAATCCAGGCCGAGGAATTCCTGGAAGCGAATCGTGCATGAATACAAGAAATTTGAATAAAAAGCCTACCTCGACGTACTTCGCGGGGTCGAAGTCGCCGCTGTCGAGCTTTTCGACCTCCTTTTTGGCCGCTTCGAAGCGCTCCAACATCAGGCGGAACACGCGCGGCAGATTGAACGAGTTGATCCAGTTGTGGTTCAGGGAGATGGTGAAGCCCTAAATAAATCGTACACAAGGTGAGCGAACGAACGTCTCCTACCGTGTTGTGGACCTGATGGTAGTGCTCGGACGGGACGAAGACGATCTCGCCGGGCATCTGCTCGAACACGAAGCCGCCCGGCCTCTTCGAACTTCGGGTCTTTGCGCACGTCGACGATCTCGCGCTCCGACTTGGAGAGCTTCTTCTCGCCGCCCTCGGGCAGCATCCACCACGTCTTCTTGCCGCAGATGTTCGCCGACCAGGAGTACGAGTTGAAGACGTCCGCGTGGAAGCTCGTGCTGAAATCATGACCACAATCACACGAAAGAAGCGGGCAAACGAACCTCGTTCCACTCGCTCCCATGTAGCAGAAGCGGTAGTCGCCGCCGAACACGTTCCTCCTTCGTGACCGCCGGGCGGTTGTTCACCCAATCGTTCGAGCAGTAGCGCGGGATCGAGTACCACGAGTAGTCGTTCGTGTCGCTAAACGGATGAGCATTCTTGTTGGCGCAGAAGACGAAGAAAGCCGCACCTAAAGAGATGCCAGTCGCGGATGTACTTGTCCGTGAACGGATTGCGGCGGTACTCGTCTGATGAACTTGAAGAACGGCATCTTCTCCACCTTGCCCGTCGAGCACGTGGTGACCGGCACCGTCTGACGACCTGAACAGAGGACTGTAATCGAAAGAAACAACGAGAACGAACCGAATTCTTGGAGCAGAAAGTCGAAGTCCGGCTTTCCGTCGTCGCCGAGGAACTTCTCGACCGCCTTCCATCCCTTCGTGGCATTCGTGATGATCACCGGCTTGTTGGGCAGCAGGAAGTTCTTGATGAAGTCCGCCGTCGAGAGCTGATCGGCGTCCACACGCGGCGGGTAGCTCGAGGTGGACGGACGACCGTCGTGCGGCGAGAACATCGCGCGGTGGATGGCGGGCTGTCGAAATGCATTAGATGAATGAGGTCAAGAATGCCCGCGGAATGGACGAGGGAAGCGAATTGGGGCGAACCAATCGGAGGGAATATTTTGGCCTACACGCACGCTGCGTGCTGGCCCCTCCACGACGAACACGATAACAAACGAGAATCCACTTTTGTCGGCGACAAAATTCCCCGCTTATCAACCGTTTGGACGGGCGGAACGCCAAAGGTCTGCCGAATGCCAACAAGCGTGCCGAAAAGCAGTGCTCCAGTTCATTTACCGTACTCATCGCTTACAGCGAGCGCATAAACGGTGGTTTCTACAAGCATCTGAATCAAGATGACCGATTCATTTTTGCTTTTCAGCTGCAATTGCGCTTGTAGTGACACACCCCGCTTGTTAAACGACGAATTATAGGCTACTTTCCAGCGGGACATTCGAAACGGTTTATTGAATCAACCTGAGCTTGAAGATAGCAACAGATCACCACCAACCGACTACCGAGTTGGTTACTGCTTCGGCGTATCGCCTTTCTGCACTCGTAATTGTCCGTGACATCAGGACGGGATTAGAGCGTGTTTTGTGTCGAATAATTGCGGCGAAACGAACGAAAAAACGTGTCCGTTGCGAAGCGGCCGGTCGGTCGCGGTCGCCGCAGGGCCACGAGTTTAATGGAGAGAAGGTGAGACATCCGAGGGCAGGGCGGTGGAAGAATTACTTTCTCCTTTCGGCCACCCGATTCTCCCGGAAATCCTCCTCCTTTCAATGGCTGTGCAAGGGGAGCGGTGGTTAGTTCGGAGTTTCAAGTTCGAACGAACCGACTGCTCACTTTCCTCGCTGTTCACTCTTTAACGTAAGAATGTGGGCCCTTTGGGAGGTGTCTAAAGCGCGTACATGTTCGTGCTGGGGAAGTCGTAGAAAGGACTTCAGTTTGCGTAATCGATTGTCCTAATCGACATTCTGGTTTGTTTCTTACGACCGTTTGCTTTCTGTTCGTGGACCCGACCGGAGGGCAGGAAATTGTCGCCATTGATGGACGCAATGCTATTAAGCAGCAATGGACGGGTTCTCATTCGTGTGCATAACAAATATCTCCATCTCCTTACGCTATCACGCAATCTCGCACATGCCTGCCGTCCCTCTCCGGCTTTGATATAAAAGGAGAGAACGGGAGTTGTACGAGGCGTGTGTCGAGTGATTTGTTCGTTCGATGGACTTTTGGTATGAGGAGTTCAACAAAGGCGATGATGAGACCAAACCGAGTGGGTTCGGCGGCTGACCGGGCGGTTGTCCTCGTCCAATCCTTTCGTTGGCCTCCTTCATCCCTTGGCGGGGGTCTTTTTCATCAGCGCATTAAAACGCGGGCGGCTTCTTATTTTGCGGACGGTCGCTGTGGGCAGACTCCCTAATTACACGACTGCAATTAGAGGGATTTCTCGTATGTTTCGTTCAAAGGGCGAATTATAACTCGCGGGCACATCCTCGCTGTAGTCGGAGCGAAAGGTGATAATAGTCGGCAACTTGCCACCTATTTAGCCCTCTACCGCCGCCTGTCTCACCTGTGATGCCCGAAATTTCTCGCCTCTTCCTGCGGGCATTCCCGCCGATCGGGAGTGGCCAGCGGGCAGAAGAGGACGTCAATTCGAAAAAATTAGCCCGGTCGGCAGCTCGAATTACCGCGACTCCTGAAGTCCGAAGGCATCTCTTTTTTTATGTTCTCGTGTTTGTTGTTCGTACGCTTCCGTTTGACCGCCGCCCCTACTTTTTTTATCCACTTAGTTTTGTGTTGAAAAGACGTGGATTAGTCGGGATTTTAATGATTGATGACGCTTTCTGTCTAATTAGTTCATTCATTGAGTTGTTCGATGCCGTCATTGCAGTTCGAGGTCAATGCTCAAGTTTCGGTTGCAAAACGCGCTTGCAGTAATGAGAATGAAAGAAGATTGACCCTACTCGTAATCCACTTATGCAGGGATTTCCACCTCTTATTTCTTTCACGCCGCTGAAAGCCATTGATAAGCCACGTAATTGAGAAAGCCGGCCGCATCGTGGGAATTCGGCGGCGGTTATTGAAGGCCAACTTTTTTGTTCGTGGTCTTTGCGGCATTCGGGCGGGACGGAAGGATCGAATCGAGCGCGGGCCATACGCGACCCATTTCGTTGCAGATCTTTGAATGAACTTTTCGTGTCGCTAACTGATTCAAATCAACTCACTTTCGTTGAAGCTCTGTTGGGTTTAGGGTTCCAGCCGACAGATGACGAATAGGCGCGAGTTGAACGAACGAAGGAGGCCGCACTGCTCTTCATTCCCGCAACATTTGATCTCATTGCTACCGGGTTCAACGAACGGGCGGCGGCGTATGAACGGTGTAATCCGTTGGGTCGGCCTGCCGTTCCCTCGTATGTCAATTGGACGACAAACGGGTCACTCCTGCGCTCTACCGGTCATTCTTCTGTTCTTTCTTCTGTTCTCCCTCCACTTCCAAGAAGTCGCGTCCTATGCGGGTGCCCGAGTGAGTGAACAAAAAAGATCTGTTTTCATTTCTTATTCCATCTTTGTTTACAGAATGAGCCAATGCGTCGAGAAGTCGGCAAACGCGTGCTTCGAGCAGCTCTTCGAAAACATGCCCATTTGTTCGGAGATGGAGCTCACATTTCGCTGTCATCACTTCAAGGTTTGAAGCAACAAGAGCGGTGGATTGTTTATGCGTGTCCTTAGGTCCTTGACTCGTGTTTTCGAAACCACCGAACGATGTGCTCCCCAGCCACCATCGGGCAGATCGCAAAGGCCGCCTACCGCCATCGAGTGGTCTTGTGCGCTCGGCAAGCGCAGAAGAAGTACCGCGATGCTTCGGTGAGTGTCTGTCATCGAACGAAGTGGAAGCGACCTTCTTTAGGGTACCTTCAAAAAGACTCCGACGATCCTCAAAAGTCAACCGCCCTCCGAACTGCAGTTCATTTCGCTCTTCGGCTACCTCCAAACCCAATGCTCAACACGCCCGAATGAGAACTGCACCAGCGAGGACTTCAACAACATGATCATGAGCTGCGAAAGTGGAATCAAGCAGCGAAGTCACCTGTCGACCGCCGACTTGGAGCGGCATCAATTGCTTCGGTTCGTGGGAGGGAGTTGGAGGATTGGAAGAGGTTTTGCAGAATAAAGCTGGACGCGTCCAGTCGTTTGCTGCCTTTTCCGGAAACGAAACGAGCCGACGAGTGCTTGATGGTTCGTTCGGATCTCTCGAACATCTTTCTCATCCATCAGAAGTACTGCCTTCAAGTGAGTCCCCGCCTTCACTTTTCGATCAATCGTTTACGTTCAGACGATCGTGACTCGTTGCATGTGCGAACGGCTGAATTTCGAGTACTACTGCGACGTGGAGTGCGCCAACCTGGAGCCCTCGAATCTTCCCTTCTATCAGCAGGTTTCTTGGGACGAGTTCAAGGGCCGGCTAGTGAGTGCGGACAGTCCAATACGTGCACTGAACGTCTTTCCATTGCTTCTCACTTGTTTCTTTCACGTGTTCCTTGCTCGCTTCTAAATGCAAGTACAATAAAGAATTTCACCATCGAACGGTTGTTTATTTCTGGTTGAAGAATTCTGGAGGAAGATCGAACATTTCACAATTGCTTTCTGCTGTTCGTGTTTGCGAAGTTCGCATTTGGCCCGTCTTTCACGTGCTGCACATTCGAACGAAGGGGAGGGAATCTTATCCGTCGGCGGGCAAAGTACGGCACTTTGCATTCGACAGTCGACGGTCGACCATCGGAGCAGAAAACGTGGTCGTTCGTCCACCTTGTGGAGCGAACTCTTCCGTTTCCGTTTCCCCTTTCTCCCCTCTCTCCGCTCGCCCGCATATGAAGAAGCATTGAGTTTCGGTTGAAGCGGTTAAAAAACGGAACATTTCTTCTTTCCCATTCGTTCGCCTCCTGCCGTTTCTCGCGTATTCCTTTTCGTTGTGCTCCAACGCTCACGTTCGTTCTTTGGCGCACGATTCAGTTCTCTCTTCGTTCGTTGCTCCGAGTTCGCCGCGTACAATAGACGAACGCCGTTTGGATCGTCGGTCGCACAGGTCAACGCGTAAATCATTCCACGGACTTGTGGAGCGGGCGCGTTTGCTGATTTATCGGAACTCGTTTGCTGTTCGTTCGTTCTTTCATTCATTCGTGTGCACTCAACCCCCCCGAATGCCGAGATGCGCAGACGGGCGGGCGAAGGCGAGCGGCCATGTGAATTCGGCGAGGATCGCTGACTGTTCTCTGCTCCGATCCTCCCTGGTCGCCTCCGACGGCAGTCCGCCATAAACAAATGATAAAATCTCGGTGGACGTAAACGAGACTCGCCGAGTTGAGGCAAGAATTTCGCAAACTTTGCAGTCTGTCCGATCGAGTTCGTTCGCCGATTTCGCGAGCAGCCTTTGCGAAACGCTCGCTTACTGTCTGCAGATGTCTGGACTCATTTGTGTTATCGTCTTGTTGTTCTTCTGATCGAATGGAGAGGTAAGCAGCAATGGAACGGAAGAAATGCGGACGTTGGGGGCATGCGCGACGTTTGCTCACGCGCCAACAGGTGGGTCAACCGTCCGAAAAGCGGCTATTTCCCGACCTTCACGGATTGTCGCCGGCATGTCCGCAGGAGGAAAAATCTCGCTCGCCCCGCTCTTGCCATCGCTCGCTTGCCCTCCATTCGCGTGCATCTTCGCATCGCGCAGCCGTGGGATCCCCCCGCAAGGTCGTGCTGGGCGATTGCTGGCGGTGGGCGAACGCGAAGGCGAAGCGTACGGGAACGTGCGGACCGTTCGCTGATTATTGAGTTCCACTTTTCTCGGGCGCCAAATCGCCGAATCGTTCCGCGCGCAACAATTGGGAAACAAAGGCGCGGAATGGAGGGCGATCAAGCGGGGCGAGCGGCAAGCGAAATCATTTCAAAACAGGCGATTGGAAAAGGGATCCACTGGATTCCGGATGAGACGATTTCAACAACAGACATCCGCATAAATATTTCGTAGTATTGGAGCGTGTAGTTTGTGGGAGATCGAAAATAATGACCACGAGAATCCACCCAGAAGTTTCGGCGGCGATCACTTTCGTCACGCAACCTCCGCGCGAGCAGTAGACTACGAACTAAAAGTGCTGGAGGGCATTTTCGGGCATCTCTTAACGCCGTCCGCTCCCGCCTTCCGCTCGTCGTTCGGTCGCCGTTGGCGCGCGTCCAATTGAACGCGGAAACGTTCCTCCGATCGGCGGTTTCTGCGATCAACGACGTGTGGCAGAGTGTGCTTTGAGGCGACCACTACGGAACGATGCCAAGAGCAACTCTAGTTGGTTTCATCAATCGAACGGATGGAAATCCGGACCGCCTCCTTGCGCTCGAGTTTAAAAAGTGAGTACTTTTTGGGTGGGCGATTGCTCGCGCCGACTCGGGATCACAGAGGGCGTCCGATTAAAGCGGCTCTTTGGGGCTCCGGGGCGGCGACGACGCCCAGTGACACGGCGGACAGCGGCGATCGACCCTTGAAAGTCCGGCGACGTGGTTTTTCGTCATCGGCGACGTTTGAGCGGATGTTTTGACCCGCTTCTCGCGCGTTCCGCCGATTTTTGCGCATCCCCCCTCCGTCCACCCCTTTCACGGGCATTACCCGTGCACTCAATCGACGAATGAATGAGTTTATTCATTCCGTTGCCTTTTAAACGGACTGGGCAACGCTTTGTAGCAAGTGCGCAATCGTTTCTTAAAGGGATTAGTAATTGACGATTAAGTAACGTTTATTGTCACTTATTTCTTGAGCTTTGGGTTGTTCGTTTCTTGGTCGAACGGAAGGGCGGGGGAACACGCTCGACAGTCCCCTTCCCTACGTTCGATGCAACTTGTTCCTGCTTTGCACTCCTTTCCGGCTTCTTTCGGGCGCCCGGTGATCGGCGAATGGTCAGTCGACGGGTGGGGGAACGGTCGCAACTTCGACGAAGGACGCTTTCGTCATTCCATCGCCTGCCCGCACCAAATTTATGTGATCTGTTTGACGCGTCTGGTACGCCGACGACGGCGGGCATTCGATGGCGCGACGGTCGATCATTTCGATGCCACGCCAAATCATTTCATTCGTGTGTGTGTGCAACGAAACGGTTTGGTCTCGTTTGATTGCCGCCGTCCGTCTTCCGCCTACTCGCGCGCGCCTCCTCACCCGCTTCCGGTTCGTTTCGGTTCGCCCGTCGAGCGTTCGTTTGTTTCACGATTTCTGCAGTTAAGACGGCGGCGGTCGGTGATTTTGGAATTCTGCCCGCCATCGTTTTTGTGGGGGGAGAGAACGGGTTTCTTGTCCTCCTTTATTCGAACCGCTCGCCCTAAACTCGGTCATCCCCCGCTTATTTACGCTGTAAATTTTCGGCCCATTTCGTGGCTTGTTGGGCACGAAATTGGCGCGTGGTCTGGGCGAATTAAACAAACGTGAAGCCGAACCTCCCCGATCGCGAGTTTGTCGCCCACGAACAGGTTTCTTGGCGCCGTCTCCTCGCTGCTCCTTTTTGTTCTTCCGTCTTGCGGCCATGAGCTCATGAAACAAAAGGTCGTTCGAACTCTGCCCGCAATGAAGAAACAAAGTGATCGAATGGGAACATTGATTGTGGAGTTGTCATTGATTATATTTACTTTGTTGTCTCGAACGAACTGCAAGCGGCCGGTGGGATGACGTCGGTCAGCAGTGGGCGGCAGCGGCAGCAGGTGGACGGCGGTCATCTGCCCTCGATGCGCCGGCTGCCGGAGGCTGGCGGACGGTCGGGAGAGGGGGCGCGCGAATTTGGGTCATCCGTCAGTCGATCGACCCCTCGCCCTCCATTTCGATCTGCCCGCGCATTCCCGTGCAACGAATTTCGACGTTGCGCGTACGTGAGGCGCTTCAGGTGAGCAGAACGCAGTGCGCGAAGTCCGCCCGCCCGCCCGCCGCCGTGTCATGACCGGCAAGGGGACAGCGGGCGGCGGCGGCGGGGGAGGTGGAAGAGGCGGCGCCATCCGCACGAAACGCGCCGGCGATTTGGGAAGCCGCCCGATCTTGATTGTGAGTCTTGATGGATGCGCTCTTCGTTCGTTTATCAATTCTTAAAACAACTCCGTTCGAATGGCGGAGGATAACTGTAGAGATGAACGGTATCCTTTCTTTCTTTCGTTCGGATTTGAAGTTACTTTCGGAAATTCAGTGGATTCCTTTCTCTTTTGTGCATCCCCTAATTACCGTCTTTTGCTGCACGCCTTTCAACACAAAAGAAGGTCGTTCAGAAGCCGGTTAAGATCCCCTTTTCGGTTTGAGACGGCCCTTTAAGCCGCCCGCGCGTTGAGTGGGCGCGTCCGTTCCGCAGGTTTGACTGTGCCGAGCGGAGGCGGCGGCGGTGCAAAAGTTGAGAGGGAGGGCGGCAATTCGTTTCGGGTCGCTTGCGACGAACATCGTGGATGACCGGTGCGAGGAGGGGGCTCATTTGATTGTTGCGCACATCGTTTTGCCCACGGAATTGATTGCTCGAACGATCATGCCTGCTTGTTGCCTCTTTCTCACGCGCATTTCATTCGAACTCGTCATTCTTTCGTGTTTATTTCGAGGAATCGAGTCGAATTGGCTTCGCGAACATTCTTCCACCAACCGATGGAATCATTCGAGACGTTTGGTCTTCGAAGAAGCGGGGATTCGACCTGCGGGGGCATCGGGAAGCGGACGAATCGAAGGAAGTGCACTTTGGACGTGTGCATTTAATGTCCGTGCATTAGGATTTCTGCGTTCCTTTAGCCCTTGACCTTCTTTCTTCTCTTGCGGCGGCATTCGTGATGGAACAAAAGAAGCAGAATTGATCGCGTCGCGGACCGCAAATGTTCGCGATTCGAATTTCGAAGACAAAAGACTGCACGAACATTTGGAATTCATCAGACGACTCCAAACCAAAGATTGCACTCGAAGGGCAACGGTGGAGTCCTCGCAGTTGCCTTTGGTCATCTCTCCGCTCTTTACCGCGAGCATCGGCGGTGCACTCACGGGAAGATGCTCGACGGTTGGGTAAACTTCGGGTTCATTCTGCGGACAAGTTGGAGCACTTCGAACACGCACGCCCCGGTCACACGAGAGAAAATTCGGTAAATTGCGGCCGGTCAACAAACCACGATCGTTTGTTTCTTCTTTGATCTGCGAGCTCATGAGTGGTGGGTGATTTATAGGCAGTCGTTCGTGTGATCAACCCCACCCGCATTGTTGTGATTTCCGCCTCGACATCAGGAGAAGCGGTTGACCAAACTCGGCGAGCACAAAAACGTTCTCGTGGGCTCTTGCCCGAGCGGGAAGACGCTCGAGGGGGCGGGCGGTTGGTGCTCCCTTGCGCTCTCGCTTGTTGTTCGGAAATTCCTCGACGAAACAGGTTAAATTTTGCGCACATAATGAGGAGACTCAAAATGCGATCGAAACAACGGTACGGAGGGCGAAAATTGCGGACGTTCCCGCCGCGTACGGAGTTCATTTTGCCGCCATCTCCTTCGCGAGTCTCGGTTTGTTTTTACCGGTTGCCCTCCGAAAACATTTCCCAACGGCGAGTCGTGAGCGAGTACTCTTGCTCGAATTGCTTTCTTCACTCGGTTTGCGAAAGCATCTCACTCATTATTCACGTATTTCGTTTCTGCATTCCGCCGAAGTTCGTCTCGTCCTGATTTTTATCGCCCTTCTTCGCCCTCGAACGCCCCCTTCAACTCTTTCGAATGATTTCGTGAATATTCGAGTTGAACGCGGCGAGTAATCAGTTGGATCTTGGTCTGCACTTCGGACTGGTCGGGTCGGTAGAAGAAGATCCCGTTTTTACTCGCAGCCACCATTATGACTTGGAGCGTTCCGCCCTGATCGGTCGGGCGGCTTTCCGTTGACCTTCGAAGGCGCCCAAGTCGGGGCTTGATTGGCGCTAATCGCGGTCGGTGATCTGGGCATTTGTTGGGTGCACGTCGAATAAGCAGAACATCCCGCACGTGATGGATGCCATCTTGTGGTCTTTTAAACACGCCCGCCCACGGTCATCCACTCGATTGGGCGGAAATCACTCGCCCATTGATTACTCCTTCATTTCTTTAACTGATCTCTTCTTCTGGGTTCTCGTGATGGTGCCCACACAACGGGCAGGCTTGTGGCCGTTAGCGTGACATCCGCAGCCGATCATGTGCGGCCAAGAGAACAAAGAAGCGAACACCCGGCCGTCCCGTCCCGTGCATTTTCGACACTCACTCCACTCCATTCTCGCCTCTCATTGTCCGGGGATGGCCGGCCGGTGTGGGTTTGTTCCATTGACGAAAGATGCGATTTCTGCTCCTCATTTTACGCAGCTGATTTCCGCGTGCAGGTGCGAAAACAAAGCGGGGCGGCGGGGATTTGCGGCCAAACTTCGCACTTCGCTTGTTGATTTCCACGAGGAGGAGGTGTTCGCCGGGGATCCAAGGATCGGGAACGAACTCCAGCATTACGGACGTTATGAAACGCCCGCCGGATCGCGTGATTCTTGCGACGCGCGTGTCGAAAGCGGCGACCGGCGATCTCGACGGCAGTCGGGGGCGATCTCCACCCATTTCGTTCTTGAGATTTCATGCCGTGTCGCGTCCCTTCCGCAGCTCTCTCGCGTTCTTCACATGAATCGTGCGTGCGCGCGACGGACTTCCGCATTTCGTTCTTAAACGCTTTCGATTTCAGCAGCGGCTCATCTTCTGCCATCAGTGCCGCTTCGATTTCCCAGTGCATCACCGTTGGTTGAGGCGTATCGGCACACACACACGCCGATCGTCCCACCACTCGTCTTCGTTCCACCGCTTCGCTTCTTCGGCCTCACCAACCGAAGAACGAAGAACACGATCGAGACGACCGAAGCGTCCGTCTGCATCCACGCCTACTCCCGTCGCGGCGTCATCCCGTCCGTCTTTGCGAAAGCGGAAGATCAATCGACCGTCGGACGTCCGCCGTTGATCCCGACCGTCGCTTGATTAAAAGGTCCGTGCGTCTCGAGGATGGACAGCGATAGCAGGCAATCGGAAGAACTTTCGTCTGGCTGGGAACGCGTCTCCAATTCAATCGTAAGTGCGCCCACTGGATGTCCGCCCCCTGGAGTCCATTAGTCCCGTTCATTCTCTGCTGCCCGCCCGCTCGCTTCCCGATCCCCGCCCGTCCGCCGATCAAACGGCGTTTCGGCCGCGGCCGCCATTTGGTCTTCGTTTTCTTTTCGTACGGTACCTCCTTTTGTTTCGCATCCGAACCGAAAGCGATTCCTGATCGGGAATCATTTGTTTTGGCCACCGCTTTTGTCTGCCGCTCGCTCGCTGCGCTCTCCTTTTCCGTCAACCTCCGCCGGTCGGTCGGTGGACGACCTTCGGAGTGCAGGCGAATCGCTGCGTGCGAGGGTCGAAGATAAAACGAAACGCCGGTAAGATTCCACTTATCTCGGCCCCCATCAGAGCGGCAATTTGTCATCGGTGCTGTCCGCGCGATTGCCGAAAGCTGCCGTCGCGAACCGCGCGCGCGGCCGCCCGCGAGACGCCGCGCGGGATTCAAGCCGCCGTCCGAATGCCGCGGCAATCGGATCGTAATTTCATGAGCGGACTCATCTGCGCGCTTTACGAAATTCGAACCAATCGGGCGAATCGCTCGAACTGCACGTTCCGCACGGAGTGTGCGGCCGGATTTCGTCAACTCCAGACCGGTTGGCCGCCTTTTCGCAACACTCGCTTCTGCCGCTTCAAGCTTCCGGAAAGCATCAACAACATTACGGTCCTCCGTTTATCGCAATTCTTCCCGAACCCTCGCCTGCGTCTTCCTCGTTTCGCTTTCAGTAGGTCAGCCAAAAGCAGCGATTGCGTAAATTCGCGCCTCCCGCCCGCTCGTTCCGAATTCGCCTTGGGGGGATCAAAAGAGCGTCTTCGGCGGGATCCCAGCCGACGGCAAGCCGTCCGCGGGCGGCGGCGATTCGGACGTGCGGCCGCTCGCTTCTTCCGTCAAGCGCATCGGTGAATCGCGGAGGTGCGCGAAAATGCGAAAAGGACGCGCGACGGCAGGCGCACCGATCACCAACAAACATTGCCGCCGTCCTTGAAGGTAGTCGCCTCTCCGCAGTCGCCGGTCGGGCGGCGACCCGCGGCTGATCAGTAGGCGGCATCCCGTTTGGCTTCTCGCCTTCTTCTTCCCTTTTTATTACCGCCGCCGTCGCCGCCGCCTTCGTCGCCTCCGTTCGCGGCCCACCGGGCGCGCGGAACGGCGCCGTTTGGCACGCGCGATGTCCGCCGCCCACCGCGCGCGCGGCGTTTGATCGACGGCGAGCGGACGGCGATTTCTAATCAATCGTCGTCCGATTGACCCGCTTTCGCCCCCGCTGACCGCCCGCCGATTACGCGACGCGCGCCGTGCGCCGCCGTCGGTTTTCCAGCGGACTTCTTCGATTCGGCGACGATTTCGGAATGCGCGCTTGCGGACGAACGTCATGATCTCCACGAATTCGTCATTCGCTTCGCGCTTTCGGATGTCGCTTGAACGTCACGATCATCTGATCGCTTGACGCAGGACAGCTGATGAATGGAATGAATTCTTTTGTTTCATTCCGGATATAAATCGAAACATCTGCCTCTTCTCTTCCGCTTCGTCTGGAGTTGCAATCAAGGGGATGGAGTAACGGTGTCCTCTTTGTTGCTCATCTTCTCGCTTGAACCCACTGCTACACTCCGGCGTTCAATCGACTCGCCTCCGCTCGGCTGCGGCTTGCTGCCGGCGGACGGTCAACGCGAGCGGCGACTTTTGTTCACGCGCACGTTCCGCAACGAACCGCCGCCCTTGTGGGCGCGCGGTCGCAAGTCGCAAGACGTTTTCTGGGTTAAGCGAATTCGAATGCGTGTCAACCCACTTCTCGGCGCTCGTTCTTCGAAATTTCCCAAGTGATCATGAAGCGGCGATTTCGCTTGTCGGCTGTTCGCTTCAAAACAAATTCATATTCGTCTGCATTTCGACACTCATTTCATTCCTTGAACTCGTGGGCCAAAGCAGTCGTCGGCGGGCGGAGGAGTGCAGTCGGCGATTCGTGTGCTCTTTTGCTGAAAATCACGTCCGTCGACGGGAACACGACCGCTTCGACGAGTCGCGAGCCAGCCCTTTCGCAACGGTTTTCTTCATACGTGACCTCACGGAAGGGGCGCCGTCGACGCACTCGCCGAGGCAGGCGGCAGTCGCGGAATTCGGCGTCTTCTTATCGCCATCGCCGTGCCGCTTTATCGGCCGCGATCAGTGTGCGCGACTCATCAACCTCCGCCCTCCCGTCTTACTCCCGAGTCAATTGCGACTTTTGTCTTTTGCGCCCGCCCTTTTCCTCTGGTCTTCGCCGCGGCGTCGTCTGCTGCCGCCTCGTACTCGTCGACCCCTCGTCGCCTCGCTTCGTTTGCCTCAAGAATTCAATCCATCAACATTGTCGCGATTTTGTTCCAATCGTCTGCTGCATCCACGTGCGCTCCCGTTTACACCCGCCAACAAATAAACGGGTTATTCTCACGCTTATTTCGAGTAAAGAATTCCCTTTCATTCTTCCGCTGCCGCTTGATTCCTTTTCGTTCTTCTTTCATTCGCTCTTTGATTATTCGTTTGATTTCAATTGACTCGTACTCATTCGTGTTTGATTTCAGTCGAACGACAGCATGGGTAGCACAGAAGACTCACCACCCTTCTGGCGCGATCAAGAGGAGATCGTGATCACGGGTGTGAGCGGCCGCTTCCCCCGCTCCGACAACGTCAAGCAGTTCGGCGATTTGCTGCTCGCGGGCGAGGATTTGGTCACCGAAGACGATCTGCGATGGCCGCCCGGCCTGTTCGACCTGCCCAAACGCCACGGCAAACTGAAAGACCTCAAGAAGTTCGACGCGCAGTTCTTCGGCGTCACTCCCCGGCAGGCCAACTGCATGGACCCGCAGATCCGCCTGCTGCTGGAGGTGGCCTACGAAGCGATCATCGATGCGGGTATGTTCTCCTTCTTCTTTTGATCGAGCGGGTAAAAACTGGGGACCTTTCGTTCGTTGTTTCGAGTTCGTAGTTTCGAACGAACGAGTTGGTCGTTCGTGACGAACGATCGAGACGACAGGTCGGCGAGCAGGCGAGTCGTCCGGCAGATACCGATCTAAGGCCTCACGAACGGCTGCCAATTACGCAACATTGTCTCGTTTTATTAGCAGACGCTTGACGAGTGTCGTGACTTTCGAAAAGCTTTTTTGAAATTCGAAATGGGAGAGCAGACTCGCGAAAAGTAGTTTGTTTTCGACTCGTTTCCAACACAAAACATGAAGCCGGAAAGTAATGAGTCGTAAAAGACATTGCTTCTGGGGAAGAAGACAAAATTAAGCAACACAAAACACATCACTCATCCACACGCATTCCAGGCCTTAATCCGCAGGAGTTGCGCGGCTCCAAGACGGGCGTCTTCGTCGGATGCTCGGCTTCGGAGACGGGCGGCGCGTTGACGCAGGACCCCGAGACGGTCACCGGCTACACGCTGACCGGCTGCGTGCGCTCGATGTTCAGCAACCGGCTGAGCTACGCGTTCGACCTGCGAGGACCCTCGTTCTCCGTCGACACCGCGTGCTCCTCGTCGCTGCTGGCGCTTGCAGTTGGCCGTGGACGCGATCCGCCAGGACCAGTGCGACGCCGCCATCGTCGCCGGCGCCCAGCTGACGCTCACGCCGACCGCCGCGCTGCAGTTCCTGAAGCTCGGCATGCTGAGCCAGGCGGGAAGCTGCCGCTCGTTCGACCAGTCCGGCGACGGCTACTGCCGCTCGGAAGCCGTCTCGGCCATCATCCTCCAGAAGGCCAGCTCCGCCCGCCGCATCTACGCGACCATCGTGCACGCGAAGAGCAACACCGACGGCTACAAGGAGCAAGGAATCACGTTCCCGTTGGGCGAGCGCCAGGCCGTCCTGCTCGAGGAGGTCTACCGCGAGGCCAACGTCGACCCGAACCAAGTGAAGTACGTGGAGACCCACGGAACGGGAACCAAAGTCGGCGACCCGCAAGAGGCGTACGCGATCACGCAGACCTTCTGCTCGAACCGGTGAGTTGGAAGCCTTCCCGTCCGTCCATCGTCCACTCATTCAATTCGTTTGCAGCACTCAACCCCTCCTGATCGGCTCGGTCAAGTCGAACATGGGGCACGCGGAGCCGGCCTCGGGTCTCGCCTCCATCGCGAAGCTCATCATCGCCATCGAGCGCGGAATAATCCCGCCAAACTTGCACTTTAACGAGCCCAACGAGTACATCGAAGGCCTGAAGGAGGGCACGCTGAAGGTGGTCACCGGCGAGACGCCCTTCCCCGGCGGCTACATCGGCATCAACTCGTTCGGCTTCGGCGGCTCCAACACGCACGCCATCCTGCGCGCCCCCGAGCCCGTCAAGGAGGCGCCGATCTTCGAGCAGCCGTCCATTCCGAAGGTGATCTTCTACTCCGGCCGCACCAAGGAGGCCGTCGAGCACATCTTCGAGAACGTCAAGGAACACAAGGACAACCTCTACATGCAGCAACTCCTCGCCAATCAAGTGAGTTCTGCTCATCCAGTGTGCATTCAATCATTCCTCTTGTTTCAGGCCAACCTGCCGCCCAAGGACACCCCCTTCCGCGGCGTGTTGATGCTGAACCGCGGCGAGGAAGTGGAGCCGTTGGCCGACATCCAGAAGATCCCGATCACCGAGACGCGCCCCATCTGGTTCGTGTACGCGGGCATGGGCAGCCAGTGGGCGGGCATGGCCCAGAAGTTGATGAGCATCAGCGTCTTCGACGAGTCCCTCCGCCGCTGCAGCGACTCGCTGAAGGAGTTCGGGAAGGACGTGTACGAGATGCTCCAGAGCAGCGATCCGGAGCTCTACAAGAGCAACACGCTCAACTCGATGCTCGCCATCACCGCCATCCAAATCGCGCTCACGGACACGCTGCGCGAGTGCGGCGTCGTGCCGGACGGCATCATCGGCCACTCGACCGGCGAAATGGGCTGCGGCTACGCGGACGGCGCCCTGACCGCCGACCAGACGATGAAGCTCGCCTACCACCGCGGAACCACGATCATGGCCGCGAAGATCAAGGGCGCGATGGCGGCCGTCGGCCTCACCTGGGAGCAGGCCACCGAGCGCTGCCCGCCGGGCGTCTACCCCGCCTGCCACAACGGCCAGGACTCGGTCACCATCTCGGGAGATGCCGAGAAGGTTTGTTTGCTCCTCTTTTCTTTCTGTTCACTCATCTCCACTCGTTTAGATCGCCGAGTTCTGCAAGACGCTCGAAGCGGAGGGCGTGTTCGCCAAGCAGGTCGACTCGTCCGGCAATCCCTTCCACTCGCCCATGATGAAGACCATCTACGAGCCGATGCTGAACGCGATGAAGACCGTCGTTCCGGACCCGAAGCCCCGCTCCTCCAAGTGGATCTCCACCTCGATCCCCGAGGACAAGTGGGACGACGACCTGGCGCTCTACTGCTCGGCCGACTACCACTCGAGCAACGCGTGCAACCCCGTCCTCTTCTACGAGGGGACTCCAGAAGATCCCGGCCAGCGCGATCACCATCGAGATCGCCCCGCACAGCCTGCTGCAAGCCGTCCTCCGCCGCAATCTCCAGCGCACGTGCACGAACGTCGGCCTGATGAACAAGAACGCGGACAACGAGCTGGAGTCCTTCTTGCTTGCTTTGGGCAAGATCTACCAAGCCGGAGCGACCATCCACGTGGACAAGCTTTACCCGTCCGTCCAGTTCCCCGTCCCGACCGGCACGCCGATGCTCGGAGCCATGTGGCAGTGGGATCACAGCCAGGACTGGCCGGTCATCGACGGCCGCATGCTCACCAGCGGCGGCGGATCGGTGGCCGTCAGCGCCTCGTACACGATCGATCCGTTCTCCAGCGAGTCCAAGGAGACCTACCTGCTCGACCACTGCATTGACGGTCGTGTTTTGTACCCATTCACTGGCCACATGGTTTTGGCATGGAAGACTTTGTGCAAATTGCGCGGTGTTGACTTCCAGAAGACGCCCGTCATCCTCGAGAACATCAACGTCTACAGCGCGACCATCCTGACCGCTCCGATCCGGTTGGACGTTGTCATTTCTCCCGGACACGGAGACTTCGAGATCCTGGACGGCGACCAGCTGGCGGCCAGCGGGCGCATCTACATCCCGGAGGACAACCGCCCCTTCTACTACCAGGACCTGAAGGCGATCGAGACGTCGAAGATCGCCGAGCGCATCGAATTGGACACCGAGGACGCGTACAAGGAGTTCCTGCTGCGCGGCTACGAGTACGGACAGGCGTTCCGAGGTGAGCACTCGATTGCGAAGAGTTCTTTTGATTAATCCCTTCGCTTGCAGGCATCTACCGCACGTGCAACAGCGGAGAGCGCGGCACTCTTTACTGGACCGGCAACTGGGTGACGTTCCTGGACTCGCTGCTCCAGACCGCCCTCCTCGCCGAGCGCGCGGACACGCTCCGCCTGCCCACTCGCGTGCGCTACTTGCGCATCGACCCCACCAAGCACTTGGCGAGCGTCGAGGAGCGAGGTTTGTCTTGTGCTTTCAATCGACCTCCACTCATCGCTCGAATGCTTCAGACGGAATCCAAGTGGTCGAGTTGCGCAACGACATCGCGACCAACGGCTGCGTGGCCGGCGGCGTCGAGTGCTGCGACCTCACGGCCCACACCGTCCAGCGGCGAATGCAGACCTCCGGACAGCTGTTCCTGGAGAAGCTCTTCTTCGTCAAGCACTTCGATGACAAGTGAGTTCTCCCAACCGAAGCCCTCGAATTCAATGCTCGATTGCAGGGCGCTCGCCGAGTTCCCGCGCGACGTCCAGAACCTCACGCAGTACCGCGACAGCGTCAAGTTGATCATCGCCCAGGGATTGGCCCAGTGGGAGAAGGCGGGCGTCCTGAACACCCTCCCGAACGCCACCCACTTCGCCCAAGCGTTGAGGGAGCTGAAGAAGAACCACGTGAAGTTCGACGAGGACGCGTTCGAGAAGCTGAAGGAGGACTCCAAGTGCACGCTGGCGATGGCCGTCAGCGACATCTTCGAGAACATCTCGACCGACAGCGAGGAGTTCGCCGAGCAGGTCGTCAACAAGATGCGCTCCGTCTTCAAGTCCTTCGACGGCGATCGCTACTGGGCGGCCGCTTTGCTGCACGATCGACTCCTGAAGACCGCTCAGGTGAGTGCTTCCTGCTTTCTTCATTCGTCCATTCATTCGCTTCTTTCAGGACGTCTGCATCGAGAACTCCGCCGGACATCGCAACAAGTTCGGAGGAATCGAATTGACGTCCAGCGACCAGATCAAGCACTGCCTGGACGGAATCAACTCCCACCCGCTGCTCGAGATCGACTGGCACTGCGTGGGCCCGAACGTGGACGACCTGGACGAGAACACGCTCACCCAGCTGGGCGCCAAACGCCACAAGCTGAACATCGAGGACGCGGACTTCGCGCCGACCGCCGACACGAAGGACTTCGACTACATCCTGCTCGACCGCGTGCTGTCCAAGAAGCAGAAGCCCGCCGAGTCTGAAGCGATGCGGCGAGCTGCTCCGCGATGACGGCTTCGCGATCGTGGTGGAAGTGACCAACGACTACGAGATCGCCCTCTTCGTCGACGGGCTCCAAGGAAACAACGTGGACTCCGGAGATGACCGCCGCGTGTACGGCGCCTACTTCACGCGCCCCCACTTGGAGGAGGTGATCGCCGAAGCCGGCTACCGCCTCTGCCTCCGCCAAACCGACCCCGCCCTCAACGCGATCGTCTACGTGATCCGCAAGACGCCCGAGCAGCTGCGCGAGCCCGAAGTGATCGACATCGACGACGTCGCCGAGTTCACGTGGATCGAGCCGCTCCAGAAGCTGGTGGAGGAGCGCCTGAACGAGCCCGAGCACAAGACCGTCTGGTTGTCGAGCACGAAGGTCCGCAACAACGGAACTCTCGGAATGGCCCTCTGCTTCGTGTAAGTGACCAGCAGTTTGATTCGAATTCCCTCACTTATCCCGTTCGTTTCAGCGAAGAGAACTTGAAATTCAACCGTTTCCGCACTTTGGCTGACATCAGTGTGAAGCAAAAGAACCGCGAGGGACCGGCCAAGATCAAGCTGGAGGATCCGCACATCCAGCAGCTGCTCCAACTCGACCTCCACGCCAACAACTACCGTGACGGCGTTTGGGGATCCGTCCGTCACATGGTCGTGCGCGACGACGAGGCGCACACCTACAAGGAGGTGGAGCACGCGTTCATCAACACGCTCGTCCGCGGCGACGTCTCCAGCTTGACGTGGGTCGAGTCGCCCAACCAGTACTTCGAGACGACGCCCGATCGCCCGTCCGAACTGGAGCTGTGCCACGTCTACTACTCGGCCGTCAATTTCCGCGATGTAATGCTCGCCTACGGCCGTCTGCCGCCGGACGCCATCCCCGGCCAGTTCGCCGACCGCGAGTGTCTGCTCGGCATGGAGTTCTCGGGCCGCCTGAAGAACGGCACGCGGGTCATGGGCATCCTGCCCGCCCAGGCGCTCGCCACGTCGGTCGTCTGCAACCGCGAGTACACGTGGAAGGTGCCGGAGAACTGGAGTCTGTCCGAAGCGGCGACCGTCCCCGTCGTCTACGCGACCGCCTACTACGCGCTGGTGATGCGCGGCCGGATCCGCAAGGGCGAGAGCATCCTCATCCACGGCGGCTCGGGCGGCGTCGGACAGGCGGCCATCGCGATCGCGCTGAGCTACGGCCTGACCGTCTACACGACCGTGGGATCGCAGGAGAAGCGCGAGTACTTGATGAAGCGCTTCCCGCAGCTCAAGGACGAGAACTTCGCGAACTCGCGCTCCTCCGACTTCGAGCAGCACATCCGCCACTGCACTCGCGGCCAGGGCGTGAACCTCGTGCTGAACTCACTCGCCAACGAGATGCTCCAGGTTTGTTTTCGCAAATGAAAAGGCTGCGATAATCAATGCGATTTCAGGCGTCCGTCCGCTGCTTGGCTCAGCACGGCCGCTTCCTGGAGATCGGCAAGGTGGACTTGTCGCAGAACTCAAGCCTCGGCATGGCCGTTTTCTTGAAGAACGTCACCTTCCACGGCATTCTTCTTGATGCCATTATGGACCAGTCTGTCGGCAACAAAGAAGACTGGCTGGAATGCGCCCGTCTGCTCGAGGAGGGCATGAAGAACGGAGTGGTCGTTCCGCTGCCGCGCAGCGAGTTCGCCTCCGACAAGGCCGAGGAAGCCTTCCGGTGAGTCCTCGCTCTCTTCGTTCCTCAATAACTGCTTGTTTCTTCCAGCTTCATGTCCGCCGGCCGGCACATCGGCAAGGTGCTCATCAAGGTGCGCGACGAGGAGCCGCAGACCACATGCCTCCCGACGCCGATCAAGGTGCGCGCCGTCTGCCGCACTCTCTGCAACCCCAACCACGTCTACCTGATCACCGGCGGTCTCGGCGGTTTCGGCCTTGAGCTGGCCCAGTGGCTGATCAACCGCGGCGCTCGCCGGCTTGTGCTCACGAGCCGCTCGGGCATCCGCACCGGCTACCAGGCTCGCTGCGTCCAGTTCTGGCGCCGTCTGGGCATCAAGATTATCATCTCGACGCTGAACATCGCCCGCCCCGACGACGCCAGCGAGTTGATTCGCGTGTGCACGGAGCTGGGCCCCGTCGGCGGAGTGTTCCACTTGGCGATGGTCCTCCGCGATTGCCTGTTCGAGAACCAGAACGTGCAGAACTTCAAGGACGCCGCCGAGGCCAAGTACTACGGAACGATGAACATCGACTACGCCACTCGCGCCCTCTGCGACGAGCGTCTCCGTTGGTTCGTGGTCTTCTCGTCGATCACGTCGGGCCGCGGAAATGCGGGACAAACGAACTACGGCTGGTCCAACTCGACCATGGAGCGCATCATCGAGCAGCGTCGCGAGGACGGCTACCAGGGCATCGCCATCCAGTGGGGCGCCATCGGCGACGTGGGCGTCATCCTCGAGAACATGGGCGACAACAACACGGTCGTGGGCGGCACTCTCCCGCAGCGCATGCCCAGCTGCCTCTCCGCCCTCGACATGTTCCTCAGCTGGAACCACGCGATCGTCTCGAGGTTTGTCTTCGAGCCGCACAAACAATTCACTCATCCGCGTTTCTTTCAGCTACGTGAAGGCGGAGAGCGGCGGCCGAAGGGCGACGACAGGCGGCAACCTGCTGCAGACGATCGCCCACATCCTCGGCGTCAACGACATCTCCCAAATCAACCCCGACGCCAACCTTGGTGACCTTGGCCTCGACTCGTTGATGGGCGTGGAGATCAAGCAGGCGCTCGAGCGCGACTACGACATCACGCTCTCGATGAAGGAGATCCGCACGCTGACCCTCAACAAGCTGCAGCGGATGGCCGAGAGCGGCGGCCAGCAAGGTCCGCAACTGCAGGCCAACGCCGAGCTCGACATGAAGAAGGAGAGCGAACGCGAGGCACAGCAGAACTCCGTCGAGGTCCTCGAGCAGCAGATGAGCCAACTGTTCAAGATGCGCGTGGACGTCAACGACCTGGACCCTGAGGAGAGCATCGTGAAGTGCAACAAGATCGACGAGGGCCCGACCACTTTCTTCGTTCATCCGATCGAAGGAATCGCCTCACCGCTCAACCGAGTCATGAGCAAGTGCACGTTCCCCGTCTACTGCTTCCAGTTCACGCGGCAAACGCCGACCGACTCCATCGAGAGCGTCGCCCTTCGGTACATCAAGGTGAGTCCTTCGAATTGATGTCCCTTTTACTCATCCGCCCTTCATTCTTCAGGAGATGAAGCAAGTCCAGCCGAAGGGCCCGTACCGAATCATCGGCTACTCCTACGGCGCGTGCATTGGCTTCGAAATCGCGACCAAGCTGCAGGAGATGGACGGACCGGACAGCGTCGAACGGTTGATTCTTCTCGACGGATCTCATCTTTACATGCAAACCTACCGAA
The DNA here is from genome assembly GCA_024699865.1 of Aphelenchoides fujianensis. Lineage (NCBI taxonomy): Eukaryota > Metazoa > Nematoda > Chromadorea > Rhabditida > Aphelenchoididae > Aphelenchoides > Aphelenchoides fujianensis. The sequence continues at coordinate 861,729 of JAMPIO010000026.1, forward strand.
ACGTGAGTCCAGCCGATCGTTCGCCTCTCTTCTTTAACTCACTCATTCTGCAGGTCTATCGGCACGCGTTCGGAGTGCAGGGCGACACGCTCGTGAACAACCCGCTCTTCGAATCCGAGATCATGTGCGCGATGACGCTCCGTTTCGCGAACGTCGACTACCGACGATTCCGAATGGATATGCTCCAACTGCCCACGTACAAGGCCCGCATCAACAAGGTGGTCGAGACGGTCATGAAGACCGGCTTCTTCAAGAGCCCCGAGACCGTCGCGTTCGCGTGCGAGGCGATGCGGTCGAAGTTCCTGATGGCGGACAAGTACGTGCTACTCTTTCCTTTGCCTTTAATCATTCGTCTTTTTTCAGATACAAGCCGGACAAGAAATTCCACGGACACATCACGTTGGTGCGAGCGGAGCACGGCGCCGCCCGTGAGGAGGATGTCGGCCGTGACTACGGTATCAGCCAGGTAACTCCCCTCGTGCACACAACCGCTCACTCACCCTTCATTTCTTCAGGTCTCTGACACCTGCGACGTCGAAGTTGTGAGTGGTGACCACGACTCCATCGTCCAGGGCCGGCGACACAACGACACCGTCAAGATCATCAACGACATCATCCACGGAAAGCGTGAAGAACCTTCGCTCTAAGCTCCCGTCTAAACTTTTATTTGTGTGTGTTTCCCAAGCATTTCATTTGGTTTTAATCCCCTCTTTCCCCCACTGGTTCCAACTCGCATAATTTTATCCGTCGATTTCTATTCGAAGAGGTCATGAATGCCCGTTTTGTAATCGCGACGACACGAGTTTCTTCCCCAATAAATTCTTCCTTTTTTCGTACCAAAACACTTTCTGGTTTGATAGTTCCCGTCCTTTAAAATATTCTTTTCGTTCGATGCGCACAAACCCGCTTCTTCGGATCACTGCTGCTATTGTGCAAGAACGGAGGTTCCTGACCAGTTCCTCCGTCCTCTTCCAACTTATTCATTTTCACGCTCTCAATCCGCCCCCACTGCATGACTTTAGACCGCAATCCCCACACTGCTGGTTTCCGAAAACTTTAGTACGTTCTTATTTAGACCTCCTCTTCTAATCGTCTTCTTCCTCTGCACTCTTTATTTAACGAAATGTCCGTGATTATCGAGTACTGCATTTGATGGCTTCGAGTTTTGTCCTAATAAACCGTTTTCGATAAGCTGCGAGACTTTCGGCCGCAAAGAAACATCCGCTCTTGATTTACGTGACTTCCGCCCACCGAAGGGCTGATCGGCGGGCGTGTAATCGGATCTTGCGGCCGGTTTAACATCCACTTGACGGGGCCAAGGATTTGTTTTCGGCAACCGAGTGGTCACTCAATCCGCTCTCAACTCATAAAGATCTTTATTTTGTTCGAAAATTGACGAGGAATACGAGAGCGTGTGTTTTTGGTGAGTGGGATTCATGATCGCCGTCTTCTCTTATTCGTGGTGGTGCGGGTGTCGATGGCGATGGCCCGAGTGGTGATCGTGGGAGGCGACGGCTTGCTGCACCCGTTTGAACTGCTGCTTCGGTTTGTCCTTCGCTTCTTGGATCCAACGCGAAATGTGGAGCTTCTCGATGCGACGCGCTTCCCGCACGTATGACGTGTCGTTGGGGTGGTTGGCGCGCAAGTCGTAGTGGTGGGCGCCTTCCTCGATGATCAAACTGATCAGAGAGCCCTCGGTCGTCGGCTCCAGCCGCCACCCGCCGGCCGACCAGGGATCCAAAAAGCCGTTGCTGAAAACGAGTGATTCGATCAATCATCTCTTTTTTCCGTTCACCTGAAGACGATGTTGGTGGCGGTGGGGAAATCGCGACCGTAGTTCTCCAGCACCCAGTTCGGACGGAAGAGCGTGGACTTGTAGCCGAGACTTCCGTACGAGTTCTTGCACCGATCCCGTTCTTGATCCGACTGGTAGGGGCAGGTGGACGGAAAGACGTCTTCCCGGAGCTCCTTTGTTGCACATGGGCATCACCATTTCGGTGCACACCTGCCAGTTCCAGCCCTGGTACGCGCCCAGTTGGTCGTCGTCGCCGCACTTCTTTCCGCGCAAGCAGAAATCGGCGACGTCGCCCGTCCCGTTCAGCCACACGTTCAGGATCGGGTACAAAGCTTTCACTTGCTCCTTCAAGTCCTCGCCTTTCGTGTGCAATGATTGGCACATGGCCTGAATATTCGATCAGAAAACCAAAAGGCACCCATTCCCTACCTTAACGGGCCACGCGGGCAGCTTCTTCAAGAAGTTCGCTTCGTACGGATAGTCGACCATCGCCACGTTGTCCATGATGTCGTAGATTTGGTTCAAAATGAAATCCGTGTCGTCGGCCGACTGCACTTGCGATTCGCCCTTCAGACGAAGGACGTCGTTGATGTAATCGATGCCTTCTTCTGAACTCTTTCGATTCACAGGCCTCAAAAGTTGCTACTCACGTGTCTTTGACAGTTCGGGCAAAGCGGCAAATGAGGCGACGATTGCCCGCAAGCTGCACCCACTCAGCTTGAAGGTGCGCGAGACGATGTGCGCGTACGAATTCTCGGGCAGGCCCGCATTTTGAAACCAAAAGACGGGAGCACTCGCAGCGATCGCTCTGCATTCGAAAGTAGATTCATTGCTAGCTTACTGCCGCTTACCCATCAACCAAGTGAGGGTATTTGATTCGAATCCAGGCCGAGAGCATGCCGCCTGAAACAATTTATTATTTCGCTGTTCTTTGTCGTTGGTTTCGAATCATAAGAGCCGCCGAATGCGATGACCGGCGAGTGGACGGCGTTGGGGATGCGCTAAATGGCAAAAAGCTTGAATTTGTGTCCAAACTGCTGTCCACCTTGTTCTTCAAGAAAGTGATGACTTCAGCGAAGTCGGCGAGGGCTTGTTCGGAACTCAGCAGTCCCAAGTTCTCTAGCTTGCTGAAGGAATCGTTGCCGAAGGGGAGCGATTTGCCGTAGAAACGATGTTCGACGAACACCAGAGCGGCCTTGTATTCGGGCGCATTGTCCCACATAAAGCCCTGAAATCACTTTCATTCCGTATTGCTTAAATTCATGCGTTTACCGTGTTCACTGCAAAACTTTCCAAATTCCCCTCGTTGCCCGTGTAGAAGAAGATCGGACCGCCGGCCGCGTAGTGCGTGAGATTCAGGAAGTAGCGAAGAGAGTAGGTGCGAGTGTCCGCGAACGAGAAGTGATCCACGGGCATGTTCTCGTAGTACTCCTCCGTCCACGTGTAGCCGGCCGCATTTTCGATGGCCTCAATTGGCGGATATTGAAAGCGAGCATTGCGGAAGAGGGCAGTGGACGGCCCAATTAGACCGAGCAGAAGCAACAACCACATTCTTCGGCTCGAATGGACGTACGAGTGTGTGGACGGGCAGCTGATCGAAGCGGTCGGTTGGTCGAGCGAGTGAGTGGCACTCGAACAACCCCACTGGTTGTGACCGGGTTGATAAGCGAACGGGGCGTCCGTCTGTCGGGGGTCGAGCGATCCTTTCGATATGAACGAACGCAATTCGCTTTTGTTCAAAGTAAACAACACTTGCGATTCCAATCAAAATGGAACGACGTCGTGCGTTCGTATTGTTCCCTTGGCAGAAGGAAATGAATTCGAAGCGAAGTCCTTCGTTTTGTTGTCATTTAAATCAGCGTTTGTGTTCACATTCAACGGCTTCTTGTCGAAAAGGCCGGGCGATGAGATGAGGAAAACGAAGAGAGGCCGGTGCAGGATTGAAATGCGCAAAGAGGAGAAACTTTTCATTTGCCCGCGCCTTATTGCTCGGCGAAGAATTCCTCCAAAAATAAGTGCACCGCCGAGTGGCTTCTTGGCGGCCGGCCGCCTCTTCGGAAATCGTCGGTGCAAAACGGTCGCCGGCTTATGCAAATTTCGGGTACTTCGCATCGCCCTCTCGACCACCAGAAGGTCGTTGGGATTCGGAATTAACGTTCCCATTGGCCGGCGGACTGATGACTTTGGTGGGTCGTGTGTTGGAATGGGGGGGACAACGCGAAGGCCCAGCGGGTGTGCCGTGGAATCTGCCGGTAGGCGAGCGGAGGCAACAACGACAACAAACATAAAAGCAGTTAACGGCTTTCATCTTTTCTCTGTTCTTCCTGTCCTATTGTTCGCGTTTTTATCACGAGTAGCTTTCTTACTTTGTTTTAGTCCAACTAACTCGTGGCTTTAGACGAACGTGAAAGAACGAGAACGTAGGTAAATGCCGTGGTTTAAAACTTTTACTCTCCAAAAGCACGCATTTCCGACCGTAAACTAAAAAAAGGAAAAGAAGCCAAAGGAAAGGAAAGAAATCAAGCGTAGAAGCCATGTGCTTGCTGCCAATTGCCATCGTTTTCTGCTTTTCGGTTTATCCCGCCCTCTTTGCCATCTTTTGCTTCCGTCACGGATTGCACACGCGGCCCCGCAACGTTCACTCTCGACTGTTGTGTTGTTGGACAAAGGAAAGCAGAAGGATTTCAATTGGTAATACCGCCCTTTCTTCCTCCTTCCTCTCATTCTCCGCGGTCATCAATTGAAATCCCTCCGGCTGCCGGTCGCGTTCTTTCCGTCCGGCCGTCGGCTTTTTCTCTCGCCTCTCTCGGCCGCAAGTTGTCAACTCATACGCTCGTTCTGATGAGTGCCGCCAATCCGCAGTCTCTCCATCACGCCCCAATCATCTCCAGCCCGCCCGCCGGCCGGCCGCTCATCTCCGGTTGGGGTTTCGCTAATCGGAGGCCAATATTGAAACCACGGCTATTAGCCGAGAGTCGCGTTTTGATCTGCCGGCCCATTTGTCCGCCACCGATGATCGATGGCGGCAATTGCGAACACCTGCCGCGTTTGATCGCCTTTTAATGCCACCGGGTTCCCGGCTCGCCTCCAGTCGTGGATGTTGCGATCGGAATTGCGTTCTCGTATTCGTTCTGTTCACGTGTTTTTTACGCTAACGAGCTCCCGCGGGATTGCCCGCTTTCAACGGATTTAATTTCAGCCGTGTTCTCTAATCTAATTGCCGGCACGGGGGCCTTTTACCTCCGCGTGGAGGCCGTGATTACCGCTCACAGCGACCGAATGCGTTTGTTGCCCCCCCTGCGCATTTTCGGCATTCCCTCGGCGTCTCCAAGTGTCTCGCTGCTTACTTCTCATTCGTCTGATATGAATGTGCGGTGGATTGGAGTCCGAAGGATCGCCTGCAATTCCCAAACTCCCAATGAGGATGCCGTCACTTCTACTCGAACACTCCTCCGTTTTCCCTTGGTCTCTACTCACTTGCACGAAGCTCCTGCTCGTTCCTCTCGCTTGTTGCAAGTGCACAAGTGAGCGGATTCCAAGAGCTGGCCGACCTGGAGGAATGCCCGCGGGGATGTCAGTGCGTCGACCCCAAAACGGTGAGTCCCTTTCAATTTCAACTGATTGGTTGAATGCTTGGTTAGATCGAATGTGTTGACGTCGAAATGGACGCGATTCCCTGCCGACTGGCCCACCGGCTACGAGAAGCTCATCTTGAGGAACTGCACGCTGAACACGATCAAGAAGAACGCGTTCCGAAAGCTGCTCCACCTCGAGGAGATCACACTCGAGAAGTGCCCCAATCTGGACGTTTTGGACAAGCACTCTTTCAAGGGACTCAAGAAATTGCGGCAAGTCTCTCAGCTTGTCTTCCGCAAGACTTTGTTCTTTCGTTTTGCAGCTCGTTGACGATCGTCGGGAATCCGAAGCTGCGGGAACTCCACCGGTACGCGTTTTCGGCAATCGGGAACGAAAGTCCGTTGCGGATTGTGATCAAACACAACGGTCTGGAGAAGATCCACGCGCTCGCTTTCAAGTGAGTCGATCGTTCTTTCTGTTTGTATTCGCTCGTCATTCAGGAATGCCCACAATCTGCGAGAGCTGCACATCGAAGAGCGCTGCTTCAACGGTGGAGACCGACGGACTCTCCGGCATCTCTCCGCCTGGACTTCATGACGTTGAAAGGAGTGTGCGTGTTGAATGCGGATTCCTTTTCGAACTCCTCCCGCATCCACAACCTCAACATCGTCGACTCGACACTCAACTTGAAGAGCGGAATCTTTTCGAAGTTGAGTCACGTCAGCCAGGTGGGTGAAAGGACGAGTTTGTTCGTGTAAATGCCGCTCATTTCGCTTTGCAATCAAGCCACAAGCTGTCAATCAAAGTCCACCGTCGGCGAGGATGTCCGATCAGAAATCAAACGTCAAAAAATGACCGCAAATCCCGCTGTTTAACACGACTCGTCCTCCCAATCAAACATTCCTGCTCGCTCGGGCGAAACGGGCGCCTCACAAACGTTTCATGAGCATCAATCACGAAGCGAGAAGGGCAGCGTGACTGCCGCCTACGGGCGGATTGATGCATGGATTGCGGCCAAGGGCAGGTGTTATGCAATCAACATGCCTTCCCTCAATTTGAGTCCATTCGATCATCGAACGAAGAAAACGGTTGACGGCAAGGACGGCTTTTTTTGGCCGTTCATTTGAAGTCAAAACAAACTGGCAGGCAATTAATTGAGCGATAGAAAGAAAACAAACGTTTGTAAGCACTTCATTCTTTCGTTTAGATCCAACTGCGAGAGAATCGGATCGGGAAGATCGAAGAGGAATCCTTCAGCGGCCTGTACACGATCGGCAGCCTCCAGCTCCAAGCCAACCACATCGGTCGAATGGCTCCACGAGCATTCGAGAGCATGGAGAACGTGGGCGTCCTCATGTTCTCCTACAACACCGTCCGCGAACCACTCGAATCGCCCGACTGTTTGTCCCACTCGGCCCACAAGCTGGTCTTCACGGAGAACACCCTTCATTGTTCGTGCGAAATGCAATGGATTCAGTTCTATCCGGTACGCTCTTTGTGCTCAATTATTCGAGTTGATCGTACTTCCGTTCAGGAGCAATCGCTGCTGGCCGGAGAACTACTGCGATCGAAGCGAAGCATTCAAAGCACTGGCCTACTACAAAGGAGTCGGCTGCCCGCCGATGCCCACGACTCCCGAACCTCCGAGCACGGCCACCGAGCTGAAGCCGACGCCGTCCGCGGTCTTTGCGGCGGACAGCGACCGGCAAATCGGCGTCTACGGAAGCCGCACCGCTTCGAGCTCAAGAAACTTTGTTCCTCAAGGTGTCTCTTCCTCCTGCTTTTCCTTTGAGTATTTATTTCTGATCTGAGCACCGTAGCGACTCAGAACATCCGTTCGTCACGAAATTTTCTAGTTTGCAATGATCAAAAACCCGATTGTCTTTCCGTTGTGTTCATTCGTTCACTTACTGCCACAATCTCCCCGCAATTTTCCTTCTTTTAATTGATTTTGTTTCCAATGGTCTTTCGGCCTTCTTTTGCAAAGTGTTTGTACATAAAGAAGATTCCAACCCACGACTTCTCTCAAAGCAACTTTATTCGGCTTGTGTGGACACAGCAACCAACAATCGCACGGGACAACAAACGCAACTTGTGCGTCGAGTGAGACGACCGATCGCAAGCGCGATGACGTCGACGGCTCAGAGTGGGCGCAGCGTGGAGCGCGATTGGAAGAAGGCGTGTATATCCGACCACTTCACCTTCGCAAGGAGCTCAACTGAAAGCAGAGCGGTTGATTATAATGGGACGAAAGATGGACTCACCGCATCAGAAACAACAGGAGACTTGGAACTCGGTGCAGAAGAAGACCGCAGGGTTCGAACAGCCGCTGTTTGGAAGGCGCAGAGGTCGCCTTTGTTGCGAATGCTTCGCCTAAACGGTGGATTGATTGGCAGAGAAGGCGAAAAGAGAACTCACTTAAAAGACCAATGGCGCTTGTTGCCCCCACTTTGTTTCGCGCGCACGGGCGTTTCGGCTTCTTCTGCGGAAGGAGAGCGCGCGTTGCAGTCGCCTCAACGGCGTCTGGTCCACGGCACTAAATTCAGCGACTGCATAAGAGGAAGAGGGAAAGAACTCACCGGCAGACGACCGTTGGAGAATCCGAAGAGGTGAACTGCGCGGGGCGCAGCGAAGCTGAGGGGACCTTGAGCGTACACGTAGCGACCGTCCCCAGGCGGGAGATCGACGGAATGTTCGGCCGGACAGGCGGAGGAGTGCTCACTTGCTGCGGGCAGCTTTTGGAAGACCCAACGAGACCGCCTGAAACGATGAATGGGGTTAGGCCGCCCCCCCCCCCCCCCCCCCCCCCCCCCCCCCCCCCCCCCCCCCCCCCCCCCCCCCCCCCCCCCCCCCCCCCCCCCCCCCCCCCCCCCCCCCCCCCCCCCCCCCCCCCCCCCCCCCCCCCCCCCCCCCCCCCCCCCCCCCCCCCCCCCCCCCCCCCCCCCCCCCCCCCCCTTAGGCACCCCCCCCCCCCCCCCCCCCCTTCCCCCCCCCCCCCCCCTGGCGGCGCCCCCCCCCCCCCCCCCCCCCCCCCCCCCCCCCCCCCCCCCCCCCCCCCCCCCCCCCCCCCCCCCCCCCCCCCCCCCGCGCGGGTCCGCTGTCCCGCCGTTCTTCATTCTTACGGCACCTTTTAAAGTCCTTTTTGTGCAGAAGAACTCACCAGTTGGGCGGCAGAAGAATCAGAAGAGACGAAGTGCGCGGGAGGAAGCCGAGTCGCGGATACTGTTCGAAGGGGCTTGATCATCTCCTCTTGCTGAAACGAGAAGGGAATGAGTTGTGTTGGACCAAGGAAGCACTCACAAATTTGTCCATCCATCTTCTGTTGCAGAAGATCCACTGTGCTCATGGAAGGGCGGACGGCCGTCCGAGCTCATCGCTTCGGAAACGAATCCGAGTTCCGTTTCTAAAGCAGGAGATCGGTGGAGTGGACAGTGAGAACGCTCACCGAAGCGAACCTCGTCACTTGGCGCTCTTCCTCCTCCTGTTTCTCACGGCCACCTCATCCTTCCGGTTTCTTGTGCGATTTCAGCGCGTCCATCCACAACGCGGTCATCTGAAACAGGATGAATGATTAGAGCCATCAAACCACCGCCCACTTACCTGTCTTCTTGAGGTTGAAGGCCGTGTGCCCTCACAAGCGGCGTGTGCCAGCGCGACTGCCAAGGGCTGTAAGGACGGGAGTTGGGCCTGCCCGCCTTCACTCACCCCGAGGAAGTCGTCGATGGGCGCCCGACCGCCGGTCAGCAGCTGGGACTCCTCGCCCTTTGTCCGTTCCACACGGAGGCGACGGCCGAGGTGCGGATGCCCCGGGTGTCGGTGGTCTGCGGACTGGAGAAGCGGCGGACCGATGTCCCTGCAAAATGGGGGATGAATGAGGGGACGAATGGAAGAAACTCACTCTCAGCGAGCGGTCGTTCCCGCCGCTGCGGTGGTCGACTGCAGCCGACGGCCATTTGGTTGTTGAAGAAGGTCCTGGTCGGAAGAAGACGGCAGGCGGCCACACCTGAAACAGATGAGGACGGCGTGAGCAGAGCGGGCGGAGGGAAGACCTACCGATTGGACGGCCGAGAATTCGAAGAGACGAAGTGCGCGGGATGGGAGGGCAGAGAAGACGAGAGGATCTTGGACCAGGCGGGTGATCTCGTTCGCAATCTCATGGAGCGACGTGGCATCTGAAACGGGAGAAGGCGAGATGAGCACCCGTCGACGGGGAGGGGGGGTTACCGGTGGAGCGGGGGCCCAAGAATCCGAAGAGACGAACGGCACGAGGCGGGCGGAAGACCGACCGGTGAGTCGGCTGGAGGGGGGAAATGAGGGGGAGCGGAGAGGAATGAGCGGGCGGCCGGGAGGGAGAGCGGAGGATCGAGTGAGCCGTTCGGCCTGCCCGGCGCTCGCCTTTTTGTACCCGCTGCTTCCCACTGATTGCGCATGGCCCTGGAGAGTAGGAAATTTGAGGGCTGATTATTCCGCGTCGTTGCGCAATCGTGTTCGTTCACAACCGGATCTTCTCTTTTTGCTGATGTCAAACGTAAGGACGAGATTTTTTGTTCGTTTGGTTTCTGGTCGGTGAGCGGCGTGTAGATCAAACGCCAGCCAAGAAAACCGGCCACTTACCTTCGGCTTCTCCTTATCCTTACGAGTCCGCATTCTTCTACACGCTGTCCAGAAACTCCAAGTGAATAACAGAGACAAAAGAATGGTCGGCAAATGCACCTTGTTTATTTGAATTCCTGGATTTATTCATTCGAAGACCCGAATCCGATTGACCATGTAACTCGATTACGCGTATATCCCGATGATTGACCTGTCCGACGGAGATCAAGTGGTCACTGCAGCATCCCGCTTTGGTTTCCGCTTCCTGCAAACAAACCCGTCAATCAACGATGTCCTCTTCACGCGCGAACCGACCTTAAAAGATCCCTCCAGTGCAGTGAAGTATTTGGACGAGAACATGTTCCGCAGGTTGTCGGCCAACAACAGGTGGTAGCCTTCCTGAAAGGAGCACAAAGGATTAGAATCGTTTGAAGCAGACTCGCTGACCTCGTCCACGGGATCAATTAGCCGCAGGTTGGTCTGCATCCCGCAAGCGAAGAGGCCCTTTCCGGTGTGCACGGGAATGAACCAATGGGGGCGGCACTTGTCCGCTGTGGCAATCGACTCCAACGCCCGCCTGGACACGATCACGCCCGCATCGATTTGGAACATTTCGGTCTGCAGAAACGGGAACAAGTAGCTCAAGATCCATCTGCAAGAAGAGGGCGATTATCTGGTTGTTGACTCTTGAGAGGTACCTGAGAATGCCCGAGACGACCGAACACAATCGGCTCGTTCGTGTCGTGGTTCTCGACCAACAGCCGCAAGTTCTGCGGAATCACGTAGTTCTGCTCGTTCAAGAAGATCGTCCATTGATCGAAGGCGGAAGGAAGGCGTGTCTTGAAGCGTTTGGCTGTAGACGAGTTGAGTGATCAGATGGAAGAACGAGTAGGACTGCGGCCCGTGGAAAGTTGTTGACCGCAAAGATCTCCGCTTTGTCTGAAAGCAAACACAAACCATTAGCCGTGGAAAGCACAAAACAAACCATGAAAGCGGGCCAAAAGCTTCTCCTCGCTCGTGAAGAAGACGGTCTTGTTGCATCGTTTGGAGTACGTGTTCCAGAATCGATTGCACGTACTTGTAGGGGCGCGGGTCGTCCGGTTGGATGAGGACCACGCACCGAATCCAGACTTCCCGCTTCTTGGCCGTCTCGTTGAACGTGGAGGAGGATTGCGGTAGCGACGCGATGAAGCGTTGATCCACCTCGCTTTGGCTCTCGAAGGTCAAAGCACACGCCGAGGAAGATTCCCAGGCAAATGCCCACTCCGAGGGCGGCGAACGAGTGGTTCGGTTGCCGCTGAGCCGCACAGCGCAATAAACGTCGAAGGGGCATCCCGGCGGATCAATGGGTCAAGACCAAAAGCGGAGGCATCCGGCTTCCATTAAATGTCCATTGTGGTGGCCTGAAAAAAAAACAAATAATGTTCAGCCGTGTTCCTGAAAAACCACGACGCAGTTGGTGCCATCGAAGCAAACAGGATGAGTGGAGAGTCGTCCACGGAGTCTCATTTACGGTCGATTCTTTTATGGCCAACAGAGAATTCGATCGACCAACGAGAAACGTGACCGCAAAACAGTCCCTGTTTGCCCATCATTTACCCCTTGTAGAAACAAAGCGGACACAACGACAGGCTGCGGTTCGTCTGCTAACCGCGATCGCCGACTTGAGGCCAGCTCGCGAAGAAATCAACGCGGCTCAATGGTCTAGGGGTATGATTCTCGCTTCGGGTGCGAGAGGTCCCGCGTTCGAATCGCGGTTGAGCCCAAAACTCTTTTGTACTTTTTGGCCAGAAATTGCATTCCTTTTGATTGACAGAAAGATCACCACGTTTAAGGGTGTTGCACACCTCAGTAGAGCTCTATTTTTTTAAGCATGACACGCGAAAGCGAGAAGAGGAACCCGCAACGTAACTCATACTTTCTAGCGGCAAAAGCTCGAATTGGAATCATTTCAAGCAACTCGGAGAAAAACGGCGAACACAAAAAGAGCAGCCGCCGTCTCGCTCGAAACGCCCGGAGCAAAACGCCTCGGCAGTCGTTCGGGCTCGACTAAAAGGCGAGCTCATCGAAAACAAGAGATCATTCGTCTGGGAAAAATGATCGTCTTTTTGAAGGGTTCATGATCGAAATGATCGAATTTGAACAAATCGCGATTATTCCGTTCTTTTCTCGTCTTCCAAATGCAAGGAAAAGGACGATAAGGAGCGGCAGTCGGAAGGTGGCTCGCGCGCGGCGGTACGCAACTTCCAGCACACGACGCCGACCGCCCGACTTCCTTGAGCGCCCCCAACGCCAACTTTTTTTGTCGCGCGCACCTCCGCCGAGTGCGTGGAGGTGAGCGCGGAGTCGCGTGAACGATCAAACGAGGCCACCTGCTGCGTAATTAACGGATTTGCATGTTGCCGATCGGGGGAACCGGAGCGTTCGTTTCATTTATGAAGTCATTGTTTTTTCGATCAAACCAGAGATCAACGTCTCATTCAACCCGTGTGCTTTGAGTGCAGTTTCGTTAGGTCGATGCTTACAAATCGTGATCGTTGAATAAGAACGATTGAGAACAAGCCTCCGAATCGAACACGAGCCGAGGATGCCCCCGGTTGTCGGGCCCCACCCAGTCGTAAAAGACGTAATCCGCAGATTGGAACGCGTGCTGGGGACCGTTCGACGCGCAAGCAAACGGAAGACGAACGACAAACGCATCACGATTCATGAATGGAAAGAAACCCTTCGCTCCGGCCTTTCCTGCACACTCCAACAGTCAGAAGCGAGATGGTCTAAAGAGACGGGAGAGCGTAGGCGCCGAAACAGCCGGCCGATTCGATCGAAGCAGCCGGCAGGCTCGCTGCTTGGGATCACGTTCATGGACTTGTTCGAAAATCTAACGACAACAACCGAGAGTACAAAGGATGCCGGCAACTCGTCTTGTGCGGACATCCCCGAGTTGTCCCACACCTCGCCGCTATTTGGATCTCGTCTGCGCGTGCATCGGCTTGTGTCTTTCGATCGTCCACTTGGTCCTCCTCATTCACATTCGGTTCTTCCAAAAACACAAGGGTTTCTTCTTGCTTTTGGTTCAGGCACGTGGAGGGTCCATTAACCGCGTGTAATCAGACTGTTTGCAGGCGATATTCAGTTGCTTGATCATGTTCTTCGTGATCATCGGGTCTCTGGTCGACTATTTGCACGATCAAGCTAAGCTCGGCCATGACCTTCTTCCGCGCCTACATTTGGCTTTACGTCCTGAACACACTGATTGCTTCCTACGGATTCCTCATTGTTGCCCTCTGCCTCGATCGATATGTGCCCTAAACGCACCTCTCTACTACAAGCTCGTCTTCTCGAGATTAAAAGTGAGCAGCCGAGTGGTTGCTGTGATTGATCTTGTGTTCTAGATTCGACTCATTATCCTCCTGACGTCCTTGATTCTTGGTGCTCTCGTTTGCTTTCGGTGGATTATGTTCAACAAGATGGACGACGACGACGACTTCACGATGAACGTTTATGTACGTGCTGCTGGTTGTTCGATCTCTTTTTCAACGAGCCTTCAGATCCAATCCACGGCCTGGTACATGACTATTCGCGTGGTGTCCAGCATTGATCATACAATATTCGTTTCGGCGTGAATACCACCCATAATACTAAGCTAAACACCAGCGCCTAAATTTTCAGAATGGTCATGACAGCGCTCAGCATCTCAATCATTTCGAAACTGAAAGAACTCGACCGTCAACACTTCTACGAGCTTCGAATGGCCCAAGCTTCTCGCATCGCTTGGACCAAGAATCACAAGGTGAGCCGAAAGCAAGCGTTTGGCAATTGATTGAAGCTTGCAGACCACTGCCAATATTTGCATCTTCCTCACGCTCTCGTTCATCTTTTTCAATTGGCCCTACGCGATTGCCGACTTCTTTTATAACGAGCAGCGTGCAAATCAGCTGTGGTTTGCGATCATCGAAACGGTCATCAATCAATCGCAGCTGATTTACGTCCAGTTGAATGTCTTCTTCTTCGCTTATTGTAGTCGCATCTATCGCAACAATTTCTATCTATTGCTCACTTTCTCGATCCGCAAACTGAAATTAGTGCTCTGCTGGCGAAAGGGGTCCATTCGAATCGCTCCCGGCTGCAAGGAGCGCGTGAAAGGTGGGCGATGATCGCGGAAGTTCGAGAATGTTTTCGAATCGAAATTCAGCCGTGATCCAAACGATTCGCGTTCGCCGACTGACAACAACGAGCGCGTAGAGAAAAAAAGGAGAACGTGAGTTTATTTCCGCCGCTTTCCGTCCTCCACGTTGTTTTCGAAACGGGGAAATAAACAAAAAGGCGAAGGTCCTGGCACGGGGAAGATCTCGATTCTTTCGCTTGTTTAGCTCAATTTGTCCATTTTTACGGCCTTCGATTTCAGCATGCAGACAACGACTTTCCTGCTGATCATCTCGTCCGTTCTTCTTTACCTTCGAACGGGCTGATGCACTCGGACGAAAGCAGGCGGCCGGAGCGAGGGGCGTTCTTCTCTGCGACTCCCAGCCGGTCAGAGCGCGTCAAAATCCAACTGTTCGACCTCGATCGTGGATTCGGCAAGGACGATTTGATGGCCGTGAGCAAATCGGACGCAAACGGGACTTTCGAGATCTCCGGCTACACTTCCGAGATTCTTTCCATCGCGCCGCAACTGCGAATCGTGCACGACTGCAACAACACGGTGGTTCGTTCCTTTCATTTCACTTCCTTGCTTCCATTAACGTTGTTTGAAGGCGTGCCAACGTCGCGTCTTAATCAAAAATCCCAAGGAATTCATCACGCGCGGGAAGGTCGCCGAGAAGTTCTTCGACGTCGGAACACTCGACCTGAGCCCTCCGCAGCTGAAAGAAGATCGGGACTGCACGGAGTAGAGATTGCTTGGTTTGTAGTCGATTATTCATTGTGTTTCTTCCTTGCAATAAACGGCGACAAGTGTCTTGAGCAATCAGGCAGGTCATCTTTCAAAACAATGCACTGGAATGCGCGCATCTCCCTTCTCGGTAACCGAATCGATCGCGGCGGAGAAGTCGAACGAAGAAGAACGATCGCTAACCGAAAGCATCGCGAATCGGGCGAAACATCCCGGCTTCGAGTGGACGACTATCACGCTCTCCTTTCTGGGTCGTCGGCGCACTAACCCTAACGGCGAAGAAGGGCGTTTAAAAATTGAGAGCAAATTTCAAACCCCGCCATAAATTAGTCGCACAACGGCGCAACAGCAGTCGCCGCCGACGGACGACACAAAGGCGTGTAATCTGACCCGCGCGCCACCGTGTGCCCCGATGCCCTTCAAACGGTTTCCAGATTCTTTTGCCGCCCGCCCGAACTCCCGCCGATCATCCGGCACCTGCCCGCCGCCGCGCTTATCAACAATCGATGGCGGGGGTCATTGCCAGCCAGCCAGCCAGCGGCGCGCGGCTGCAGGAAGGCGGTCAATCGGCGCATCTTCGCCCCATTCTTCTTCCTTTTGTATCCGAAGCGGGTTTTCTTCCTTCCGCTCCCCCGCTCTCCGCTTGCTTCCGTTTGGATTGGAAGTCGTTGTGCGCAGTTGGTCATGATCTCCGGTTGCTCAATCCTTCCGTTTCCATCGTTCCTTCTTGGACCATTACTTTCTTTTAGATTGCCATTTACCTTCAATCAATGCTGGATCTAGGTTGCTAACTTGTTTGCGACTAAGAAGAGCTTGTCGTCGTCAATTGGTTTCGTTGCATAACGATGACCGCAAAGCCAACAGGACGGCGAACTCCTTTCGCGCCCCGCGGTCATTTGGTGCATCTTCTTCCGCCTCCATCCTCGTGATGTCATCGGTGGTTCGTGTGAAGACGGAGAATTCGAAACTTGTTAACAATTCCCATCCGAACGAACTCAATCAATCGTTGGCGCATGGATCGGAGTGATCGCTGCGGGCTTGTCGTGGTTTTCGGGTGGGTTCTTGTTTTTCATGTTGCAAGAACTTGTTATCTTCCGCGTTATCCGCAATCAATCCAAATAGATTGTGTTGTGGCGTTAGAACACCCGCATTGATCGGCGGAAGATGGATTGATTAGAAGTGAGTGCATTTGCAAAACGACCAGGCCTCGATTTGCACTCACTCTTTGTTGATCCTTTCATGATTCTTCTTTAACCAAAAGAATCCTACCTATCTGATTGTTTAATCTCAGTCGTCAATCAATCATCTCAGTTGGTTTTTCGCTTGATTACTTCCGGAGTCAAACGACTACCGAGTTCCGTTTGATTAGCGCGCGTTAATCCATTTACGCGCGCGCCCCTTCCGTTGCATCGGATCTCCAGCGAACGGCCGGCGAACTTGTCAAATCTTGCGAAAACATCCGCTAACCCGCTGGCGGCACCTGCATCTCCCTTCAGCGCGTACACGAACGACGCGGGCGGACGTTGGGGCGGAGGCGGATTGCGTGAAGCCGCCGCTCAAAAAGTGAATTCCGTGCGGACATTCCTTGTGCGGTTTTTATCGTCATCCGCATGCCTCGAAATTAGCGTTTGCTTGCGACGTCGGACAGCCGCCGACTAATCAAAATCGTCCCTCTTGTTTGGGTTGTTCGCTTTTGTCGCCCGCATCCCGCTTTTTCCTGCTCGTATTGCTGTTGATTGATTGCGTTTGTTTGTATCCGATTATGTCAACAATTTTTAACCCGTGATTGTTTATCGCTTTTAATATTGACTGTTGCTTCTCTCCTTGCAGCTTCACTCATTTCGATGGGAATCCGGAGAGCGCTAATTGGCGCCGTTTTGTTCGTCGGATTCGTCGAGGCGGCGCGGTTTCGGCGGCAGGCGCCGAGAGCAGGTAATCCAGTAACCACCGACATCAGTTCGCTTCATTCTTTTTTAGATGTGCCTCAAGCACGACCCGGACCGCACTTCCAACGCAACCCCGCCGCCATCCCGCCGTCCTTGCCCCAGCAGCAGCCGCAGCAGTTCGCTCCGCAGCTCGGCTTTCCGACCAGTGGATTCGTGCCGCAATTCGGAGCCCAGGCACCTCCTCGTTTCGCCCAACCGCCTCAATTCCAAGGATCTCCGTCCACCTTCGCCCAAGCGTCGCCCTCCGCAGTTCGTCGGCATCCAGCCGCAACAAGCGATCGCTCCGGCTTCTTTTGTGAACCCGCAGATTCCGTCGGGTCGGAGCGCCTTCCGCTCCGATCATTCCGTCCGCCATCCCGCCGCCTTCGACTGCGGCCGACTTCGCAAAAGCGGAGCCCGCAAAACCGGAAGTGATTCCTTCGTCCAACGCAACGGAGGGCATCGCTTCGAATGCCACGACTGCAAATGGTGAGCCTTTTCTGTCGCGTGTTCACGATTTTGTTGTTCAGCGAATGCGACGACCACGGCGGCCACTCCGATCAACCAGCCGCCCGTCGACAAGGGCGTCGATTTGGACGGCGACGGCGCCCTCAGCTTGGCGGAAGTCCAGTACGCCGCCTTCGTTCACCACGGCCTCTCCTCGAGCGTCGTGGAAGCGCTGTTCAATCAGGTGGACAAAGAACAAGGACGGCTACTTGACGGCCGCCGAGTTCAACGACATCCGCCCGTTGGTGTTGGCCAAGGCCGAAAATGCTGCTCTGCGTTACTTGATGGTCAGTTTCTCTTGACTGTTCCTTGTGTTTCTTCACTTTCCCCTTCAGAACGTGGACACGGACCGGAACCAATTGCTCAGCTTGTCCGAGGCGCAAGCCTACATCCTGAAGGAGTACGGGATCAGCAACCGAGACGTGGAGCGCATTTGGCGTCTGGTTGTGCCGAGCACGAACGACGAGATGGACGCCGTTCTGTTCAGCAAACTGCGCCGTCGTGTGCGCGGGATGAGCATTCGGTTGGCGCGGCAGATCATGAAGGTCAGCATTCTTCCTGCTGTTCCTTCCGTTCATTGCTCTCGTTCAGACCGCCGACATCGACGAAGACGGGCGAATCGACCTGCGAGAGGCGCAAATGATCGCCTTCGAGCAGGAGGGAATCGGAGCGGGCGACGTGGTCGAAATGTTGGCCAGCGTCGACGACAACAACGACGGCGAGCTGAACGCGCCCGAGTTCGCCGACTTCGAGCGCATCGTTCGCGCGCGCTCGGTGGACACCGCGAAGAAGGCGCTGAAGGTCGTGGACACGGACGGCAGCGGAACGTTGACGATGAACGAGGCCAAGAAGATCGCCTTCGATCATTACGGCTTCGACGAGCGCACTCTCGAGCCGTTCTTCGCGCAAGCGGACGAGAACGAAGACGGGCAGCTGGACGCGGTGGAGTTCGCCGGCTTCCGTTCGGTCATCCGCAGTCGAGCGGTGAAGAACGCGCAGGCCGTCCTGGGCGAGTACGACAACGACGGCGACGGTCGAGTGAGCGGCGCGGAGGCGGAATCCAAAGCCAGCCGCGACGACGACCTCGAGACCCGCGAAACGAATGCTCTCTTCAACGTTGGCCGACCAAGACCGCAGCAGCTACTTGGACAAGGTGGAGCTGGCGGACTTCATTCGCCTCGTTCGCTTGAGTGCCATCAAATACGTCAACGACCACTTCCGAGTTCGTTTCATCGTCTTGGAATTTCCAACCACAGTTTCTTCCGATTGCAGGACTTCGATACCAATCGTGACAAGCGAGTCACCGTCGATGAATTGGAGACGATCGTCGAGGACAAGTACAAGGTCGATCCCACGATCACTCGCCATCTGTTCGGCAAGGTCGACGTCGACAGCTCGGCCGACCTGTCCGCCGGCGAGATCGTCGACTTCCGGTTCGTGTCCAACGCTCGCCATGTGGAAACTGGAATGCATTCCATTGCAGGCATGAAGTCCGAAAGTACGTGCCGACCGCAACGCTCAAGACGAGCTGGACTCCCAACACAAGCAGGAGCTGGCCGCCATCGAAGAGAAGCTGAGCAGCGAGAAGGCGATCGAATCCAAAGCATCGCGACGAACCGAAGGCGGAATCCAGCGACGGCGAAGCGAGTGCAACGACCGACGCGGTAAGATCACTCGATTATTTTTATTTGTTAAGGGTTTGACTTTAGACCAGCAACGCTTCTTCGGTCAACGAATCGGACGACGAGAACGTAAAGGTGAGGATTGGCGAAGTCAATCGTCTTCAGTAATTCGGGACGAGTTCAGGAGCCCTGAGAATGCGAACGAGATCGGCAAAGCAGAACGAGATCGAAGCTGAAGCGAAGACGAACGCTGCCGCTTCGGTCCGAAACGACGACGCCCACGCTGAAGACGGTGAGTAAAAATACCCTTTTGCCAAACGATCGAATATGTTTTTAGGTGAAGAAGAACAAAGCGAAGTCCAGCGAAACGGAAGCCGCCCCGCTCTGCTGCCGCGGAATCCGACGCTCCGGCCGAGGAGACGACCAAAAAGGCGGCCGAAAGCACGACCACGACTTCCTGCTCCTTCTCCCGCGAAAGGTAGACGAATGATCTGAATGATCGTCTTCAATCGCTCGATCGTTCAGGGGACTCCGAAAAGAAGTCCGAGAACGACGAGGAATTCGAGCTCGTCGAAGTGGAGGAGGAGGGGGGAGCAGCGGAGACCACTCCCGCCACCACCACGACGACCACAACGACCACCACCAGCCCGATGAAGAAACGGCGAGTTATCAAAGTTCGACGACCCAAAACCACCACTGCTGCCCCCACGACCACGACCGAAGGTTTGCTTGTGAAGCGAGTGAATCCCAGCCATTCTTTTCGTTTCAGCTCCGTTGGGAAGCCAAGAGGAGTTCGTGGAGATCGAAGAGGAAGGTGACCGACGAGCCGAAGGCGTCGGCTGCTTGAGCGGAAGTGGAACGTTCGGTGTGTCTTTCAACTACTCACTTTTGATCCATGTGCAAATTCGCGTATTTCCGAGTTCGTTTTGTATTTATTAAACCGTCGATAATGAGCGGCCGGGGGAATAACTGGAGACTGTTTATTTTACTCGAAAACCGCATCGTAAAGGAAGGTACTTGTCGAATGAGGAAACGATTCGAAGAGAAACGAGACGACGATCGTAAACGAGAGCGAAGAAGAACGGAGTTCATGAATGAAGGTGATCGAAACAAGACGATGATGGGGAGACGAACTACGACATTCGGCGACCGTGAGCGACGCAACTGATCGCTTTACTTACAAACAAGAACGAATCGAAAGGAACACAACGGAGAATCGAGAAGAGAGTAAATT
Organism: Aphelenchoides fujianensis; assembly: GCA_024699865.1. Classification (NCBI taxonomy): domain Eukaryota; kingdom Metazoa; phylum Nematoda; class Chromadorea; order Rhabditida; family Aphelenchoididae; genus Aphelenchoides; species Aphelenchoides fujianensis. The sequence continues at coordinate 881,872 of JAMPIO010000026.1, forward strand.
CTCTACAGTTCGAATCGCTCATACTGGTCGGGAAGAAGATGCTTAGACTACTTGGAGGTGAAGACGATTGTTTGTGGCACAAAACGAATGAATAAAAAACGTGTTAAAGACACCAGGAGACACGCTTCAGAAGAACAACCGAACAAAACGACGGGAATTCGTGTCCAAATCAAACCGAAAACGAGAACGAGCGTAACGCGGTCGAAAGCAAGTGGGAATGTTTTGGAGAACAAACAGACTGAACGGCTTACTCCGAGTGCAAAACTTGAGCATGATTTCGTTGGAATTGAGAGTGGTGGTGGTTGGCCAAGCCGGCCAAGAAGGCCACGTTCGCCATGTTCGAGAGGCCGGCGCCCAACGACTGCGAGCTGGGCGGTTGGGCGGGATTGGCGGCCGCCGATTGATCGCCGAAGTTCCCGTTCAGCCACGGGTTCATGGCGACGGCGGCGGCGAACGACGAGGCGGGCAGCGAGCTGAGGAGCGAGTGGGCGTCCGGATGGAACGGAGTGCTCCGCTCGCTGGCCCCGTTGTTCGAAGAGGCGCCCGTCGGAGCGGGAGATCCGCGGCCATTCGACCCGCTGCCCGTCTTCGTCTTCATAATGTTCTTGTACTCCGTGATGCGCACTTTCTTCCCGTCGACCATGCACGTTCTCTTGGGACGAGGTCTAATACAGACAGTGTTCATCATCAGCATCGCTTTCAATCGAAACGAACCGATAGCGGTAGTCGGGATGTTGCTCCATGTGCAGCTTGGATAGGCGGGACTGCTCTTCGTAGAAGGGCTGCTTCTCCGTGTTGGACATGGCCTTCCAACGAGATCCTGCAAGCATCGAACGAATGAATGGAGGGCCAGAAGAAGCGGATATGAGGACGAACCGAGAATCTTCGAGATGTTGCTGTTGTGCATGTCGGGGCACGCCTTGAGGATCTTGCGGCGTTCATCCTCGCGCCCACACCATGAACGCGTTCATCGGCCGCTTGATGTGATTCGGCGATTTCGGGGCGTTCCCACGAGCCCCGTTGCCCGCCGCGTCGCCGTTGAAGCTGCCGTTGCGGCGGAGTGCTCTTGCCCGGAGGAACTCGGCGAGTGCTGGTTCGTGTGGAAGGTGTCTGCAAGCAATCAATTCACTTCGCTCTGCTCGCCGTGCACACTCACTCTCGACGTCCATTTGCATTCGATTCAAGAACTGTGTGGGCGAAGAGGACTTCAACGCCGAGGCGGTCGAGCGAGGACAAAGTCGATTCCTTTGTTGATGCAGTCACTAAAGCACTCGCATTGCTTTGCATCGATCGCTCTTGTCCACGTACCTTGCACGGCTCAAGTTCAACGGCGACTCCATGAGGAACTTCTCCGCACTGCTCATCTGCTCGTTGTTGTTGTTCGAGGCGGCAACAGCAGCGGCGGCCGCAGCCATCAGGTTGCTTTGGCACTTGCCGTTCAACCCGTTCGCATTCAGGCCGTACGGCAAGAAGGGCGAATTCGGCGTGCTGCGGTTGTTCGCACTCGAAGTGGGCGTGCTGAGCCCGTTGCTCGCGTCTCGGTTTCCGAGCAGATTGTAGGCTTGTCCTGAAGAAAGGGATCGGTTAGAGAAGAAAGACAGCCAAGTGGCTACCTGGCGGAAAAGGAAACTGCCCGGACTGGTTGCCGAGAGCGTTGATTGGCCAACAGGCGGTCTTGCTGCGAGTGCTGCACCGCCATTTGTTGACGGAGGAGGAAGTCGTCGAAGGCGAGTCCCTCGGCCGGCTTCTGAACGTTCTCGCGTTGAAGACAGTCCATTCCTCGCTTTTCTTTACCTCGATCGAAGCACTGGCTCCTTCGTCCGTCTTCTCCGACGAGCTGAGAGCATTCGAATCGATGGAGCCGCGAGGTCGGTCCAGACGGTTGCGGCCTTCCTCCTCCACTTCTTCCTCGTCCTCGTCCATCTCCTTGTTCACGTCTTCGACCAGCAGGCGCTCTTTGACGGAGTTGACCTGCAAGAGGCGAATGATTACGAGTTCCCTTTCAAATGCTCCCACCTGCTCGATGATCCCTTGCAGGACTTCCATCTTCGCTTCCTGACTGCCGGCCGCGTTCAGAACGGCGCGCAACGAGCGGCTGTCGATGAGGACGGTGCACTCGTGCTGGGTTTGAGCGAGAATGTCCGGAATGTCGATGGGGACGGTAGTGGAGTTGGAGGTACTGAAAGGAACGGAAGAGTTTGAATGCAAAAGAATGAATTCCTCCTCAAAAATTGATTCATTTGTGCAAAGTCGAAAGCCCCGCCCTCTTGACACTTTCGCTCGTACCGATCAAACACGCCCTCTCGACTGCAGAATGACCACTCGTGGAGCTCGTTCCCGGCACTATCAGCACGAGCCGGCCGGTCGAGAGTGCACGAGCAAAAGACCCGAAAGAGAAATAATAAAGGCGGAAGGGCAAGCGACTGATAAGCGGCGGCACCAGCCTGAGCGCCGTCCCAATGCGGGCGTCGTGTTGATTCGTGATGGTCAGTTCTGCCCACTACGAACCCAATTGTGTTTGCACAACGCCGGCTGGGGCCTCGTAATTGTCATGGACTGTCACGACCGGTCAGCGCGACGATCGGAACGAAGACTCATGCTTTTGATTGCGAGTGGCCAATGGTCATCACAAAACAAATGATGGCCCATTTCGTACTCGTTTTGAGTGACTAGCCGTCGTAGGGGAACAAAACGACTTTCCACCCTTTTGAAAGGATCTCCTTCACGTCCAACCCTGTTCCTCGACGTTTTCATTCGTTGTTCTCAAACAAACCTCGTGTGATGGGAGCCGACGGAGACGTTCGACTTGACGGAGGCGGTCGCACCGGGCGGACTCGAGATGGACTGTTCGGGGGAGGACATTCGATGGGTGAGATCGAACGCTTGAGACTGGAAACAAACCACTCCATTATTGGGGAAGACAGAACGGATCGCAACGAACCATTTCGGCGGATTCCTCTTGAACTCGGGCCTTCTTCGCTTCTCGTCCGCTGGTTGTGGACGTCGAGGGCGGCGAGTCGGTGTCGAGGGTCAACGGTTTGGAGGTGGAGCTCGTCGGGATGGGGCTCGCGGACGAGGACGCGCAGCCGGAGGTCGGCGGGGCGGCGGACGAGGAGCTGCGACTGATAAGTCGGACCGGGACTGCCTTTCGGCGGTTGGACATGCTGCAAAAGAAAAACGATTTATGTGCATGTGCGGGGCGCGTAAAGGCGAGAGCAAAGAGAGTATGCAAATTGGGGTCTCGAAAAGACGCGTGTTTGACCAAACGGGCGACTTATCACATTCGTGGGGTCATTCGCGGGGTTGCGGAAAGAGGCGGGGTCAATCCCAATCCGAAATGAACGTCGCCTGCTTCCCCCTCGCGCTTCTTATCACAAGAATGGACAAATTCTTCCGCTAACAACCACCCCCCCTGTATTGACCCTCTCCCTTTGATCTTTTGATGCGCGTATGCGTTCGAATGTCCAGTAACATGGCCAGTTAGTTGCGGTCAAGAGAGGAAAGAAGTAGTCATCAAGAGACAAAGAAGAAGAAGGTTGGAGGACCAAATCCCGGCGAATAATGAAGCATTAAGAAAAGGCGGATGAGACGACCGGAAATCGAGTGGCGGATTTCGGCGATCCCAACGAATCGTCTCAGACGGCGGACCAACAGAAAAAACTAAGCGACCAGAAGGGAAGCGGAGGAAGAAAAAAGGAAATGACGCGGCATATCGGCCATTTATTTCCCTCTCGTCCACGAGTTCCCCCTCCTTTGATGCCATCGTTTTTGTTAAAAGTCGCGCACCGCCGCCCGTTGATCAACGACCTCGTTGCGCGTCGAGGCCGGCCGACCTCAAAGCGATGATCGTCGAGGTAAAAAGTGGCCAAACCGACGGCGGGCGCTCGTGTAATCTGCGCGATGCTAATAAGAGGGACAGAACCGGGAGACCCGAAGGTGCAAACCGCAAGCGGGGGAGGGCGCGCGCGTAAGGTGGGAGCAAAGCGGCAAACGCGTTGCGTGAGTGAATAAATCCAACGGAAATGACCAACACTTCGCGGGCCCGGCCGCGCACCCCGTAAGACGCGAATGAGAGCCGGGAGTCGAAATCAAAACCAAACAAAACCGGAGTTACACACCGGGCGCCGGCCGATGGCCCACGGAGATGAATATTGCCGCTTATTGCGCAGTCGGCGCGGCGATTGTGAGTTCGGCAGAAGCGAAGAGAATGAAAATGGGCCGGTAATGAAGACGCCGTGAGGATTCGGCAGGCATGGCGCTAGTTCTTTTGTGTTCAAACGACGTGGTTGCGAGTGAGTGCAGCGAGTATTCTTCTATCCAACGGCGCTCATTTCTTGGGATCACAGGTGGCCGAAAACAAGCCCGAAGTTCGTTGAATGGCCCTCGTTGTGGGTTGATTTCCATCGGATTCTCGTAGTTAGTTAGGAACCACTTTAAGCGCAGCAGGGTTTTTGTGTACACATGTTATTCCGTTGCAAGCGGTGCTCGAATTGGGAACACGCTTAGCAGAAGAAGATCCCAAATGCTCATTGCTCAACTACAATTTCCGATGATGTCCTTCGGGAAGCAACAGAAACAAGAGCACTGGTTTGCTGAGGAAAGAAAGAGAATGATTGTTCCACTACAAATCGGAAGGACTCCAAAGCGGAAAAGGGAAGTTGTGAAATGCGGCCTCATCCCGAGCGAGCACAATCCTCCAGCAGCTTATTTTCGCCCGTGTTCCCGAAGTTCCCCTTAAGCATTCAAACTGCAGGTGAACTTTTCGGGGAGAAAAGGCGGACAATTCGAACAAACGGGAGTCGCGCGCCAAAAATCCCCCGCCCGAATTGCAGGCGGCAAGTGAGCAGCCAAAACAAGGGGGCGGCCGGCCGTCTCAATTCAAAGGTGCACGTATTGGAACGGAGACGAGCGACCGGAGCGGGCGGCAAGTTCCGTCCTGTCGTCCTGCTCTTCTTTATTAGCCCCGACTTCTTATTATGACTCCTGATGGGCGAGCGGCCTCTGTAGCCGCTTTGTGAACGGGCATCTCCGCCTCTTGTTTCGGCCATCTGTCGGGGTTCGAAAAATCGTTAACTTATTGTGCCACCGGGATTATTTTTATCTCCGAGAGTCCACCGGTTTTATTCCGTTCGGAGGGAAGCGAGATCCCGCGAGTGCGGCCTCTTCTTCTTCAAGTTGCACGCATTAAAACGCTTATGCCGGCCGAGAGGCGGAGTAAGCTTTGATTAATTTCAAAAACTGCCCGGTGTCCTCCGGTGCGGATCCCGCTCCTTCTGCTCAAGCCGCCGGCCTCACGGTCTTCAGTGCCAAGTGGATTAAACGCGACGAGGGATGCGCTTACTCAAATTTCGCCGCAGCCGACCACAGTCGGCCGGTTAAGCGCCCCCAATGGCAACAGATGGGCATAAATCGGAGAGGATGCGGATGAGGAAAAAGAAAACGAGCGAATAAAACTACGATCAAAGCACGGGGGCCAAATGAGCAGAGAAGAGCATTGGTTAGACGTTCGTTACAAACAACCGACTTCGTCGAACAAACGGCAAGCGGAGAGGGCAACCTCGATTTGAACGCGAACATGAAATAGAAGCCGCCCGGTCCGCGGGAAATGAAACGTGAATTCGAGACTCCCGCGGCCAGTGGAGATGCATTGAGTTAATTTCTTTATCCGCCCCGATCCTCGTGCCATTCCCGCAAATCCTTTGTTTTGTGAGCGGCTGGACGAGCGGTTATGAATTGAGCGTATTTCCGCGCGCACTTTCCTTTTTTCTTGCGAATTGATGTGCAACGGAGGAGGGCCGGCGGCGGTGGCGGGCGGCTGGTTGTTGAATAATGCCGAAGATGTCCAACAAAAGACACAATTCATTATCCGCCTCGGCCCATTCAAATTTCGTCTCATCCCGCTCGCGCACACAATGAATGATCAGTTTTGGGCGATTAAATTGGGGGTCTTTCGCAAGGGACAACCGCTTCGAATGGAGTCGTGCCCATTGAGCGGCTTCATTTGGGGGCGCATCCGTTGCGCGAATCCCAAACGAACTCAATTCGTCTCGTCTCAAACACCAAACTTTCGGTCGGGCCATTCAAAGAAGAGAGCGGACAGGAGGCTATTCGGAAATGCGGCCACTCGATGCGCAACGATTACCGTAGGCCACGTGAATTCGTCGAACGGGAGTCCGGTCGATTGCCGGCGGGTGGAATTTTCACCCAAAGGCCACACGCTTCTGCCGACATGCTCGCGGTTCGCACGCGTCGATCAACGCAATCAGATAGGCCGCAACCAAAGAGCAGATCATTGCGAGAGCGGTCGAGTCGAATGATCAAACAGCGAAAAATTAAATCGCCGGCCGGTCGAATGCGATCCGCACGCAGCGGTCGGGTCGTCTTCGGATTTCGAGCGATTTCGGCAACTCGGAACAAAACCCCTCGGGCTCATCAAAATCCGCGTTCTCAAATTTCCGCCGCCGTCTTGTCGTCCAAATTCCGACGGGGGACAACAGAAGTCGTGGCGGAGAGAAAGGCCGGTGGACAAAATTGGAGGACGCCAATCAGAAAGCGGCGATCGACGCACAATGCGGACGAAAGCGGGAGGTATTGATGTCGCCCGTTTCTTGTCCGTCTTCTTCTTCGAAATACAATCACCGGCATCGGCGAGCAGAGCGGCCCCAAGCGGCATCGCTTTCAACCCACCCGCCCTCCGGCCGCAAGTGCCCCCGATTGATCGGTTTGCGTCACGAGCGAGCGGGTCAATTACAAAACGAATGACACGAATGGGAGGAAATTGAGGGCCACGTTCCAAGCGTTTAGCCGCACCGCTTCCGGATTAAGAACACGAACAAAGGGCGGCGAGTAAATGTGCTCGAGGCAGCGAATTTAGGCGACATAATGGGCGTCTTTTGTTTGCAGAAAGAAAATGCCGCGCCGGTCGGTCACCGCTCACTCGGCCGTGAGGGGGAAGTTGGACGGTCGCTGTCAATTCCAACCAACTTTATGAATTTCGACTTAGCGACCGCTCCAGTCACTGTCACATTTCATTTTGGACAGTAGAAGGTCGAAAGGCCAACGGAGAGAGAGGCTCCCTTCATTAGAGTGCTGAAGAATCGAATAAAAGAGACTGGTTGAGGGCAAAAGAAAGCGGTCGGCGGGCGGGCAGAAGAAAAGAATGTGCCGCTTAATGAAACAAACACAAATCGCTTGGAAATAAGCCCGTCGAATCGTGCTCCCGAACAATGGGGCGCGCGGGCCGCCGGAACGTCGGCTTATCTGCCGCGCCAGTCGGCAACTCGCTTTCAGCTCCTCAGTTCGCGCGGTTCACACACTCGCCGACGACACGCGGGCCGGCCGTTCTGTTGACAAATCGGGGCAAACTGAACGTCTGCCGAACAAAAGGAATGGACGAAAAATCAATTCCCTCGCTCGTCGGGATCACAATCCCACACGCAGCCGCACACGACGACGAGGAGCAGCGGCGACGTTTGACCTTACGCTTTCCGCCCTCCAATTTCTTCCTTCTCGTTCATTTCCGACCACCATTCTTTGCGCGCGTTTGTTCGGCAACAAACCGTTCGTGAGCGATCTCGCGCAGCTTTCCGGAAACAATCAAAGGCGGCGCGCGGAAAGTTCTTTCGCCGGCGAGCTCGACGCCCCGCTCGGGACACAAAGCGGTGCGCATCGGCGGCCCCAAACGAATGAATCCGAATGGCTGATAGTAAAAACTCAGCTGCGGCCGCGCGCCGTAAAACGCTCAATATCAAAACAAAACTGCCGCCTCGTCCCCGCCCCGCCCGCCATTCTTCTGTCTAATTAGTCGATGGAAACGGGAGTGCGGGGCGTTTGTTTCGAGCGAGCCCCGCTCTTCGGCGAGCAGCCGAATGACCGTAACGCGGGTGCAAGTTGCGCTCGACAAACGACAGAATTCACACAGGCGCCGTGAATTGCGGCCCTCAAACAAACTCCTGAACCAATAGGGGCGACAGCGGCGGCGACTGCGAGGACGGGAGTTGAAGTCGGCGGAAACGATCAATTAGGACCGCGCAAAACAAATCCGCTCGGATGACAGCGGGCGGCATTCGACGAGCATGCGGCCTTTTGTAATGCCCGACTCACGGCCACTTGCCGCCCGCCTTCGAGGACGTCCGCTGCGCTCAAGTGCCGCCGACTCGATTGCGCGAATCCAATGAAATAATCGAGCCGCTTAGGCGCACACGAGTCAACCGTTTGGCCGGGGCGGTAATTACCTTCGGATGGAGGAGATCCGACCGCCCGTTCTCGGCCTCGCCGCCGATTCCCGGCTTCATCCGCGCACTCATTTCGCGCGCGAAGCAGGCGGCCGATTGCGCGGCGGCGGCGGCCGGAACAATCGATTTGTATCGTGGTCGTTGAGCGAAAGCGGCGCCGCCGCAAAGAAAGACGCACACAATCCTTGGCCACCCGAAATTAACGCATTAACTGATCGCGCCGCGTTAATTAGTGACTCGGGGCGGCAAATTATAAAGTGCAAAAGGATGCGACAAGAGCCCGCACGCGCAATTCGAAGCGGCACTCCGAATTTTATCGTCGAGCAGCACGTCCGGCAGCCATAAGCCGTCTAACAGGCGCGAAAACAAACGGATGTCCATTAGCAGGCCAGCAAACTTAATGAGCACGCTGAGCAATCGACGAACAAATCCCGGGCCCCGGAATTAAGGCGGCGGCCGGTGGGCGGCAAGACGGAAGCAAAAAGGTAGACGGTGATTAATCGAAACGAATGCCGCCTTCTCCAGATTGTCCCTCCCGCAACACGGATATATTCTTCTAATAAATAACGCCACGGCCGAGTCATTCTTAGCGCAGGTGGGAAGCATCCGGTAGCTGACGGCCGGGACGTGTAGCAAAAGCTGCTTTGTTCGCTGTGGATTTTCGAGAAATCCGCGGCGCCACTCGCGGCGCGTGCAAACGGGCGATTCGCGGCCTCGTTCCTCGTCACTCCATTGGAAGCAACCAAACATTTTAATGCCCTCAATAATTGATGGTGTAACGTGGTCGGGTCAACTACAAAATAAACCCAAAGAACTGAAGTGTGGGGCGGGCAGGAGCAGGAGGAGAGCGACTCCAGCTGAATGTCGGTGCCAATTAGAAATGCGAACAAAACGAGCGGCGGATTTGAATTGAGGGCAGGCCGGCCGGAGATATCTTGCAGCAATTGGGAGCAGCCGAAATGCCGCCCGTGCAATTCGAAACCCGGCTCGCTGTTCCCCGCGACTTATCTGCCGACTTCGGGGATTGATTCCTCCTGGCAATAATAAGCGAAATGAAAGATTCAATGAAATCCAGCGCAAAATGAGCGGCTGGTCGCTCCTTGGTCGAATTTGCCGGCCACTCACGTCATGCGGTTGCATAATTCCGGCGGCGGTGCAAACAACAACAGCGGATTGTACCACCGCTCGGAAAGTTGCCGCTTTTAACAAAAACATATTACGAAAGATTAGAGCGGATGAAAATGAGGCAAAAATTCATCCGAGTCATGATGCGAATGAACAGAAGTCGGGCGAGAGCGAAAGAAAGGATACCGTAAGCCGCTCCACCGCCCGACCGACTCCACCCTTCGGCCAGAAGTTAGACGAATGACGAACTGCGGCCATTGTGGCACGCACAATGCCGTCGCTTATGGAAAGAGGCGGGCGGGCGGGCGGGCGGAGGGCGGACGAAACCCGGCGGCCGTTTGGTCGGCCGAATGGAGCAATGAGCTTACTGACCATATACGAAAGACCCCGCGTTTGTTGTTGGGACGTTTTGGATTGGACAATTGAGACGGCCAATGGAGAGCAAAAGCCGGCTCAAACCCCGCCGCCGCTGCTCGGCGTCAACAACGCGAACTTCAACACAAAGCACCGGCCAGCTTCTCGAAGCTTTCAGCTCGCTGGATTGTCTCGAAGAAAGGAATTCATTAATTTGAATGTTTCCTCACTGTTCAGGAACAAACGGATGGATTCTCGAGAGCAGAATTGAAGTCCGCAACGGAAAGGCCGATAGGGAGATGTCCACTTGTTTTCAAATTGGAAAACAAGACCCGCATGGCCGTTTTCCGGCAATCTTCAAACTCTCAATTACGCTCTCCGTGCAGCAATGCAGGACAAAAAGTAAGACGACTACTCGCTTCTTGTCGGCCATCTTCTCTCCTTTATTCTACGGCGGTTTGTTTTGAACGATGAGATTAGGCTCGTGGGTCGGTGCGGGAAGAAGCGGATAAACGGCCGCTTGTTGATTAGAATCCCTCCTTTCACATCAAAACTTCTTCTGTTTTTCGAATCCAAACGGGCGTCCCGCTTTGTGTCTCCGTTTACGCAATGGTGCACGCCGTGAAAACGGAGCTTTCGAGAATTCAATTGAGTCGCCGAAGCGTTTCATTGCGGGCATCCGCTCGGCGAAGAGGTCCTGAACTCTCCTGCCTGCCCATTTGTTTGACCGAATTTTCATTTTAAAACAGGCGGTCGGCGATGTCAAGAGGCGAACAAAATGAGTAATGCGGCGGAAAGAAGTGAGCGGCCAAGAATGGACGGATTAAAACTTGCAGCGGGGACGGCCGGTTTGAAAGTCCAAGCAATAATGGAGACCCTCTAACCGAGCAGGTACAAAGGTTGGCAGCGGACAAAAGCGGCATAAGCGAGCAGCTAAGCATTGGCACAGAGCGGAACTCTTGAGATGAATCCCGGGTTATCAATGAGCAAACACAAAGACGGGAATTGTGCCCGTTTATCTGCGCGACCTCCCGCCCGCCCCATCACTGCGCACACACCGAGGACCTCAATGCAACTCCGGCATTAATTGTGAGAGAATTGTGACGGCGAGCGGCTTTGTTCCTCTTCTACAATATTCCCACGCGGCATCGGCCATCTTCTATCGCCATTCTTGTTATTGTGGCCTTTTGCGGGCGTCGCCTCCTCTTTGTAAATCCGGCCGCCGCGCTCTTTCCGCCTTCCTCTTCGCTTAAGCGACTCATTGCATTTCGAATCAAACTCCCAACCCGACGCGCTCCTTCACACCAAACAATCTTATCTACGGGCCAAGGGTCGGGAGTGGACAAACGATAAGGGAGAAGAGAGGGCGTGATTGACGAAAGAAGCGTCCACTAAATGCAAGAGAAGTCGTGGGGGAGGAGGCAGAAATTTGCAAGAATTCTCTCGCATCATAACTCGCCAGTTCTCGGTAGTGGCGGGGTAGAAAGAAATGAAAACGTGGACCCCGTACGAACAATTAACCCGCATTCAATCCACGACCCTAAGCGAACAAATGATCACAAAACAACGAAGAATTCTCCCAATTATTCCCCATTCAACGCGGAATTCCTCGGAATACCCGATTGTCTCTCGATGCAAACGTCAAGCAGCAGTGGGTCGAATGAGGCCGAGCGGCCAGGTGATCAAGATGACGAGTCGAAAAGAAAGAAAGAAGTCAGGAAAGCGGAAAGGAACGTGCTTATTGTTAAACACGGAGAGCAATGAGCGAATTACGCAACCGAAATCAAAACGATGCCCACGGCTGTAAACACACCGACTGGTTCAAACGGGCCCCGAAGACGAAAAATAAAACTTGTAGTTGGAGGGAACGAAGCAAAATGGAAAGTTGAAACGGAAATGGCGGCACACGTTCGAAAAGCGAAGACGGAGGCGAAGAAGCGCGCGCGTGAAACAAAGCGGTCGGCGAACAAACAGCCCGGTCGGGCGTCGATCGACCCGACCGGATTGGCCGCCGTGAATTTTCGTCGGTTCGCGGCGCCTTGGACGTGACGGGTGAACCTAATGGTAGGAGGAAACGCGTGCTTGTTTCGCACGATCGGCGGCGGCGGCGAACGGGGCAAAATGCAAATGGCGCCACTGCTTTTCGCACATCCGCCGGCCTTCCCGCGATCGCATCAGTTGACGAGTAGGAGAAGGGGGAGATCGCGGGGCGCGTGTTTGCGTTCGCTGGACGCGCCACCGGGCGAACGGGGCGCCGCGTCGTGGGCGGCATCAGAATCCAGTCAGGCGCCGCCGCCGCGTACAAAAGACACCCATTTCTCATTCTGATTTCGCCCCTTCTCGCCTTTCTTCTTTGGCTCTCCACCTGCGCACCCGACCAACCACCTTGCTGGGACCTTGACCTCCACTGTTTACGGCTTAGGCTTTACATGAACACCGCTTGCGCTCTCGTGCCCCCGTAACCAATAATACGATCGGCGCGCGGTGATTGCAGCGAACGCCCAAATGCCGCCCGATTGTGCATTCTTCGTGCGATCAAACGAGCCGAAAGAGTCGCCCGCGAACATAATCGCCAATCCCGCCGCTCGCCGCCGCCTTCTTCTTATTTCGTCTCTGCATGCGGACAGCTCTACAATCAACACGTCCGAACGATCAGAAACCTACTCGGTGGGAACAAAAAAACCGCTCCAAGTGCACGTCAATCACCAATTCTCTGCGGAAACAAGGCGCAGAAAGAACGAAAGAAAGGCGAGCGAAAGGACGCGGGAGGCGACCTGCTCCTGGTTAATGGCATTCGATTGTGATGTTTGGGACCGGCGGGGAGGGTTGAGTGGCGGCGAGCATTGTCACCGGAATGTTTTGTAAGGGCACCGACGGCGGGTTAGGGGGCGAGCGGGCAGGTGCGCGGACGGAGGAAGACGGCCGCCCGAAATCGAAGTGGAATTGGAAGCGTTGCGGTAAAACCAACAACAACAATGGAGTAAAAAGCGCCTTCCAGGGTCGGCGGAAAAACGTCAACTCCCGCCCGTTTGTCGCGCACCTCCGTCTCCACTGTCGGCCCGCCGTTTTCAGCGTCTTCAAATTAAAATAAAAAAGTGGCAAAGTGGAGCGGACGGGCGACGCAACACGCGGACTGCAGCACCTGTTGAACTCCGCGAGTTTCGGGAGTCTTTTGTTTAAATTGACTAATAAACACAGTCGGGTGTTTGCAGTCCTAATTAACTCTCCGCTGTTTTCGTAGTTCGCTTTCGTTTCGAACAGTCGCAAGGATCATGAGCCTCCTGCCGTTGGGAAGGAACAAGGAGCATTCCGTTTACCGATTTCTACCGAAAACAATTGAAGAACGATGATGAATCAGGCATGAACACGCTGATGCGAGATTACGTGCATTGTGAGGGCTCTCGTCAGGTATTCCTTGTAGTGCGATTCGCACTGATTTCTTTGTCGCTGGATCGAGAAGCCGACCGTTTCGGGATTTGAGGCCCGCGGTCATTTCCGGGCGGCCGGTCCGTTTGCGCTCGCCGTCAGCCAGCCGAACGGGCGGAACGTCTCAAAGGTCGCGCGACCGACCGAAAAACCAGCTCCCGCCCGCTCGGTCGTGGCGGACGGACGGGAAATAAACGGCTTTTGTACTCGCCGCTGGTCTCCGCGAACGTGAAGCGTCGATTGCGCGCCCGCTAATGGACAAAACGAGAAGCGAACAGGTCGCTTATTGAATGTTGCAAACGTTTAAAGCGCGCCAGACAAGAGCGTAATGCGGCGTAATTTTAAACGTGAACAGTTTCGAAATGAACTCACCACCGAAAAGCCCGCAACAACGACAGCCGACGAGCGAGACGGAGAGCTCAGCCTAAACGGGAGGTTTTATTAAACGGCATCAACAACTCTAATATTACTCAAGTATTCGACCGAAATCCACTTGAACTGACTGATCCGCTCTTGTCCGACTGCACCCGACCTGCAAATGGTTCGTGTAGTGCGCGAACGGAGCGACGGGATAAACCGCTCGATTCCACCCGCTAATTATTCGGACAAGAGAGTTACGCGAATATGGCCAATGGTCACAGAGTACTGAGGAGTTCAATGGAGAGGAGAACAAAGAAAAGATTGGAAATTGATCACAAACACACACTCCTTTCGGCTCGTTTCGTACTTTTTTTACGTTAAAGCGGCGGAAGGAACGCGGTCCGTGAAACAAGTGCGCGTAAACGACAATCGAAAGCAAAACGTCGAACAGCATTTTGACGACGACGACTCTTCCAATCATTATTTTTACAAAAGGAGGTGCATTTTAAGACGGAAGAGAAGGAGAAACGCCCGCCGCTCGAGGGGAAAACGTTTCGTAATAAAGAGGCGGAATTCTTAACCCCAATTTCGGAGTGCGCAAGAAACTTCTTCCTCCTGAACTGCACGAACAAGCGGCCGTTTAGGAAACGCTGATGATGTCAAGTGGGTGAGGGAATGAGTGGAATGAATGGCATTTCGTGGATTTGAGGATAACCGAAAGGAGTGAACGGAAGAACAAGAGGATCGTCGGAGATTCATCGAAACGGATGCCCAATCCGTTTGAACGTACGCGACCGTCAAAGCAACGAAAGCTGCGGTGGAAATTTAGTCAGCAAACAGGAAAACGGAAGACGCACAAGAACAGCAAGGATATGAGAAAACGCTCCCTTTTGTTCTCTACCACGGAACTGAACACGCTTAACAAAGTCAATTATTAAAGGAAGTCAGAGTGAAGAGCGACTGTTCGTCTGCTTTTACAACGTTTGCAACCAAAGAGTGGACAAAGGCGTTCATTAGAATTTAAACGCCTGTGTAATTGGCTCATCGCAGTCCGAATGGAAAGCAGTGACCGCCACGAGCTTCCGCATCCCACGTTTTGTAAGCGGCTCCCCTCGCCGCCGGCTGGATGACCCGAAGGGGATTGTTTATTCAAAAAGGAGGGTGTTTGATCAACGCAAACAGGCGAACTCAATGGACAGCGGCTAGGGGATTCATCCCTCTCAAGCATTACGACTACAATGAGTGCCTACAGTCTCTTTTCAGCTCGTGCAAACCGGGGCGGGGGGGGGGGCAAAGGGAAAGCGGAGAAGAGGCGAAACTTTATGGTCCGAATTTATCGACCATTTGTGTAAACATCGGCCTTTAAATGTGCATCGAGAGTGGACACACGGAATGGCCACAACGTTTCGTCGGTCGGGCATAATTTTCCCATTTCGCCCTGCCCCGAGGCTTTCATAATGGACACACGGGCGCGCGTTGAGTGAGCGAATTCATTCCATTGATACTCGAACGACGAAGGAGCTCCGACCTCTTTGCAATCCGCACAGTCGGGTTGAATCGGCCGGCTAACCGAGAACACGGTCCGGTACGATCCGTGAATGCTGGCCTCAATCCACAGCTCTCCGGATTGACGTCGCGGCCGCGCGCTGAAATCCGCGTCGGGCTTTCTGCAACGCGCGAACAAAACGGGTGGGCGTCGCGGTTGTTGGGTCGAGAGGGCGAACGCGAAACGCGGTCAAATCCCGATTGCGGCTTGACGTTAACGAGTTTTGATCCCGCCCGTGGATTCCTTTGATGGCCATTGGCGAGCGGCCCGAAAGGGGCAAACCGAAGGGAGGGAAGGCGATTGTATTTCCATGCACTGGCCACAAACCCGCACGCGCTTATTCACGGATCATAAAGAAGGAGGGCGGAGGGAAGGCGGACACCAAAGGCGGATTTTCGCACAACACAACTCGCATTTCCATCAGAATTAATCAAAAGACGTGATTCACAAAGTTCTCTTGGAGATTGATCCAAAGGAAAGAATTCTGCCTGATCTGCAGCGTGGACACCGCCGAAGTGCAGAGTGACCGCCGGAATGAAAGGGAAGGCGGAGGTTATCAAACGTTCACGAGGCGGACGGACAAATGCGGGGCGGAAGAATAGACTCTTGCCTCCATTGTTCCAACCGAGAACCCGATTCGTAAATAACCGGAAGGTCGACGAACTTCCGCCCCGATCGCTCCGACGGTCGCGTTACCGTTTTGTCTGAAGTACACTCCGCGGACTTCTTGCTCTCCGCTGCGGACACTCCCGTTCGCGTCCGGGAGGTTTGTCCAACGACTGCGTGTAATGCGGTCAGCTGCACACGCGCCGGCGGGCGGGTCAAAAGTCAGCAGGACGAGGGGGAGAATGTTGGTGACCGTAATCCGCCGCCGGCTTCTTGACGCGGCTTTCTCCCCCTTGGGCTTTCCGATGGACAATCCGCGGCTCGCGCGCGCGGCTCACGCGAAGCTCGCTGCAAAACGGGACGAATTGTCCGCGAGTTCGAAACAAGGTCGTCGTCGAGGGTCGAGGGTTGTTGCAGCGGCCGGTGGTCGCATCGTTTTGCTCTTGCATTGGAGTTCCTCCGCTCCGTCTTCGCCGCTCCACGCGTTCACAGAAATCACGCGCAACTGTTCGAAAGGGGATCGAGCGCCTCTTTCGCCCTTCGATTCGCATTGTTTTGGTTGGGAGTGGCGGAAAGCGCGAACGTCTTCCCAAGGAATTCACCTTTGGGCTCGGTCGGTCTCCTTTCACGCACTCGGTCATCCTTTCTTTCGCGCCCCCCTTTCTTTTCGTTCACGTAAGGAGCCGCCCGCCGCGCAACGACCGCCGCGCGCATTGTGCTCTCCTGCGGATGTCCGAAAGGAGCGGGCGGATCGTCAATAGAAAGTTGCGTTGTTTTCGATTTGGGCGCGCAAATTCGACCGTCGGCTGGGAATTCGTGCCCCGTTGACGTTGGAGGGGCCTCTTCATCAACACGATTTGCCCCAGCGACCACTCCGGATTTCACTTTTGTTCACGAGCAGCAGGCGGATCGAAGTGGGAGAAAAGCAAACGAACAGAAAGCAGCGACCTTTCGTTGATTTCCGCTGCCCAACGATCGTCGTAAACGCGCAAAACAAAGCCGTGCGGACAATCGCGGCAACTTGCCAAAAGCCCGCCCGCATTCGAGTTGGCGTGCGGAATGGGCGGCTCGTTTTGTACACGCCCGCCCGGGCGATCCCCAACCGAACGGACCATTTTAGGGGCGGCATTCGGCTGTTGATCCGTGCGCCTCTCGAGACCGCGCAATAAAACGGGGAGAATGCGTTCTGATGGGCATAAAAGAAGTGCGTTTCCTCTTGCCGCCGCCCGCTCGTCCCGCCGAATCGGGCGTGATCAACAACAAGCGCCGGACGGGCTTTTGTTTGTCGCCCGTTCGAAATCCACCGGTCATTCGGTCGGGGGTGACAACGAAGCAGCAAACGGGTGCGAAGAATAATGAACAGCCCGATGAGCCAAATGTTCGCGCCCAGCAGCCACAAACGAGGGGGCTGACGACGGCCTTCGTCCTCGATGGCCTCCAATGACACAACGAAGAATAATGACGTGCCGCAGCGACAACGGCCCCTCCGATCGGCTGGCTGAATGAGTTGAGAGACAAAACGAGGACGACAAAGGCGAAGGTGCGAAAGAATGGTCGTTTGTTTTCACGGTCACATCGGCGAGGGTCGAAAAGAGCCGAAAGCGGACAACAATGCCGTCCGCCGCCTAATGACGCGCAACCTCCTCCGCTCGTTGAATCACACACACATTAGCGATGGACGAGATCACCCGCTCGTCGTATTCATGGACATTCAAGGCAATGAAATGAGTAGAAGGAGACCCTGGCCCTTCTTTTGCTCCTGGTGTAACAAAAACGTTGAACATAAGCCCGGATCTCTTCCTGTGTGGCCAGACGGCTACGATAATCACCTGAAATGAAGAGTGGGTAAGAGGCGGACCTACAGTAGGCTTGTGATAAAAGAATGCAGACGGTCCTAATTGGAATGCAATCCCGCCCCTTCGTTCACCCTTAGTGCTTAGCACGACTTCGAAATCGAGCATGCTGACCGATGATGTCGGCCCGTGCGACGGAGCACAGATTATTCAACTAACTACTCCTACAAATCAGAATTCAAAGAGTGAGCGAGAGTAATCACGTCTGAGCGCGTGGGGCGGCGCGCAAGGGTGATATGTCGGAGTGTTTTCGTCCGTAAGCTCCTCATCAACCGAAGGACGCATTTCGGCCCGTAGGCGGGTTTACCCTAAGACCTGCGGCTTCATTTGTGATGTGTTTTCGGGTGCAAAAGCCGATTTAAATCCCCGAATCTGACTGCAGATTCTTTTTGTTCGAAGTGATGTCATTTGTTGAAGGAGACCAAAAAAGAACAGATGTTGGGTGTTTGTTGCGTTCCACTACAGAACCTTCTGAACTGATCTTCGTTTCGCAATGGCGGAATCAAAAGCAAAAATAAATGAATTGCTGGTTTCGATTCAAATCGTGATCTTCTAGGCGACCTGTACGACAAAGCACTGGAGTGGAAAAGGATCTTTGAAGGTTCCAAAGGAATACACCAGTTGATTCGGTGAATACAAGTGTTTTTTGTTACGATTTGTACTCGTTCCTTTTTTAGTTGGATGATTCAGCGATGCTTTTTTGGGTGTTTGTTTCCGTCTATTTCAAACGTAAAGGCTCAATTAATCACACAGTTTTGCATTTGCTGCAAGAATGCAAGGTTGGTGATCGAGCACAATGTTCAGGGGTCTTTCCTAAAGAAGCCAACAAACTTCAACCAAAGGTTCCTTGAAAGCAAAGGCCAATTGTTCGTCTGCATCGTAGGACCGTGGGATAGACGAGGGCTCCGCGGACGGACGACCAGCCGAGTGATTGCGGCCGGTATCCACGGGCGACGGGGGAGAAGACGAAAAAGAAAACACTTTACAGGCGTTTGGAAAAATTCCCGATCTCCGCCGGTCCATTCGGCGAACAATCCGTGAGGAAATCGCGCCTCGAAAGTTCGCTTCCTCGTTCCCAAGGTTCGTTCTTCGGCTTCTTGGAGTTCGAGTGATTAACTCGTTGACAAGACGACCGGCCTCGCCGTCTGCGGCCTTCCTTCTAGTTGGTTTTTCGGCTCTTCGTCTTGTCTGCCGTGTTTTCTTCTCGAAATCCCTCTTCTTCTTCGTTGTCCCTTCCAATCGTTAATGCAAGAAATGTTTTAGAATCCGCTTCGAACACCGAATGATGTAAACCGGCCCGGCCATCCAGCAACAAGAGGAATCCCGATGAATAGCAGCAGTCGGGCCATGCGGACCAGTCGGCTTATTCTGCTCGTTGGGCTTTTGGTCCAAAATGCGCTCGCCAAGTACTCTTCCGGAGTTATTTCGACGCCACAGGCATGCCCGCCAGTTTCCCGGCGGAAATGACGTCGTTTTTTGCAGGTGTGGATCTATTTGGAGCGTTTCTGCTTCGTCAGCGAGGATGGAATGCTGCAGTACAAGATCCAGTACCCGGCAAAATACGCGGTCCAATCGCTCTACCTCTACTTCGACACGGACGATCAATGGAAGGCAGCTTACGACAAGAACAAGGCAAGAAATTGAACGATTGCACCGCCTAATGTACCCCCTTCGTTCAGAGTTGCAAGCAGAAAGAAGCCCTGCTCGATCCAAACAACTATCAGATCATCTATCTGGCCCCTCGCTCAACACGAAGACGATGCCTTGTGCTCGTCGTTCAAGAAAGAAGACGGAGAGCAATGGTACACGTGCACGGGCAACCGATCTTTCCACTCGAGACGTCCTCGCTGGTGGTACCTGGCCGTCGGGAACTGCGACTCGCCGCAAGGACTCTTCGTCGACTACGAAGTGTTGATGACCAACTCGAAGCCCAGTAACAGATGGTTTTATCATTTTTCTTTCGATGAGTTCTGTGAGTACAAGTGTTTCCTTTTTGTTCACTTCGTCCGTCTTCAGATGTCTTGCCAATCTCCATCTTCTTCATGGTCCTGGAGATCCTCATTCTAATCGTCTCGATTGTGTTTACATGTGAGTGGTTGAGGTGCAAGATAGCCGACCGCACCAGTTTGTTTAGATCTTCTCAAAGCCCGCAATCTCTTCCACTCGACCTTCAAACTCTTCCTCCACGCTTTGGCTCTCCATCTGAGTGGGCAAATCTGCTTGTGGCTGCACTTCGACCGGTACGCGGACAACGGACGCGGCTTCCCGCTGCTTCGATCGTGCGGGTTGATGTTGAGGTAAAAAGAACGTTCTATTAATTGCAACAATCGTTCGTTGCAGGCAATTCGCATCGGTAGTCTTTGTTCTTCTTCTCCTTCTCATCGCCAAAGGGTACACGATCACTCGGGGCAAAATCTCTGCTGCGTCCACCGTCAAGCTTTTGATCTTTATGACCTTCTATTTGGTCGCTCACGTGGTCATGCTCGTCTGGGAGCTGGCGTTGTTCGATCCCGCGGAAGTCACGTACATCAGCGAGTCGTCGGCCGCCTACGTGATGGCCGCCCTCACGATCGTTGCCTGGCTGTGGTACCTGATCTCCTCGTACAAAACAGTCCGCAAGTACCCGCTCAAAGAAAGCATTCTACACCGTCCTCGGCGTGCTGATGACCTTCTAGTGAGTTCAGAAGAAACGATGGATGCCTGAAGTAAAGCCGTTAATCTTTAGCTTCTGGGCCGAACCCGTGGCGTTGGTCATTTCGAACTTCGTGCTCGACAACTGGGTTCGAGCCGAAGTGATGCTCGCGGTGGAGTCGCTGGTCGAATGCTACGGATTCATTGTGTTCTTAGTGCGTCCATTTCGGGTTGCTTCCGATCACTTTCTGTCCTCTTGCAGGTGCTCACGGCTCCGCTTCCCGGCAACAGCCGAAACTTCTTTCCCTACCACGTGCGGACAACCCAGATCTCGCAGGAAGAAGAACTTCCCGCAGCACGTCTACGAACAAAACGAGCACTCGGTGGGCCCGTCGCCACACGATCGCCCAATGGAAACCAAATACTGACCGTGCAAATCTTCGTATCACTCTTTTCTTTTCTAACTTCTAAGCCGCCAATCAGGCGGTCGATTACAATCCTTTCCTTCTCCACGCAACTCACCGGTCGAAAGGGACGAAAATAACCGGGGAATTCCCGTTGATTCAATTCTGGTCTCATTCCACGTTGAAAGATTCAATTGACCTCTTTCCCACTTGTTTCTTTCTTTGTTCGGCATTAAATGAGTGAGCTACCGAGCAAAACAGAGATAAGCGTGTCGTTACGGGGTGCTCCGGAAACACTAAACGTTTGCTTTCAACAACACACAGAGCTTTGTGCAATTAACCATGAAAGACTCGTTTGATCGATTTAATTGCTGAGATCATCGGATGAAGCGGAACAGGCAAAAGAACACACATGTCATGGCATTTCGGGCTCAAGGCCGCCGTCAAGAAAGTGAAAAGGATCCGTGCGATCGGGCATCCCGCCATCTTCAGTTGATTAAGAGAAGGACAAGTCGGTGGGGAAGATGGACGAGCGGGCACCGTAGAAGTACTCGAGAGAACTGATTCGACTCATGCACGAGCAGTCCCCGTTGCGCTCTTCGGACCCCTCGGGTGCGGGCGTGAACGAGGACATCCCGTAGGCGGTGCAGAACTGCACGCACTCGTCGTTGTTCGGCAGCTTGACGGTCGTGGAGGTCCCCCCTTGGATGCGGATGTTCTTCAGGCTGCTTCCACGGCCTGAACAAAACGATTGTATTTCGTTCATTCGTCTTTCGGCAGCTACCTGAGTACACGTTGGCCTTCAAGCCGCTCGTGAAGCTGGACGACTTGGTGGAGTCCGTGATCGCCGCTTTCAAGTAGCAACGGTTCTTGTACTTGTCCACGGTGTACGCAATGCAGCAAGGATCTCGCGCACACGCAATGCAGCACTGGCCTGCAAGGAACTCATGAGCAATCCTTCAGAGAAAATGAGGAGTACCGATGTCTCCAGTGGCGATCTCATCATAGTTGCCCCCATTCAAGGCCGAAATTGGGCATGAAGAAAGCAGTGCGAAATGGAGGCGTCTGAAAGTGTGTCGAAAGACAATCAGCTGATCGACTTCCGTTATTTCGCCTACCAGTCGGGTGATCGTTGATTAGCGCGAGAAGGGAAGACGAACAAGACGGCGACCTTGGCGATCATCTTCGAACGAAATTCGAGCAGTTGACCGCTCGGATCCTACGCGCACATGAAATTCGCCCTGTAAGAACAACACGTAATCGAATGATCGACCCAACAGGTAGCTGTCCTCAACAAAGAACAAACGCGAACGATCACGATCAACGATCAATCGCGAATGAAGTTCGCGGTCGCGAATTCGCCGGAATTTTCGGCCAAGCCACCGGCCCGCCCGTCGTTCATCCGCACCGAGAATGCCCCTTATCAATGCGGTGATTATCATTCCGAAAAACAAGTGAACCGAAAGCCCGTCATTCGCATTGTGCACCGAGGGGAAGCGGCCGAATGCTTGGAATTCCGCAAGAACAACGAGCGCCTTGTGACCCGCCGGCCGGCCTTCCGTTGGGTCGAACGACAACGAGGGGATCGTCTGCTGTGATCAGATGCGAGAGATGGAAGGCGGCGGATGTCACACGGGGCTCGAGTGTAAAGCGGCGAGCGAGAGGAATCGCACGAAACCGCCCACTGGTCGCTCGCCGAGCTTTCCGATGGCCACAAGGAATCCGGATGACGATGTTTTGGATTCACGGATGAATGGGCGCACAGTCGAATCGTTCACGCTCCGTCCGCGTGCGCCGTCCAGACCGACCGTAACGAGCCGCCGGCTGCCCACGCGTTGAGGACGAAAATAAGCGCGAAGACGGCGCGCGTTTCCCCGAAGGAGTCGTGTGTTCCCGCCTACTATTCGCTTTTTGTTTCTTCCATGCGCCGGGTGGTCGGTTTCTCGCTATATCTACATTAATTCTTCCTTCTGGGCGTACTTCCGGCCAATCGCTATTAAAAGATCGGAAGTGAGCGAGACCCCCAATGCGGCGGTTGAGTGATGCGAAACGACAACCGACTCCGCCTCCGCACGACCACCACTTCCGACCGGCGCTCACTCGCTGCACGCGTGCGCGACGCCGTTCGACCGAACCGACCGCAAATGAGAAGAAGAAGCAGCAGCGAGAGGGGAGAAGCGGGCGGGAAGGAAGATCGCGGAGTGGCGGCACCAAAACAACGGGCGGAAGCGGAAAGAAGCACGATTCACGTGAATCGACGTTCTCAATCTTCGACTTCCGAACGATCGCCGTCGCCTCGAGCGCAACTTCGCACCGACGGGCGGGCGGACGGCGGCGGGGCGAAAACAGACGAACGGGCGCAAACCGACGGGTCGAAGCATAAATCAAGAATCCGAAAGTTATGATCGTGTACGAAACGAACTCATCGTTCCGCTTGATTTCATGCCAACGAAATCGCTAACAAAGAAGAACGGAACACGAGAACGACGACCAGCCGGTCAAAGAAAACAAGTTGGAAATTGGGTGTCGTCTGATTGTCTGTTCGAACATTAAGGACATGTGTCTCCGTGATGCTGGTACTCGTTTCGTCGAACTGATAAGCCGCCCCGATCGAGAGGTCTTGTACCAGTGGGAAAACGAACGGCAATCAGCGACACGCACACGTCCCGCCATTTTTTACGGGCTTTCCTTTGGGAGTGGTCGTAAAATCAAACGGAGTTGTTTATTGCGGCTTCCTTCTCTCCTCGCCTCGATCAAAAGCCGTTCCGACACGGGCGTTCGGGTTGATTAGCGAGTGAAGACGACGCGAATCCCCGATTGCGTTCACACTCCTTTTAGATTCTTTTCGTAATGCAATCGAGCGGAAGTTTCTTAACCCCAAAATCATACGGGTTGCAGGGTGAAGAGAACTTTGAATTCGAGGTCTTTCAACGGTCCGATTCTGCAGCTCTCCTTGAACTAATCTTTTTGCGTTAGAGGTGTGAAGAATCGATGCAATTACTCGACGTCTACTTCCATGGATATTACCGAATTTTAAGAACCAATACACGTCTAAACAGGCGGCGAGCATCAACAAAGACGACCGAATCTCGACCACTTCTGGCAGAGAAGCCCAGCAGAAATTTGGAGGAGATCAACGAAACTTCGTTGGATGATTCCGACTGCCGCGAAATAAACACGTCTACCGATGTTCATGTTGCAGCAACGCACTGGAATGTTTACGACTTGAACACCTCATCGAATCGAACAAGCATGACTAACCGAGTGATCTCCGGTGATCAGTTCGGCCCACCTTTCACTGATTGATTTGTTGGTTTCATTGTTTGTTGTGTGTTCCGATTGACCGCGTCTTGGATCGAATTGTTTCTGTGGGACCGCCGAGCAGGGCGGCTGATCGAAAGACGGCACTCGATTGACTGCAGATCCCCTCGCCAGCCGCCCTCTCTTTGCCGGGCCGTCGATCGCTTGCACTCGCAGCGGGCTCACTTGTTTCGTGCCGAGGTCAAAAGCCCAATTGTTGCGTATTGCGGTACGCTCTTTGTCCTCGCGCACTCGACCCTCAAAGGTGAGCGGTCATTCGAGGTGGGGGGATCTTCATGTGCAGGGCATGTGGACCTCCTTGTGCTCTCCGATCGCTCCATTGGGGTCGAGCAGAGGTCGCGGATTGCGTTCTTTGGTTTTTGGGGACTGTTTTCGTGAATTCCAATGGAATGCTCGTTGAAATTCGTCTCCTTTGCGGGGATTGACGTACTTTTGGTGGGCGTTTATCGCCTATTTCTGCATTAATGAATCCTTCCTGTCCCGCCGGCCTTTGAATCGACGTTCGTTTTGCGTCGGGAAGAAATCGATTCGATCCGTCGTCTTTGCGACGCGAACGGCCGCCGTCTTCGTCCCGCAAATGAATCGAGCGGCGGCGGCGGCGGATTGTTTTCGCTCGACGTGCGGCGACGAACTTTGACTTCTCGACGTTTGAGCGGCTTTCACGGCGTCCCGCTTGGCCAAACGCGGGGCGGGAGGAACGAGACAAACAGAAAGTGATTGCGGGACGCTGACGCAATCGTCGCGTATACCGAAAAGCGGCCACTAATTCCCGCAGCAAATAAGAGCGGCCCGATGGGAGCGCGGCCCGCCGGTTAAAATTGGATTGTCCCGAGATCGCGAGCCCCCCGTCACTGCGGATCGATGATGAGTGATGATTGACGCATCGATCGTTTCGAGGGTTGCAGTTGCGGGCTGCTTGCAGGGGACCATTGCCACGGTTTCTCATCCAAATTTCGATCGGAAGTGACTAATTGCAGCAAATCTTCTCCATTTCAAATTGTCTTGCCCTTTTGCATTGCTCGTATGAAACATTCGGGCGGGCGATCGTTTCGAAAGAACGGCGCGGAAACAAATGAGTCGAACGGCGCGTCTCATCGTAGGCGGCTGGCATTTCGAGTCGCCGTGTCTGGCGACAAGCGGCGAGCGAAAGGTGCTTTTGCGCGGGGGTTTTTGCGGGGACACATTTTCGAAATCGCCGCCCTCGACTTTCGCTCGGTTCTTTGGTCCGTGCGCACAGCTGCGCTCCGTTCGGCCGAACGCCGCCGTCTTCCAATGGGAAAGTCGAAGGGAAGGCGGCAGGACGAACGCGCGCGCCAAAATCGAGCTTGGGATCGCGCACGGGCAATTGAGCTGGCGGGCCGCCCACTTCTTGGGAAAGTCGCCATTTTGGAGCGTCCTCTTTCTCGTTTCTTCTGCGTGCTCGTTACATGCAAATGTTCTTCGTTGCTCGTCAATGCATACGCTGATCACGCTGCTGTTTGAACGCTTATCACCCGCCTCCCATTCTCGTTCTGTTCGTTTGGGTGACGCGTTCCCGCTCGTACTTCCGGTGATCTCATGATGAATAAGCGGGAGCAGACGGCTTCTCGATGTTTCCACTTACGCAACATCCCGACTGCTGCCAATTGGCGCCCGTTTTGCCGGCGATAGTCACGAGTGTCCATCGACGAGTGTGCTGGAATGGGCGGGCGGGGGAGGACGAGTGATAAGGGCGTTCCATTTGAATTTTGTGGATCTTCGTCGTTGCCCAATTTCATTTGCATTTTTACGATCCGCCCCGTCTGCAGGTGTCAATCGAGGAGTGACTCGTGAAACGTGGCGCCTCGAAACGGCGGCAGAACATCTGGACGATGGCGGGCGGGCGGCGGCGAGGGCGGCGGCGGGGTCTCGCGGACGGCCGGTCAATCGCAGAGATCTCCTTCTTTCGCAGGGGCAGACGACTTCTCGAGTCGAGCAGGACGTCTGTGAACACCCGACCGATCCCCCGCTCTCTCTTGCAATTGTTTTTTGTTGTTGCTCGCCGCTCGGCAAAAATCGCCGTCTGCCGACCCCCGACCGTCTTTTTTGTTGTCTCCTTTGCGATGCAAGTGCGCACGAGTGTCGCGGCGAAAACGGCCGGGCGTGCATCTCGAGACTTTTCGATCGTTGGGATCAAAACGAAAAGCTTCGATTTGTGGCCCCCACTTGTTGTCTATTGCTTTGGATGAACGCTTCGTGTTTATTGCGCGTATTTTTGTCGTGCTTACCGTACTGCCCGCTTTCTCCAGCGACCAGTTTGCGTGTTGATCGTCGAAGGTGACCGGCCACGCTCGGACGGAGATCACTTTGCGTTCGTTCGAACGACTTCGACTCGCTTTTTCACGCGCGAGGTCGCGCCTCACATTAATTTCGGAGCCGCCGCTCGACTGGCCATCGAGGGGAGCGCGGATTGCGGCAGACAGCCGTTTTCGCCTCAAACGGGCGCGCTTGACCCGACCGCCCGGCGAGGACGGCGAACTGTGCGCACAACCGCCGTCTGCCGAGGTTTGTTTTGCGCACTGCGCGCTGTCTGTCCAGCGTTCTTCGGCGCCCGTCTGTCGTCTTCTTCGCCCTTGTTCCCTCCGTGGCCCGAATGCCGGAGAGAAGAGCGCGACGGGGAGAGCAGAAAGCCCGCAAAAATAGCTTCCTCTCCGTCTTTTCGCCGGCCTTGCCGTTGGCATTAGCCGAGCCGGCGGGACGGCCCTCCTCTTCCGAGCGCGTGGCCAAGGGGAACAAATGGAGAGAGTGCGTGGGGCGGCCAGTAAGCCAACGGGCGGCGGGAAAAAAGTGCCACCGCTCCTCATCACTTCCCTTTCGGCCGCAAGCCGCTTACCACGCCGCCCATCGGAGAATTTATTTTTTATTGCGCTTAACGATAACAACTTCTTCCTCCCCTATTTGGTGTTCTTTTCGAGGCGATTGGGAGCGCAACCGGAAAGTATTCACTTCACGGCTATCTTGCGAAACAAACGCCTTTTCTCATTCTTTTGTTGCTCACGAAATGTTATCCCCGCTTTCTTTCTTCCTTTCGCTCCTGACTTCTTGCCGGACGTCATGCTCGCCCCGGTTCATGTTCACGGCTGCCGTGGCCCCGCTCTTTGTTTCGTCGAGTGGCCTGTTGCGAGGGCAAGAAGGCGGTTTATCTTTCCGCGCCATCCCCTTCCAAAGAGCTCGATGTTTGCCGTTACAAGTGGCTTCACGTGGGCGTTCGTTCCGATTGTTTCACCGTCAAACGAGCGCTGATTTCCATCCGCCGACTTGCGTTTTCATCCCGCCCGCTCACAATCACGCCGCCCCGTCCGTCGGCATTCGGCCGTTACTCATCGCCCCCTTGCGAACGAACGTCGCGTGTTTCTTCTTGCTTCGACACGCGACGTTTCATTCTGCCTTGTTGGGAGTCGAACGGACCGGCCAAAAGTCATTCGGCGATCGCTTCTTCCTTCTCGTTCGATCGTTATTTTCGGATCGTCGTCTCTGTTTTTGATTCACGCCTCCGGCCGGCCGGTCGTCGGGTCCTCGAAACTTTCATTCGAGCACTCATTCCCATGTTCGTCGAGGCGGGCGGCTTTCTCAAGTGTTTTCGTGAGTGTGCCGCGGCGGGAGGGCCGAAAGGCAAGAGAGTCCATTTTCGTGTTGGTCTCACTTCTTTCCGTCGACGTCATTCGCCGCCGCTCGAACACCAGCCATTTCGGGGCACAATCCCGCGTTCGGAGCACCTGCAGGCGATGGCGTGAGCGAAAACAAGCTCAATTTCTGCTCATTGGCCTTCGGCTCGAATCAGTTGGCTGCAAATTGGGCGCTCGCATAAGCCGCCAAGTGAACTCTGCCCGTTCATCAATCCGCCGGCTTGCTTGTACTCCCGCGGGTTTATTTACTTCGGCCCTCCACCGAGCGGGGGGCTCGTTTCTACCTGACGGAAGCAAATTAACACCCGAATACGCACACCTTTCGCCGGCCCGTCTCAAGAGCGGACTTGGCGCTTTGATGTTGTGCGCACGGTCGACCGCCGGATTGCCGTCCGCAGTCGAGCGCGTCCGACGGCCGGCGGTTCAAAGATTGGGGTGTTCGGGGCAAGGCGGTCGGCTTTTCGTCTGCAGTCGGCGAACGCGAACATTGCTCGAGAAAATCATGGCCGGCGGAATGCACGCCGCTCGCGAACAACAACCGCTGGACTTTCGTTTAATCACCAATTATTTGTTGCTAATCTAATGATTGCACACTTCCGCCCGTGTTGATTGAAGAGTACGCCTCGACTCGAATGAACGGAATCCTGCGCCCGCAATCTGCACATGTTTTTGGCCACGAATGCGCGCTCTTTTCATCTTTTGTTTGTTTTCCAAATGCCGGAGGGTTTGTCGCATTGGGCGGATTATTCAAATGTGCGTACGGGGGCATTCGTCCTCGGCTTCCTCCCTTTCATTCCGCGTTCTTCCGCCCGTGCCCGCCCCGACTGTTGATGAGGTTTGGGTTTGCTTGCTTCCTCGTCTCGAATGAGAACGATGCCTGTTGCGGCGTCTCTTTTCGGCTCGATGTCCAAATCGCCTCGTCATTGACTCGTTGGACTTGCGACATCCTGATGAAACGATGCTTCCTGCACTTGCCCGTCCTCCCGCCCGCTCATTTCCGTTTGCAGGTTGCATTCGGGCGTTTTTCTCGACGAGAAAACCTCGCCACGACCCGTTCAAGCGGTTTCTACACGTGTGTTGGCCAGTTGTTCAAACATTTCGAAATCCCGCCCGCCCTCGTCCTCCTCGTGATTCCGCTCGGACGGGACGAGACTCATGCTCCCGACCGCCAACTAACTTCTATTCTTCTTCTTCTTTTTGTTTCCATAAGCGGAAAGGCGGCCGTTCGTTTCCCCACGGCAATCTTCCTCGTTGTTTGTGATCCTCGGGATCATTGGCGTCCGTCTTGTCGCAATTAAATTTGTCTGATCAATTGGGCAGCGGTGGGTACAAGACGAGCCGAACAAACGGAAGAGGGGGAGGAGTAAATCAGGCGGCGGAAGGGCGGGTGAGACGGCGGACGCGTGTGTGAGCCCCGGCCACGGGCAGGCGAACTGGCGGGTGGAACAGGTGCAGGGAGGATCGCGAGTCGATTTGGCCGCTTCCTGCTTGCTGCCCGGGCGCCGCCCGTCGTTCGTGGGGCCGACGAGGCGGCGGAATGCGCCCGGCCGCAATGCCCGCCGTCATCCCGGAACACCATGAGGCCGCTCTAAGTGCGACGGCACCGTTGATTTCGGCCGCCCGATCGGCCGTCGGCAAACCGCTCGTCGCCCGCCGCGTGCTCGTGAGCAGTTCGGACTTGTTTTCGCGGGATCCCGTCGACGGCTCCCGATTTTCACACGTTCCACGCGATTTATTGCCTTTCCTTTTGACGTCCTCCACTCTTCTTAATGGAGTCCTTTCTTTTGTTTCTTTTCGAACGTGTCGCGACTTTGTTCCTTTCTTTTTCGTGCTACCCGTGAATTCCTCTTGTGCTCTCTCGTTAATCCCCCTCTCTGCTTTCAGATTTTATGACCAATAGAAAAGACCGTCTCCAACTGCCCGGTGCGGGCGGTGCAGATCAAAGTTTGGTCAGCGAAGAGAAGCAATCCCGTCCCAAGTTCGAGACCGTGAACAGCGATGAAGCGGACCAGTACCTCGGCTCGCGCGTCACCTTCAGCGAGGAGTCGGTGGCCATCGAGACGGAGAGCCGGATGGGCCGCGGCAGCTCCCGCGAGATCGCCGAGCTCACCGAGGAGGCCGTCCAGGAGGACGACCGCGAGGGCTGGGACAACAAGATGCAGTTCATGATGGGCGTTATCTCGTACGCCGTCGGCCTGGGCAACGTGTGGCGCTTCCCGTACCTGTGCCAGAAGAACGGCGGCGGTAAGTGGACTCTCGACCTCTCCTTTCAACCCTCCCCGATTCTTTCAGGTGCTTTCCTCATTCCGTACGTGATCATGATGGTCCTCGAAGGAATGCCCCCTCTTCCTCATCGAGCTGGGGATTGGTCAGCGGCTGCGCACGGGCCCCGTCGGCGTGTGGAACGCCATCCATCCGTACTTGGGCGGAGTGGGCGTGTCGGCCGCCATCGTCTCCTACTTGGTCGGCTTGTACTACAACGTGATCCTCACGTGGTGCATCTACTACCTGTACAAGTCCTTTTCGCTCGAGCTCCCGTGGACGGTGAGTGATTTGATTGCAGACTTCTTTCATTCCTCGTTCCTTTCAGCACTGTCCCACGTACGAGAACGGAACGGCCGTGCTCGAGTGCTCCCGCTCCACGACTCCGACCAACTACTTCTGGAACCGGGAGGCCATCAACACTTCCGAGTACGTTCTTTTTTTTCGAAACAATGGATGCTCGGGCGGGCGGGCGGGCACCCGCTGATTGTGCCCTCCGGGCCAGTCTCGTGATCGCCCGCCCGAACAAAACAAATGGGCGTGCGCACCGCATTTTCCTGCTCGCACAAAAGGCGCGGGGGTTTGTCGCTGCCGGCGGGAACGCTCGAGTTCCGCCAATCTCGCTGTCGCCTCCGAGGGCACGCGTTTGCCTTCGGATTTAGTGGAGCATTTGAGCGGAAGCGCGTGTTCACGTCAACCGCCCCCCGCGCTCTCGGCGATTAGAAATGCGGCCAGCGGGCGGAGGAAGAAAAGATGGTCGGGGCGTTGGGCCAATTTGTCGAATTCTCACTACTGGCCGGGCATTAAAACAACAACAGAAAAACTTTAAATTGTTGCCCGAATGGCCGCACGTGCGTTCCGCTTCGCTGCGGCCATCAAACACACACGAAGCGGAATTTCCGTTGGGTCGTCCGGCGGATGTTAACGCTCCTCGTGCTCCCTGCCGACGCGATCGGATTAATGGGGACAATTGCATCGGAAATTGAGTACTCGTCTTGTTTTGTGAATACAAACAAGAGGAAATGTAGTGGTCTAAAGATCAACTTCCGATCCGCCGCTTCTTCCTCCGTTGAGTGTTGTGTTTTGATTGGGGCGTAAAAAACAATCCAGGGCTCGTGATTGTGACGTCCCTGCTGCTTGATCCTTACGGATTTACGGACGCCCAATCAGACGATCGTCCATCGAGGCGGCGAGCATAAAAAACCGGGCGGACAGCCGGCGGCCGGCGGATGCGCTGGCGTTGAAAAATTGCCTTTTAAAATTCGAAGAGATCCGCTTCTTCCGACTCCACTTATCGGCCGGCCGCCCGCCGCTCGTCCGTCGGCTCGGGCATTGGCAACAGGCGGCCGGCGGGCGGAAATCGCTCGCACACACGTACACACTCGAAGGAAGAAGACTCACGGACGGGCGCGGTCCACGAGCAAACGAGTGAGTGGGAGAGGGAGCAATTTGGCAATTTTGACAAATGGCCTTGAGGGTGGATTGCGAACCGAAGTGGAGGTGGAGGGGATGGGCGGAAGTCGCAGTGGTTTGTACGAGCAAATTGAATCAGCAAAAACGGATGCGCTGACCCACATGCACGCAAGAAGAGCACCGGAAACACATGAGAAACATCACCGACTAATCAACCGAATCACGACCCGTCTTCTTTCAGTTCGATCGGCGAGTTCGGCGGCTTCACGATGCACATGACCCTCTGCCTGGTGCTCGCCTGGACGCTCATCTACCTGTGCGTGATGAAGGGCATCAAGAGCAGCGGAAAAGTGAGGGAGATCTTTCTTTCCAATCGCTTATCATCCTCTCGTTCAGGTCATGTACATCACGGCCACGTTCCCCTACCTCGTGACCACGATCTTCCTGTTCCGCTCGGCCATGCTGGAAGGAGCGGTGGACGGCCTCGTGTACATGTTCACGCCCGATGTAAGTGTCCACTCTGTCTTTGAATTGCTGCCAAACTGCAATCGCGATGACGTTGCTTTTTGCCCTTCTAATATTCCCTTTTATCCCCATTCGTTTATACGAAGACCAAAGTGGATTGAGTCCCAATTAAAAACACGAAAAGTCCAAAACAAAGCAATCTTCTCGGCCGATTGCTCGGGGTTTCGTGTTTCAAAGCGGAAAACACCGCTGTTTCCGGTTTGGCTTCGAATTATTTTTGTTTTGACGCAAGCCGGCGGTCAAAAAAGGGCACCGACAAGAAGAGGGGGATTGCTTTCAATTAGCCATCTTTTCGATTGTTTTGCACCGGAAGACAGAAAAAGAGCAACAAGAAGGCACAAATTGGAATCGCCGTTCGATGCAATCACTCATCCTCTTCTGAATTCAGCTCACTCGGCTCTACGACCCGGAGGTGTGGCTCGAGGCGGCGACGCAGATCTTCTACAGCATGGGACTCGGCTTCGGAGGTAACGTTTTGGGCGGTTGGCCTTGCTTTCGACCACCGACAAGCGCGACTTCTTTCGCATGACGTGCCGCCTGTTCGCGTTGGCCGGTTGAGCTCACGCCTTCACTCACTCACCCACGGGCGACACTCGAGCGAAAGAGGCGCCAACTGCCGGTCGGCGGTTGTAATTCGAAAAGCCGAATTACGAAATGCACACGGATTGACGAGCGAGAAGTGTGACATCAGACCGCCGACCGGCAGCGTTCCCGCGAACGGCGTCAAAAGTTTGCGGTGGATTTGCGGCGGCGTGAATTTGCGAACCGAATGGCCACGTGCTCTCGTGCACACGAGCGAGCCGTCGGCTGTTCGGCGCATGATCGTCCGCTCGCCTCGCCCGTCGATTTTTAGCCGCCGCAAAACGGGAAAGAGAAATTAGCAGAAATTTGAGCAAAAAGAATTCGATTTCAAAGGTCGCCGTCCAAAAGTTCGATCGTTCACTCACGCGATCAATCAATCGATGCACTTGCACGAACACAATCCAATAAAAACTCGCAGTGAAAAACGGGCATTCGTTTAGGCCTGATCGCGTTCGGCTCGTACAACAAGATCAAGAACAACTGCAAACGAGATGTGCTCCTCCTCTCCGGCGCGAACCTCGTCACTTCGCTCTACACGGCGCTGGTCATCTTCTGCGTTCTCGGCTACATGGGCAACATGAACTTCAAGAAGTGCGTCGAAGAGTGAGTTCTCTCCTTCTTTCTGTTCGCCATTCAATCATGCTTCTTCTCTTTCAGCGACATGCGCATCCTGATGGACCTGTACCCCGGCCATTTCGCCTCGTTGGAGGAGCTGAAGGCGAACGTGACGTTCGACGAGTACGTCTACTACATGAAGCACGACTTCCACCTGTCCGCCTTCCCGAAGATGGCCGAGCACACGCAGCACTGCAACTACCAGAAGATCATCGGACAAGTGCGTTCATTCCGGCTCGTTAGGGCTCCTTCGACTCGGTGATTTCAGGCCGCCGAAGGAACGGGACTGGCGTTCGTCGTGTTCACGGAGGCGATCATTCAGTTCCCGTTCCCGCAAATCTGGGCCATCATGTTCTTCCTGATGCTCCTCATGCTGGGCCTGGGCTCGATGTTCGGCACGTTGGAGGGCGTGATCACGTCGCTGAACGACAGCCACATGATCCAACTGAAGAAGCCGGTGATGACCGCCATCCTGTGCGGCTCCGCCTGCATCATCGGTCTGGTGTTCACGACGCGCTCCGGACAGGTTCGTTCACTCGATGATCGAAAAGGGAGATCTCTGGCCTTGTTTTCAGTACTGGGTCTCCATGTTCGACCACTTCGCCGGCAGCTACGCGCTGATGTGCGTCGCCTTCTTCGAGATCTTCGCCGTGATCTACGTCTACGGATTCCGCCGCTTCGTCCGCGACCTGGAGTTCATGACCGGCGAGACGGTCAGCCGCTTCTGGATCTTCACGTGGCGGTTCGTCTCGCCCGTGATCATGGTCGTCCTGTTCGTCGCCTCGGTCATCAAGTCCTTCACGCACATTCCCGAGTACTCCACCTACGACTCGAAGAAGGTGAGTAGCGGCGAGTGGAGGGCGGTTTCAATCCGCCTGCTTTCAGTCCCACCAACACAACGTGCAGTACCCGACCTGGGCGCTCTTCATCGCCTTCGGCATGGTCTGCTTCGCGATGGCCCCCGTGCCGGTCGTGTGGTTTGTGCGCAAGTTCAAGATCATCAAGATGGAGTCGGACATTCCGGTGGTAAGTGGGCGTTTCTTCATCGTTTTGGAGTCGTTGCGACGGGTGCCGATTGAAGAGCTTCGTCGTAGTCTTATTTTGCCGGTTGTTGTCGTCGATGATTTCTTTTCTCAACTTTCTCGTTGCAACGTGGACTTTTCTCTAATTGAGTTCGATCGTTTCTAACCCCCTCCCGTGGATTTCCTCTTCTTCCACTCTCCTGACCACTCGTTTGCGAAAACCGCCCGAGTTCCGGCCGCAAGTTCTCCGACGAACGAAACGCAAACTGCTTTCCGAATTCCTTGAGATTGTCGTCCAAAAATCAAACCTTCATTGTGTTTCGTGGTTTTCTGAACATCGAGTGGCCCTCTTACCGAAATTCCGCGTAGTTACAGGACTCGGCAGATAATTTGCGGCATCGGGCGTGGTTGCATTCCGATCAGGTACGTGCCCTCCCCCCCCTCTCCCCTCCCCCTCCCCGCCCCTCTCTCGCCCCGGCTGAAAGGGTTGTCCACGTTGCAAATTGAATCCAAAACGATTGAAAACGACGGCAACATTCGACTGGCGATGCGTCGCTTTGCGTGCGGAGGGCGTGATCGGGGCATTGCGGAGTGTAATCCACGCGTTTGCAGGCCGCCAAGTGCCTGGGAGCGACGCCGAGCACGACCTACATGTTCAAATCGCAGCAGTCCTTCAACCGAATGGCCGAGTCGACCGCCTCCGAGCTGCAGGCGATGGGCACGAAAGCCGCCGACGGCCAACGGGAACGCCGCCAAGCCGCACACGAACGGCAACCGGCTCTCCGTCTACCCGCCGCCGCCCGCCGCCGCCAACGGCACGAAATCCCACAAGGACAACGGGAATCCGACGAGTAAGAACGGCCGCTAAGGTCGGGCGACTCTCCAGACATCCCCCAGGCGTCATGCTGGTACTCTTCATTCGATTGTAATCACACGTAGTACTCTCCGTCAACCTCTCTTTATCCTCTTCGTTCTCTCCTCCTCCGTATCCACTTTTTGTTCGGGATGTCTTTTGTTTGTAATGATTTACGGATCCATTGATTCCACACGCCTTCGTGTTCAACGGCTGTTCCTTTCGGTTCTTCCTCCCATTTTGCTTTCTGTAATTCCAAAAACTTCTCTGACTACAGCCGTTGAACACGAGCACGTTGTTTGCTCTTCCAATTCATATTTTTTTTGTTCGTTTGCAATATTCCCATTTATTTTCGTCCACCTCTCACCTCCAGCTTTAGTGTACGAATGTTTGTGCTACGGGTTTGAGTGACAGCTCAGCATCGAAAGTGCAGAACGAATCGACTGGACCGCCGCCAACTCCAACGCGAACATTCGAACGGTCTTCGTTTTGCGCCTTCGAGTAGCTCGGTTGTTTCCAACAACCAACATCCCCAAAAACCTTAAGATCTACCGGTCGCTGTTTGTGTTCCCTTACTTCTTTCGGCAGAACTTCTTTGTTTCTCGTAGTTTTCGTTGCGCACGAGTTCCCGTAGATGAAATTTCGCAGACTTTCAAGCCTTCCCTTTTTGATGTGATTTCGCTGAATGTACGGTTTCTTCGATGGCTGCGTGGTTATTTAAGTTTCATTAAATCAACCCGCCCGTGTCCTCCGTCGTTTCGTAATCATTTTCTTCGTTTTTTTTCACAGGCCGTTAATTATTCCATCCCGCGTAGATCCCATTAGTGCGCCCATTAACATTGTTCCTCTTGGGCAACTAATCACCCGGATTCTTCGAGCTTGTACGTCGCTTCGTCCATTTCCGTTCTTTCTAATCCAAACTTCTACTTGCGATCGAACAAGCTTGAAGAGTTCATTCAATCCACTCGAAAACTTTTCGTCCTTACTTTGTATACTGGTTGATATTCAAACAAGTGCTCATTTTAATCTTATTGTATTCTTTTTTCTTTTGTACCACGGTTGTTCCAACCTTCGATGCTCGCCCGAACGTCCTTTCTTCCATTGGAAATGTGGACGAGACTAGTCAGAGGAGGGGAGACCGTTTGTTTAGTAAATAAATCCGAACAACAACCTCCCGTGCATAGTCGAGTACTTTAATTTACGTACGTAGTGATGAGCAGGATGAACAGAAGAACAACCAAATGCTAGATAAACGGAGACAAGACAGAATAGACGAGTGGACAACGGGACATCTCGATTGCAAGGCGTAGTTTAAGAACGATGAGCAGAGAGAGAATGGAGGATTGTATGAGAGACGATTGGGTATTGCTGTAGTTGATTAGAAGTCAGAAGGCCGTGCATTCGAAAGAAATCAACCGTTTGGCATCGCGTGTGAAGAAAAGGAGGCAGTGTGAAGTCGAATGCAATAACTGAGGTTTTGAATGGATTGTGAACGTGGTGGAGTGAGGATCCTCCCCGTTAGACTTGTGCTTCTCGACGAGGCGGTTGAGCGAAGGCCGAAGACGGACCACCGTTTCGGGGCACCTGGAAGACAAGGAAGAGTGATCACGAGGTCCAGGGCTCTTCTCACCGTGTCGCTGTGGTTGCTCTCCGACTCGACGCCCGCCGGCCGCGTGAACACGTGCGGCTGCGGAGGTTTCGCCCACTCGTCGGTGCCGAGCAGCGGGTTGGAGACCGCGTGTCGGTTGTCGTAGGCGGCGAAGTTGGGCTGATCGTTGAAGACGGGCTCCACCCTTCGGTTGCGCAGCTCTCGATCCCGCTCGTCGCGTCGTTTCTTTTCGTCCACCACGTGCATCACAATAAGGATGCAAATGACGATCAACGCGATGCCCAGCAGGACGCCCAACACGATCGTCCACACGCGGAAGGCGCTGTTCACGCCCTAAACGATACGAACGATTAGAAGCACAAGAAGCTGGAGAAACCCACCAGTTCGCGGCTCTGCAGAGCGGCCAGGTCGGCACACTTGTCGTCGATCACTCCGTAGCCGCAGATTTGGCAGTTCTGCACTTGTGCCCGGTTGCTGTCCATCCCGCAGACACTCGAGACGTTCGTGATTCGAGAGGTGCACACCGAGCGCGGCGGATCGGTCTCACGCGTCGGTTGACATTGGAGATCGCAGTTGTCGCCCAGAAGTCCCGCTTGGCATTGAACGTAGTAACTGACTTCCAAACTGAACAGCGCTTTCATTTGAAAGCTTCAATTGATGCATCCATCCACCTACGTGCTGCGAACAAGCTGGCCGTTCAAGCTAGTGCTGACCGTCTGCTGCTGTTGGTTGGCGGGCGTCGGGGAGTAGTCGCCGAGGTCGATCGTGAACGTGTCGACCTGCCAGAACTCGTCCAGGTAGTTGACCGTCTGCCCTTGAATCACGGGCCCAAGATTGTTCACGAAAATATCGATGTACGTCTACGACGGCCAGGCAAGTATCACTACACACTATTTACCAAAGAATACCGGCTTTGAGACCAACTGCAACGTGACGCCCACGGCCCAATCGCCTGCGTCCGGATCCAACGTCCCGTTGGAGGGGACCGCAACGAACTCCTTTGAAATGTAGTGAATGGGTTCTCCGCTGAAAGCGATGTGTATTACACGTATTCATCCGAAGAATTCGAATTACCTGGCGGTTCCAACGACGATTGTGAACGTAAAGTAGCACGGATGGAGGACGTTCTAGACGATAGATTTAGAACGGAAAGGAAGCCAAGTGTTTACTTCGAGCAACGTGCATTGGTTGCGGGGGCAGTAGCACGTGGTTCCGCCCTTCATTTGGAGGCCTTGATTCGTGTATCCGGTCAGTTGGATGTAGAACGTGGCGCCGGGATTCAACGGAACGTTCTGAAAGCCTTCTTCTTTGAACATCGCTCGCGGGTTGTTGAGTTTGACTGATGTCGTAAAAGATTCGATCTTTCCAGTTGATTTATGCGTGTGAATACACCCGTTTTTCTTAACTTCTCAAACCCGCAAAGGCATGAGCTCCTCGCATGAGTGGGCGAGCGAGCGCTTGACTCATCGCCCGTTGGACAGCGAGGAGCAGCGGGTGGTTTGCTCGATTACAAAAGCGCTCTTCTTCCGCCTCGTCCCCGCACGGCGATAAGTGAGGCATCCGGCCGGCCTTTTCGTAAGCGAGGGGCGGTCAAGCGGCGCTGAATTCGGCCCTCGAGTCACCTCCATTGCGGGACGTAAATTAGTTGAGAAGTCGACCGCCAGCTTGCTCGCTGTCTCGCGAACCGCCCGCCCGCCTGCGGCTTCTTATCAACGGCGGCCGATTGCACACATCGGGCAAACATGAAGAGACCCCCGCGAAGGTCACGAATTTGCTTGCGAATTTTGGAGCAGATTAAACGCGTTGGAAACAAACTTACATTTCGTTGCGGCGTGGCAAAAATGCCGGGCGAGTTGAAGCCGGTGGAGCCCGTGTAGGAGTTGCCCTGATTGCTCGAGAAACGGTTGAAGACGGCGCCCGGACGAGCGACCGCGTTCTGGACGGTGCGGCCGACTTGCTGGGCGGCCGATTGGATGGGCTGGATGACGGACTGCTGGACTCGGTTGGCCGCCTGTTGGAGGAAAGACGGCTGCTGTCCTTGCTGCTGCTGCTGATGTTGTTGCTGGTTCTGCTGGGAATTGCCCGGCCGTCCGCCTTGCTGCTGTTGATTCTGGCCGTAGAGATTCCGCACTTGCTGCTGCTGCTGGAGATGTTGCTGATTCTGCAGGCCCTGCTGTTGTTGCATCAACTGGTGGATCGGGTGTTGCTGCTGGACGGCTGATTGGGGCTGCCCGAGAGTGTTTTGACCCATTTGCCTGAAACACGCCAGTCATCAAAACAATTCAAATAAACCTGAGGAGCTACCGTTGGATTCCACCGAGTTGTGGCTGCGGAGCATTGGGCGGCTGGCCGAATGGTCGCTGTTGATTCGGGTAGCCGTTCTGCCCGTTCGGTTGTCCATTTTGGCCGTACTGCTGCGGCTGCTGCTGGTTCTGTTGATTGCCGAAGAACTGGGCGACGACCGCCGGCAGCAGGAGCCCTGCGATCACCAGTCGCATCTCAACGCCAAATAGAAAACGGCAGTGGATAAACGAACAATAAGGAGGCAATCTGAAACGAACTGCGACAGTTCAAAGCGGCTCGCGGCTAATGGAATTGAGGAGCGGACTGGACTGCGCCAAGAGCCGGCGGCACGTTGCTCGAGCGTGAATCAGGGACTGTGCAAATACGTAGGTGAGCGGGCGGGAGTGAGGAACAACCTTTCAGGCTATGAGAATGCGGGTGACGAAGCGCGGGATGGACGAAAACGCCTTCGGAATTCGAAACCTCACCGATGGACGCGCTGGTCAACCGGAGGGGGAATTCGCGGAGCGCCCGCCTCGTGCTTCCTCCTCCTTTCAAGACGAAAAGCCGACCGGCTGAACGAACGAAAGACCGTCGCCGATTCCCGCTTTTAATCGAAACCGAACGCGTACTCGAATTCAATTCAACAACCACAATGAGGGGGCGAAACCCAAGGGAGAACAAACAAAAAGGAAATGCCCGAGTTCGTGAAGCAAATCAAAGGAATTTGAAGTTGGAGCAATGAACGACGATTGACCTCCGCCTATCAAGCCGGCGGACGGAAAGGTTGGCGGGGGACGGCTCGCGGCCGGCGGGAATGAACGTGTCCGGCGCTGACCGGCCGGAATCGGTCGTGTTTTCGCCCGGCTTACGGCCCGCGAAAGGAGACGGGCGACGATCAAGCCGCTCCGGAGCGCACGCAAATATGGGGCAGGGCATGCAAAACGAATGATTTTTGTGACGACGCGAAGGAGCGCGGCCTCCTTTCTCGCCCCGCCGAGTGCAAACAATCAAGACGCGGGGCCCACAGATTGGGACCCTGGACGGCCGGCGGGACGTAAAAAGCGCGCTGAGGCACCGCCGATTGCGGAAGACGCGGGAGGAAGGAAGGAGCTTGTCGAGAGAGAGGATGAGGCGAAAGGAATGATTGGAGTGTTGATTACAAGTTGCCTTTTGCTCGCTTGTTTCCCGCACGCGTGTTTTGCGAAACCGTTGCAACGGTAAGCGAGTGATCAATTGAAGTCAATGAGGGGCTCTAAAGCGCAATTCCGGCAAGTTCCCAACAAAGCAGTAGGAGCAACAAGTAAACGCGGAACATTTCCGCCTGTTCTGCGCGCATTCCCGACTCAAGTGGGGAGGGCGGCGGATCGGCGCGAACGATTGTTGCCTTCGCTCTTGTTTGTGTTGATGAATGTGGGGGCGGCGGCTCGCGCACGTGCCGCCTTTCGAGTTGCAAGCGCGTGTGCAAAATCCCCGTCATGCCTCAATATTTGCATTAGGCGTGCGCCCCGGCTGTTCGCTTGAGGTCGTGCTAATGAGTTCTTTCCATTTCGAAAGAATATTTTATTGCAAACGGTTGGAAGTAACGGATGAGTAACAATCACAACTAATCCAGAGAACTAAGAAATGTTCAAATAAACGGTCCAGTAGAGGAGGTTAAAGACAAACGAAGAACAACGGGAAAACGACTCGGCTGATGAGATCCACTTGAGCTGGACGTATTCGACAACACCACGTCGCAGTGTTGGTGACCCGCAAGCATCGGCATCGGGCCCGCGATGCTCAAACGAGCGGAGGTTGGCGCAAGACCTCCGCTGGTCGTCGGCGAGACGCTGAGCAACGGCATCGCCTGCTCGATTCCGTTCTGGAGAACCTGAAAGCGGATCGCATCCAATCACGAGTTGTTGCTGTTTAAGGCTTACTTGACTGCCCGCATTGCTCCTCCGGACGGAACGGCGTTTGTTGGAGTGGACGGAATTCATTCGAACTTGCGGGTGGTCTTCGTACTCGTAGTAGTAGACCATCTGAGCACTGTTCTTCCCCATCGGCATGCCTCGCTGACGTTTCATCAAGTAGCCGACCGCTGCGTATTCCAGCAGACTCGCAAACACCATGATAAAGCACA
The DNA here is from genome assembly GCA_024699865.1 of Aphelenchoides fujianensis. NCBI lineage: Eukaryota > Metazoa > Nematoda > Chromadorea > Rhabditida > Aphelenchoididae > Aphelenchoides > Aphelenchoides fujianensis. The sequence continues at coordinate 922,665 of JAMPIO010000026.1, forward strand.
CGCCCAGAAAGATGTCCAGCGACTTGATGTAGCTGACTGAAAAGGATGAAAGGTTCACCGTTATGCTTCGGTTTCCAGCTCACCTTTCGGGAGCGAGGCGTTCGTTGATGTCATCAGAGTAGTTTGCGTGAGGACGGTAGTCACTCCGATGGCGACCCGCGCTTGTGTGGCTTCTCGATTGAGCCAAAAGGAAACGAAGGAAATGACCACTAAACAGCCAAGCAGCGCTTATCTGCTTGAATCGTGGTGAGATCTCACCGATGAGAGACGACGGTAAGTAGATCTGGATGAGGTAGAAGCCAATATTCCGCTTGAAGGTGAAATAGGTGGTCAGACGGGAGAATAGTTGCCTGCAATCTTCCGTTTGCTTGCTCTCGTTGCCAAGGGTTGATCGCTAACCTGTACTCAAAGAGATCGTTCGTTCGACGTGCGTGTGGTCCACAATCGTGAAGTGAGCGAGATGAACGTTCTCGTCCAGAACAACCGGATTGATGTGATGCCAGTGGTAGATGATGTCGGCATCCGAGTAGCCGTACGACTCGATCTCCAGCGAGCACAACTGCGTGTCCACGGGAAACCTGCAATCGGGCTGGTTGATTGAAGAAGCGTTCACTGGAAACACACGATTGAAGGGCCATCGGACAGTTGGCGGTGACCGTCAGGCGAATCGACCGAATGACGTTGCCCCGCGAATCGATCCGCAAGAAAGAGTTGTGGGAGGTGGTGTCGTGAAAGAAGCTCTTCTTTTCGTTCGGAAAGAACCTGCAAAAATGCAATGAGTAAACGCTTAATAGCAGAGACGCCTTACGTGTCGGGCGTCCAGATCTAACGCCCGTAACGAACCAACTCAACTTGCCTTCTTGACCATTTCGATGCCCACAGTGAGGCGAGGTCGTCTTATCGTTTCCGAAATTGTTGAACGCCAGCCGGGTGTCTCGCCAGAACTGCCGCAGGTAGAAGTCGATCGTGAAGTCCATGGAGACCTCGGAGATGGCTGATATTGTGATGATATGCAGCGGTAACGTTCACTTCCGTGGGCGGACCTGAAACGAGGCGGTTTGTTCGATTCGTCTTCCCGGCGGCCGTTTGTTGTTGGTCCTTGAACTCGAACAATGTTCCATTCGTTCGGCGGTGGTGTTCGTGAGTGATGCGAGAACAATACGACAAGTGAAGTGGAATCCCCCGGAGGTTCGTCCAGTGCGTAAATCAGGCAACAGTTGACGCCCCGACTTCAACGCCCAACCCACAATTTTTGGTCTCTCGACGGGCGAAGTTCGGGAAAAAAAACCGCTCAACTCGCCCTCGTTCTAATCCGCCCGACTTTCCCAAATTCAATCTTCTTTTCGTGTTCCCTCTGCGGACAATGGTCTTTGTTTTAGGATCGAGTGTTTTGGGCGGCAACCGGCGGACTTCCGGGGCCGGTGGTTCGTGAACGCCGTTCGTTTCGCCGGTCGAGTATTTTGGTTCGCTTCCGGTCGGTCGGTGGATGTAAAAAGCACGCACTTCCGTCTCGCCGAAAAATGATTACTTTTTGGTGTTGTGGCCGTTGGAAAACACTTGAGTGGGCGCCTACGTCACGCCCGCCCGCCTGGAAGAGCGGTGAATGGACGACGGCCGGATGCACTTAGAAGTCGAGCGATTCGCGGGAACTTCTTTTGGTTTGGAGTCAATTTTGAGCAAAATCGTCCCGCGAATTCGCTCGCTCTTCGAGCTTGTTCTCCTGGCCGCTAAACGCGCGCCCGCCGACCGGAAGATTGCCGCGGCCACAGCATTTCTTCGCTTCTCCGCAGGTGATTATTTGCAATCTTCGAATCCACACGTCGTTCAGGAAGAAATTTCTGTGCGGAAACGGCGTGCACGGGAACGGAAGAGAACTGCCGCGTTCACTGTGTGTCTCCTTCGACTTCGCTCCTTCATCTTCGATCATTACGAACGGCTTCCCGCAAGCGGCTTCTTCGGCCGAGAAACAATCAACGAAAGGCCGAATGTCATCGGAGATATCTCGGGACTTTTCTTGAAGTGTAAAAAACGTTCAGGAAGTTTTTGAGCACTTCGGAAATGCACGTACGAATGGTGTTGGCATGAAAACAAGAGCCGCGAGTTGAAAGCCGTTCGGCGTTTACGAATGACGACCGTTGTGCTCGGAGGACGGCCCAAAAGAAAAACAATAGACGGAGAAGAAAGAGCGACGTTCATTGAGACAAACACCCATTTGTTTAGACGACTTCTCGCCGACCAAGGGCTCAAGAATCTTCGCTAAACCCACCTCCGTAGTTCGGCCGAATGCGACGATCGTGTGAAGCAATCAGGGCGTCCAGTATCTTGCTCACGTTGTTCTCCAGCTTCGTATCGTAAACACTGAAGGAAACAAAGCAGCAGATTGAAAATCGCATTTTGAAGTTCTTACGGTAAGATCGTCCATTGGATCCATCTTCGGGTAGGTGATTTCATTGTCCGAACGGAAGGCGGGCCCCTGCAAACGCCCTTCTTCAAACCATCCCATGTACATCAGAAGGCTCACCAACGTTTTCAACGGGTTGAAGGGCAGAGCGAAGAGGAGGGCGAATTGGTGGAAGCAGAACACCAATCGAGCGTTGAACCGACTGGCGGCTAACATTTCTCCGCGGTGCATTCGATGAAGAGCGGCGGCAAAACGAAGAGCGAAGTCATGATTTCCATCGGCAATAACAAGCGAGAGGCGAACGGAGTGGAAGAAGCCGCATAAACGGAGCCGGAGATGCCCGAGTGGAAAGCCCACAAATCTGAAAGCAAACAATTGAATGGATTAACCGTTCGGTTCGCAAGTTGTTCAATAAGCCGCAACGGGCGAAGAGAGGAGTCGAACGTCGCATGGTTATCACTCACTCGACCATTTCACACGTTCCTTTCTTCCCTCCTCCAACATTCCTCGAAGACCGAACGTTCGCGGAGGGCACGCCGCTGTGGGCGGAGTTTGGGCCGCGAAAACCCCGCCGTCCAGCGAAGAAACGAAGATCGTCGCCAAAAGCAAAAAGTCGAAGAAAACGGTCGAGAAACGATTTTAAATCCCTCGAACAAACGGAAAAAACCGCTCGACAGTTGTGAACGGGCGCCGGTCGGAAATTGTGCCCGTCGTAATAAATCCACGCGATGGGAGCGGCGCAATTTGCTGGGAGGAAGTGTACCCGGATAGAATTGCTAATGGACGACGCTGAAGACGAAACAAACACGTGTGCAAGAGGAACGAGGAAGAGGAGCGCAAGAGAACGACGTACAAGAACTTGAATGCAAATTAATCGGCAGACGCAAAGAATCTCGTCAACCCACGTACTTCCCACGTGTTTATGCATGCGGGAGGAAATGAAGGCCACAGAGTCGAATGCCGGCCAGAAAGTGGAATGCCTCTTCGTTCAAATTGGTGGGTTAGAGCAAATGCCATTGGTAGTGAGCGAGCTCCCAATAATCCTACCTTTCGATTAGAAGAACAAACGAACGAAAGACGCCTTGCGATTTCGTCGAACGGCCGAACGTCTCGAGTGAGCGGCGGATTTAGGTGCGTGTTTTGGGACGAAAAACCGAGTAACGGGGCCAAAAGCGGTGCATTCCTCAGGGCGGATGAAAAGTGGGCGGTCGGAGTTGAAGTGCGCGCAACGGCCATTATATTCGCTCGATTCCGCCTATCAAAAAAGATTTAATATTCGCGAAGAAGCACGTGGGTAGTGCGACTTTCGCCGAAGATTTCCCGTCCGATGGCCACTCGAATGAAAAGCAACGTGCAGAAATTGGATTCCATCGACGGGAATTAAATTCGAATGACAAAGTTGAACCGCGTTTCGTCGGCGGTCTTCAAACCCGACGGTGGTCTTCGACCATCTTCTCCCTCCGTGATCGACAGAGCGGGGCCATTCGGGATTGAGAGGAGCACAATTGAGGGCACAAGTTCAATCTCGAAGATCCCTTGCAACGCTCTCTTGACCTCCGACATGCGGGCTCTTTGTTCGGAGCTCGAAGTTGCGAAAGGCCGAAACACAAATCACGGAGCGGTGGATGAAGGAGAGGCTTTCGGATTCGAATCAAAGAAGGAAATTGCGCGAAATCCGATTTCCGCCCGCAAACGTTCCAACGCCTCCAAATGGCGCGAGGGCGATGTGGACGTGCACAACGGAGAACAATTCTGCAGGAGCTTTCAATAGAAAGTTGTATGCATATGAATGCGGGGTAAATTCTTCGCCAAAAGTTCGAAGTTCGAAATGCCCACGCTTTCAAACCCTCTCTTCAACAAAGTTGTTCATTTCTTCCATCAAACAAATCAAACTACGTCCATTCCTTTCTTTCAAGCGGTGGTCGGGCGTCTTCCACCGGCAGTTGGAAGGAATGACGAACATCTCGAATGCAACGAGAACTAGGCGCCTTGTTCGAACAGTTGAGTCGAAAGTGAACTTCTCGTGCGGCCGCGGGTTGGCGAGTCGTGTCTTGGGACGTCAATCGAATGTCTAATGCATTGGCAGCTAATCCGAGCCCTTCTTCGAAATCTCAGCCGCCCCTTCGCCTCTCTTCTCTGTCGCTTCTTTTGTTCTTCTTCAATTCCCCAATCCACTTGTGTGTCTCGCAATCACTCAACCTGCAACAGCGAACACAATCGAATTTTAAGCGTGTGTTGAAGGCTCGTTTCTTTTTTTTTACATCCACCTCGTCGAGTTCGTTGTGTTTTTCCCTTTCAATGCTCGAAATCGTTTATGATTAGACAAACGTAAATTAAACGAATTGGACTACAAATAGTATGCACACAATTCCGAAATGAAGTTGGCGTGAAGAGCAATACGGCGAGAATAATTAAGGACGAGATGGAAGGTGGGACGTCTGAGATCGAGACTAATTGCATGCAAAGAAACACGGCGAGTGAAAGAGCCGGTAGAACGTTCGGGTTTCGGAGATCGAATCGATTGCTGCAGTCCGAAGGAGAGAAGGGAGAAGGTGGGGGAGAAGGCGAGAACTCGACGGACTAGTGGTCTAAACACACAATGAAGAATAGAAGGCTACTTGAACCCAACGTGAACAACAACCAAGGAATGCACGAGTGAGAAGTGTGTTCGGGAAGTACATGCTGACGGGTTAAGTTCACATCGCACGCTTCCTAATTGTCCGTTCTGTTACAGACCTAAAGCAGTTCACGGACATCGCCTTCACGTTCTACCGCCCGTACAAGCGAAACTGCGACATGAAGACGTGAGCAACCCCTTCATCTCTCATTTGTTCTTCCTACTCCTTTGCAGGTTGCACGAGAGCTTCGTGAAGCAGAAGAAGGAGGGCAGCCTGGGCGACGGCAAGCAGCTGCTCGAGGAGGCCGAACGCCTCAAGCTGAAGACCAAGGCACCCCTCCTGCTCGTCGATGTGCTGCTGACGAAGGACGTGGTCAAGGAGCTGAAGACCTACCGCACGATCTTCCTCCGCTTCACCATCAGCGACAAGCGCGCTCAGCGCTATCTGCTAAGCGGAGTGCGGCAACTGATCATGAAACATGTGTCGTTGTTGCCCCGCGCCCCGCACGTGATCAAAGCGCTCTACGACCACGACCTGTGCGAGGAGGAGGCGATCCGCGAGTGGGCTGCCAAGGTTTGTTCGATTCAATGGGATTTAATTGATCTCTCGGGTTCAAGGTGTTGTCCAGGTACCCCAAGGAGGAGTTGACGCGCGACATTCCGGCCCAATGCGAGCAATTCGTCACCTGGCTGAAGGAGGCCGAAGAGGAGACCGAGTCGGAAGACGGGGTTTGTTCCCCGCACCCTTTTGTTCGTTCATTCGCTCCCTTCAGGCGAAAAGCGGTGAGATGGCGGCGCTGCTCGCCGGGCCCCACTCCCCGCCCCCCCTCGACGACGTCCCCGAGGAGCTGGAGGCGACCGTGGGCGGCGCCGGCGGCTCGGGATCGACGGGCGACTGATCGCAAGTCCTCACCGTTGTTCTTCCGTTTATGTGTTGCATTTGTTCTAATTTCTCTCATCTAAATTCCCGCTAATCTCTTTCGTAATGACCCAACGCACCGAAAGGGCGTTCCTCTACGCTTTGTTTCGCTCGCGAGTGGCTCGAAGTCCTGATCGCAAATGATCTTCCTCGTTCTCGTCTGTTCTCTCACGCTGTATTTCTTCATCGTTTCTCACGGAAAGTTCCGTCCGCTCAAACAGGTATTGTTGTTCATTCAGTCAGATTGAAATACGGTTGATAAATGAGCATTCCCTTCAACGCAATGAGCAAATGGTCGGCGACGTCCAACTCGACGGCGTTCCTCTCGAACGGCTCGCCTTCGATCCTCATTGGAGACTCCAGCGGGCGGGATTCCGGCCGCTCGCCCTGCTCTTTGGTCGATCCTCGTCCGAGTTCATCCGACTGTTCGCCTTCGACTCGAATGGTCGTGGATTCCGGCCACACGAATCGGCGGGATTTGGCGGATTTCTTTCGTGAAGAAGCGCCCGTTCGGTCGGAGGCCTACGTTTCATTTGAATGGTTTCAAACAACAATCGTTTATTCACGTCGCGCCGGCTCACGACACTCCTCAAACACAACAGAAAATTCCATGATGCCCGATTGCAAAGTCCAGACATGGCCGATCTTGTAGGATTGATTCTCCTCGTACTCGGCCACCAAATCGGCGTCCAAGTCGTCGTCGGTTTTGCGCGGGCCTCAACTCAAGGTGAAAGAGGTAGGTGGAACGGACGAACAGGAGTCTTCTACTCTATCATTGTTGCAGGGCGCTTTGCATGTCGACGTCCAGTCGTTTCCTCGAGCAATCAAATAGCAAAAAAGAGTTGGTTGCGAGGTATTCCCTCCGAACGGCAAATAATCGAAAGACCAAGGAGAGATGTTTGGTTGGTTATCGTTCGTTCTAGTGCAGCTAAAGGGTTGCCGGCTTCTCTAATCGAAGGACGGGCAGCGAAGGCGAGCCACTCCACTTGTCGTTCTTTTGGTGCCTTGTGCGCTTTGGTGGCCGCCAGGAGCTCATGAGCTCAATGGGAACGACTCGAAAGATGTCGAACGTAGTGACACACACCGTCAACTCTCCTATTAAATCGCGTTTGTGTTTATGATTAGTAAAAGGTAAATAAAGGAACGGACTACAAATAGTTGCACACAATTTCGAAATGAAGTTGGCGTCAAGAGCAATACGGCGAGAATAATTAAGGACGAGATGGAAGGTGGGACGTCTGAGATCGAGACTAATTGCATGCAAAGAAACACGGCGAGTGAAAGAGCCGGTAGAACGCTCGGGTTTCGGAGATCGAATCGATTGCTGCAGTCCGGAGAAGAGAAGGGAGAGGGCGGGGGAGAAGGCGAGAACTCGACGGACTAGTGGTCTAAACACATAATGAAGAATAGAAGGCTACTTGAACCCAACGTGAACAACAACCAAGGAATGCACGAGTGAGAAGTGCCAAGGGAACAAACGGCCTCATAAGGCGAATGGGGGAAACCGATTGGAATGGAGAGCGATTAGAGAACGTGGAAGAGAAGGCGAGAGACGGAAGCCCAGATCAAAATCAAGCGGAATCACGCGCCGGCGGCGAGGAATCGTCCCCGTTGAGAGGTGGAATCAGGCGCGTTGGGAGTGGAGGAGCCACGAGCGGCGGCCAGCTGGTGGATTCGGGCGATCGCTTTGTCCAAAACGCCCGCCGTCTTCCCGCCGCTGTTCTGCAGCTCGTCGCCGTCGTTCCCTTCCGAAGGCACACTCAAATTCAGGTCGACGCTCGACGGCGCCATGGAAACCGAGCCGTCCGCATCGGCCGCACTCAACAGATCGTCGATGTCCTGAAGCAATCGACGAGAATGATTGGAAGCGGATCGGAAAGCAGACTCACATTGCAATAGGCCATGAGCTCCACGTCGGTGGTGTCACGAAGAAGTGCCGCCAGAAGAGCGTCCGGTTGTTTCTGCTCGCGAGCCTGAACGGAAGAACGGTTAGCACCGCTATTGATTTGTTTCCGCCCACCTTCTGCCGTGTACGATAGTTGTGGAACCAGTTGGTGATCGTGCGGGTGCTCAGGCCGAGGATCTTCGACAAGCCGCCGATCATCGACGTGTTCGGACGGGGATTCTTCGTGTACACGTACAGAAGAGCCTCCTTCTGCCGGTCCGTGATTATGGTTCGTTGGAATCGCTGAAAAGAAGTGCCGTTAAGGTGGGGAAATCAGAAGAAGGAACGAACCGGAGTCTTCTTGGCGGGAGCTTCCGACGACTCGCTGCTCGTCTTGCGTTTGGCCACCTGCGCGGGGTTGGAGGAGGGCGGCGGGCTGGCGGACTTCGCGTTGGCCGTCGGGATGTGCTTGCGGGTCTTGGATTGGAGCTCCTGGAGATGCTCGATGGCGTCGATGTCGCAGAGGAACTCGTTCATTTTGCGCAGAAGGTCGTTGTTCGCGCACTTCTCCGGCTTCTTCATGAACTCCTCCACTTCGGCGGTCTGCGCGGGCAGGTAGTTCTTGATGAAGATGTTGTTCGCGATCCCCTCGCTGGACAGGCACTCCTTCACGCGGGCATGGATCTCGGCTGGGGTTCAGGTCCTCGATGTAGAGATCGTCGCCGCTGTCCATCTCTTCGTCCTCCATCTTCAGCTCGGCGACCACCGGCGACTCCTCGGCGGCACTCGAGTCGAACGCCACTCCCGCCGTGCTGTGGAGTTCCTCGAGCATGGCGGCGAACGGGGTGTCTTCCTTGTTCGCGTACTTCTCGGCCTCCTCGAGGAAGATGCGCATGCGGATGAACGGTTCGCGGCCCTTCTGCGTGAGCATCTCCCAGGACTTCGGACGGGCCAACAGGTCGGAGACGGAGCCCTGCGAGAGGCCGAGGATCTTCTCGCCGAATTGACGTTGGCTAATCGAGTTGTTGCCCAAGTAGTCCTTCACGTCCTTGACCAAATCCTCGGTGCTCATCGTGCTGTACTTCTCGAAGTGCTCTTGGGTAATCGGAAAGGGCTCCACGCGCGGCCCGCCCTTGACGTTCTCCGCTTCGAAGGGCGATCCCGCCTTCGGGACGACGGGGGCCGGCTTCTTGGGCGAGCGGTTGGCCGAGCCGGACGGTTTGCTGCGGTTCGCCTTCACGTCCTGCAACAAGGCGGATTGTTGGAGTGGAATGATCGAAAGCACCTACCTTGTCTCCGGTCTTCGCCTTTTCGGCCTCTAGAATGTCGATGATCTTCTCCTTGGAGATGTCGTCGTGTCGCCAGCGGCTGCTCGCACGAGAGGAAGTGGGCGTGACGACGGTGGACGAGGCCGCCGGTTTGCTCGGCGTTTCGATCAGGGCGGCGGCCGTCTTCACGGTGTTGATCGCGTCGGACAGGTCGGCCGTCTCGGTCTTCTTGTCGACGAGCGGCGGCAAAACGACCGGCTCGCCGTTGCTCTCGATCATCGACTCGGGCGTCGGGTGCTCCACTTTCTCGATCTTCATCGTGGTCCGACGGGGCGAGAGCGAGTGCACGAGTTCGATCGCTTCGTCGTCGCAAAGCCACCCGAAGATGCGGCGGAAAGCCTCGCGGCCCTTGTCCGTCAGCCGGTTCCACGGCCGCGGCTTGGACAACAACTCGGACAACGATCCCTGGGACTGAAAAAAAACGAGAGAGTGGGCGATTGGTCGCTGTTTGGTCACTCACCTTGACCACTTGGTTCATGACGAAACGAGCGAATAGCCGCTGCCCGATGTTGTACGCGATCATGATCCGCTTGCACTCCTTCGCGATCTCGACCGTGTTCAGCGCGTGAGTGCCCAATCGCGAGACGTTGATGGCGATCCGCTCCTGAAACACTCGAATAAACGAACGATCATCGTTGATGGAAAGCGAACCTGGAGGGCAGTCGCGATCTGTTTCTCCTCTTCGCTCATCGGCTTGGACGAGCCGCCGCCACCCGCCGATCCGCCGTTCGCGCCGCCCGCACCGGTCGGCGACTTGTTCACGCCCTCCCAGTTGGGGTCGTTCTTCAGGTCGGCGGCGAGCACGTCGTCGCTCATCGAGGAGACGTCCGCATTGGCGTTGTTGAAGAGCATGCTGAGGATCTCGCTCGCGTCGATCTCGTCCGACGGGGGCGGAGCGGGAGCGGACTTCTTGGACTGAAGCAATCGAGAGATGAGTTGAAGAACGGAAGCTTTCGATCGTTTACCTTCGACTTCTTCGGCGGATCCCATTTCTTGGCTCGTGGCTTCCGCGCAGATTTGCGCGAGCTCGTCAACAGTCGGCACGGGATTCGTGACGCTGGAGAGCGTGTCGAAGAGATTCGCGGCATTCGGCTCGTTGCAGATTCGGTTGAAACAATCGAGCACATCGGCGGCTGGAAGAACGGAAGCTCATTAATCTTGTGCCGAGATTGGACTGCTTACTGTTGGGAACGCTGAGCAATGCGGCCAGCGTACTGTCGTCGAGAACGGCGGTCTTGTTTTTCTCCACGAACGAGCTGAGGGCCGCGTACACGTCGTTGGAGGACGGAATAATTGGCAGCTGCATGTCCCCGTTGTCGCTCAACGCGGGAATCATCGCGGCGAGTGTGAGATCGGCCGACGGCTCCTTGGGCTTCTTCCTGAATTCGAGGCGCGTGTTGAGTGTCAATTAGCGGCGCGCTCTCGACTTACTTGCTGGGCGCCTTCCGCTTGGCCGGCTTCTGACACGTGCACTGCTGGGACTGGAGGCTGACCGAGAGCTGCGATAAGCGGTCCAATTCCGTCAGCATCTCGCTGATTTTCGTCTCGTAATCCGTGATGGTCTCCGTCACGGACGATTGCAGCCGCTTGTTCTCCTTCTCGAGTTCGGCGATCTGAACGAAAAGGAATCAATAGCGTCGAGCGAATTAATCGTGGAAGGATGGAGGAGACGAAAACAAAACACGTGATTAATTTCGAAAAGGCAGTACGAAACGTTTGGTGTTCCCTCGCATCAAGCCGTTTTTCTTTGCATAGTTTTGAGTCAAACAATCGGGCTGAAGCGGTTAGCAGGAAAGAATGTCCACTCACCCGCTTGTCCTTCTCGAGGATCGCTTGAGCATACTGCTTGACGGTGAAGTTTGATTGCTGCATGTAGGCCTTGCCGTCGGAACGATTGTGCGTTATTGATGAGATCGGCGACACGCTGTTGCTGCTGTTGCTCGTCGCATCCGTGTCCGAAGTGTAGATGGTGTTGTTGCAGGAGTCAGAAACGGGCATTCCGCTCGTGCATGGGCTCCTCCGTGGACAAGGCGGTACGGTGCGCAAGCTGAAACATAAGCGGAGATGAGTAATGGGCGATCAGCGTAATCACTCGCGTATCTCACGAAAAACTGAAAGGAAATGTGACATGAACGATTCAACTCGACAGAAGTTTGATTTTGATTTGAAATCACGAACAAGAAGGAAGCAGAGTGAGACAAATGAGTTCAGGCGATGCGGCAAGAATCGATTAGCGTGCAGGAACACGGAAGCACCGAACACGAGCAGGTGATTTCGAAGAAGGGCACCGGAATAACTAGGCGCCCTCCCTCTGCAAGAAAATAAAATCGTTCGCAGCCGACGGCGGTCTGTTTGGGCGACCAGTTTGGCTCGACGGTCCGTCGGGCCGTTCTGCTCATCGGGCGCCGTTTTTCTTTGTGCGTGCCGCGAGTGTTGAACAAGGGCGGAAAAATCGAAGCGTGTGCCCCGAGCGGCGCTCCCCAAATGCCGTTTGAGCAGCGAACCAGCAATTCGTGGCCCAAAACGGGCAAACGGAGCGCGCCCGCCTCGGCCCCGCGTGGAGTGTTTATGCGGAGATCAACGAGCAGACCCCGAGGCGGGCGCCGAGAGCAAATTGGGAGCGCGGGGCGTACGGTCGGTCAGCTGGCGGCCAGAGCGGGCGCCCGAACTGATGGCCGGCCGGCGGGGCGCCCGATTGGAAGACGATGCCGGGGACGGAAAGGCGAGACGGGCACGTTTGCTGAATTCCGGCTGTCTGTCTGCATTTGGGCCGCCTCGCGGGGCGCAGTCTCTTGCGGCACACACTGTTTGCGTCGGATTTCTCCACGTCGAGTCGACGGCAGTCGGGGCCGGTCGATGCGGTGAAGGGCGTGTTCAAATCGCGAGAGCGACGGCCTTCTCGCCCGAATTCATTCGATGGGCCTAGTCGCCGCTTGAGCGACGGCGGCCGAGAGCGCCGCTGGCCGACCGACCGCCCCACCCATCGAATTCTCGCGCCCAATTCGGCGGTCAGTCGTTGCATGCGCACGCACGGCGGTCGTGGTCGTTTGACGGCGCGCCCGAGTGTGTGCCCGCGGCGATGGGGGCCGAGCGGAAGGCAGGACGCGAGGCAGCGGGGCCGCCGGCTTCGCACTTATTTCCCCATTCGCGCTCGCTCGCCGCCCCGATGGCACACGGCCGAAAACGACCGTGGCCGGCGCTCGCTCGAGAGCGAACAGGAAAGGACGCGGACGTGGAGTATCCGCGCCGCCTTTTCGGAGGCCCGGCAATCAATTTGGGGCGTGTGCCACTCGGCGGCGGATCGACTCGGGCTGCCTCGGCAACGCGCTTATTTGGCCGGGCGGCCGTTCACGTTTCGCCATCGTCATCCCGCCGGCTGCCCGTCCCGCTCTCACGCTGCCTGCCCGCTTGTTCCCTTCGTGCGGCGCGTGGGCCGAGACGACAAGGAGGCCGCAATCGGCGGTTATCGTTGACAAGCCCCGCGGTCCGCTTTCAATACCCGCCGACTGCTTTCACGGCGAAGAAGAGTACGCACGAGTGAAAGCATTCGTTGACAACGCCGACTTTCACGAACACAAACGAAATAATCGCGCATCAGGCACGAAACTCGTCGATCCAACAGCCACGAAGCACAACTTTAATTACGAACCGTTTCAGGCGCGATCGTAAAAGGCGGTGGGCGTTTGGAAACGGAAGACGCAGCGGCGGCCAATGAGAAGACGGCCGCCGATCGGGCGCCAATAGATACGGTTGGGAGAATGCGGCAAATGAAACCGCAGAACCGGCGGCCGAGTCGTTCGGGGGCCGCCCGAAACACCCGCGCTGGTCGTCCGAATGGAGAAATCGAACAAAGCGGCGCCGCCGGCCGCCGGCCCCCTATCTTGATTTCCCGGCCAACACAAAACCCCACGGATTTGGGCGTGAACGGGAAAGCGGAGCCGCAGGAACCTCTTTTGGGCAAGCGGAAAGATTTGGCGGCGGCGGCCGACGGGCGGAGAGCGGGAGAGAGAGGAAGACTTGAATAATCGATGATCGGCCGGACGGATTGGCCCTGAAAGGAAACGACCGGCGGCAACGAGCGCCGACCGGCCCGCCGGCTCTGCTGGACGGCCCCCGTTTTTCATCGGACCCGACGGCATTCGAGGGAATCGAGGTGAAAGTCGGGGGCCGTGCGTCGATAGTGAATCGCGCCGCCCGCCTCTTCCCGAAGACCGCGAGTGCCGAATGGGCGAATCGTGACCGAGGGCCGTTTCGAATGCCGCCGGCCAATGCGGGAGGCAAACAGGCCCGCGCCATTCGGAAGCATGATTTGGCCGCCGCGGCCGGGCCCCGCCGTGTGTACTCGCGGCCCGAAATGGCGGGCGCGGGAGGCAGCCGGGCACTTTCGTTCGTCAAGCCCGAAATCCGCGCGGCCGCCCCGCTGATCACTCGGACGGGCGAGACGTGCCGCACACGGCCGGCGCCCGGATCGCACTCGCGCGAACGGAAATGTCCATCTGCCGCTGCCAAATCGGTCCATGGGCGCCGCACCCGCTCTCATTTCGGCCGTAAACCCGGCCGAGATCAACGTCCAATTTCGAACCAGTGGGCGCATGCAAAACATGACGAGAACCGAAAACAAACAACCCGAGTTGAACGGGAGATCAATTTCTTTCGTGTTGCGAAACCGCCCGAATTGCCTTCCAATTGGGGCCGAGGGGCGAGGCAATTGGATGGTCGAGACGATTACATGTTCACGATCCGTATCATGAGAGAATGCGCCCGTCGGTCGGCCGGTCACCTCGCCGATAATTAAGCCCCCAAGGGCTGCCTGCATTCACCGAAGAATAATTCATATTCGGCCGGGGGAGTGAGAAGACGCAGGAAATGGCGCAAGTCCAGCGGGCCCCCGTTGATGAGCGCCCGTCCATCGCCTGTTTGCATCCCGAGGCCTCGGGCTACACGCTTCCCTTGTTTGACGATCACAGCGCGCGAGGACCGAACGGGCCGTCAAGCACTCGCCTTTCGGTCTGCCGCGGTAATTAGCGGCAAAGCGGGCGGCGGAAGAGCCGCCAAATCGACTTCTCCGCGCCCTGACCGCCGCTGCGTGCCAAGAGCGCTAATAAGGCCGGCCGGCGCGTGCATCGGACGAGTGAGCGGCCAAAAATAATTCTGATTGGACCTGATAAGAACATGTACGCGTTTCGCAAGAGGAGACACGTCCAATCAAGTCGCCCGTCTTCATCAGGCGACAGTAATCAACAGACGGCCGTCGATTGCATCGGGGCACGCGTTCAAGGCCAATCTTTTAGCGGAAGCTTGACCGACGGCGCGAATCGGCTAAATGCGGGGCGTGTTTGTGGGAAGACGGCCTGCGAATTAAATTGGCCCAATTCACGTGCGCGGCGGCCAACCGACGGCCAGCCGATGCCAAAATCAGGGCTGTCGGCTTTCGCAAAAGGAAGCGGCAAAACAAGACCGACGGGCAGGACACGAAACGAATGCGCGATCTCGATCGTTGGAAAAGAAAAAACGAGTGGATTACGGTACAGATCATCAGAAGCAATACAAAAATGCGAGATGTTATCGATCGTTTAAATCAAAGATTTGAAACGTTTCTGGATTTCGCTAAGAATTATTGCAATAAGCAATAACTCGTCTTCACACAAACCAATACCCGGTTCGAGTCTTGAACTGAAGCGGCACTTGAGCGAAAAGAGGCAAGAAATGGACGCGGAAAGAGCGGTTGAACGAACGGACGGCATCGACGATAAATCGGTCTCATGGTGCTGCGCGCAGCTGCCAAATTATTCGGTCGGGGGCAGCGGGTGGGTGGCGTGAGCTCTGGATCAAGAAAGCGGGGGCGTCGCATGGATCAAGCGCGTCTTGCGCGCCGCGGCGATGTGCAGCTGACCACTCGGTCGGCCGCCGTCCCGCCGCCACCCGTTTCAGGAATAATAAAAAGATCGGATGGGGTCGTGAGTGAAGTTGCCGCATTGTCCCCGCCGATCCGCTCGCCCAGCAATCGAATGCTTCCTCCTTATTTGCACAGACCCGCCCGCAATTGCGGGCTTCTGATCAGCGCGGAGCACACGCGGGGATCCCAATCGCGCGCACACAATTTCGTAAACACTTTCCACTTCGTTCAAATTGGCTTAATCGCGAGCAGCAAACGGTGGGCGGTGGAGGGCATAGCAACCTTCGAATTATTCGTATTCTCGATCGTGGACCCGCGCTGACCAGCCCCCGGCTAATACCCACGTTTCTAGGCCAACCGGCGGCCGAATGAGACGAGCGGTTGCCATTTTCAGTTCAGTTCAATGTGG
Source organism: Aphelenchoides fujianensis (assembly GCA_024699865.1). Taxonomy (NCBI): domain Eukaryota; kingdom Metazoa; phylum Nematoda; class Chromadorea; order Rhabditida; family Aphelenchoididae; genus Aphelenchoides; species Aphelenchoides fujianensis. The sequence continues at coordinate 938,120 of JAMPIO010000026.1, forward strand.
ATTGGGGGGCCGAGCGAGCGGCCGCCGGGAACGGAGAGAAGATTGGGCCCCGCGCCGAAGACGGCCCTCGCGCCCGACCGGCCGACCGACCGGCGAGAGCGCGGTCAACGCCAGCGGCACTCCGCCGATCTTCCGAGCGGACGCAACCGTCAGCCGCAGAGGCGAGCAGTCGGGCATGGCCGCGCGGCCCGTCGACTATCATGGGCCGCGGCGACCGGGCGGAGGGCAAAAAATTCACCCGCCGGCTGGCCGTCAGTCAAGGAGCCTCCGGGCGGCTCAAAAGACGAATCGCTTCGAATTTCCACTTCGCTCCGTTGGCCGCCCAAATTCGGCATCGGCCGCTGTGTTTGCGGCCGATTCGGGGCGGCGGCGGCGGGCATCGGGCTTGTTTGAGCGCAGAAGGAAGGCGGCCGGCCGGCGAGGAACAGGAGGCCGAAATGAAATCGCTGTCCGAATGAATGCTCGCGATAAGCCTCGAAGCGAGCCGCGCGCCCTACAGGAAATTTGGCCTGTGGGCCGGCCGGCCGTGCGCGAGTCCGCCGATCCCTTCGGCCCACACGAAATAAATTGGTCAATGCGGGAAGCCCGTGAATAAATTCAATCAAATAATAAAATGGACTGTTTAGCAAACCTGAACCGAAAGCAAAGAGAATGTTCGCATCAAAAGCAATATTTCTGGATCATGTCCACGGCCAGCCCAAATGTAATAAACGATTTGCTCGCAGTCAGGGTGTTGAAATATAAACCAACCACTGGGCCCAGCGCTCGTTCTAATCCGTGCGACTGCCCGGAAATGGTGCGTTGGATCAATGGAGGGAGGGAAGGAGGGAGGATTAAAGGCGTCCGAAAGCCGTAGATGGGAGGTGGCCGCCCGCCGATCAGACGCCAAATCCACGCGAAAACACGACGGGCACATTTGTAGTGAACAGACCAAAGAAATCAGTGCAAGCGAAGATGGAGAAAACACGTGATTGAAGCGAAAAAGCGCGAGAATTCGGTCGAAAGGTGACACTTCGAACAAGAGACTCCGATCAGCTGTCGGGTAGGCGAAAAGATCCAACCAGTTGGTTGAACACTCTCCAGTAAGTCGAAGGAGCAACCGGTGTGTTGATGACGAAACGTGGACGAGGCAGGGCGGATGTTAATCAATCACTGCGTTTTCACCGGTCCCCACCGGCCGATGCACGCGTCGTTTCCCTCCACGGGAATGCTGATGAGTGAAGGCCGCGGGATCGCTGCAGGCGATGCGGGCTCGTATTGATGAGTTGGGTTGGAGAGCGCCTGAACGGACCTCCCGTGATTCACGGCCATCACCCCCGACCCTTTCCGGGCGATGCGGAAATCGCGGCCAAGCATCGGCCAGAAACTTTTGTCGCTCATTGGTCGTCAATCTTTCGCAAGGATCATGGAATCATGTAAGAAAGCACGGACCGTTGCGGAGTCCGCGAACAAAAGGCAGCGAGACAAAAAGGAAGCCAAACTGAGTGCTGCGAAAGGAGATGCGGACCGCGAGCCGAGCGCCGCCCGTGGCACGGCTCTCGAAAGGCGGCCTCGAGAGTGAATGGGCTTGAGCGGTGCCGAAAATCGAAAGCGACCCGTGGCGAAGTCGCGCTCTCGGCCTCGAACCGCGAGCTGAAAGCCGGCCTGGAGACGAATGGACGGTTCGTGATGAAAATGGGCAGCCGGCCAGGCTCAAGTCGGGCGCTCGTTGAGACGAATTGATCGCGAGAGCCGAATGGGCAGCGCGCCGCGTTCATGTGCCGCGCCAACCGAACGGGGCTTTCGTCGCGCGGCAAATTCGTCCGGCCGTTTGAATAACGAAAGGAAATACGGGAAGGGATTTTGAAACACAAATCGATTGGAATGCGGTAAACAAAACGAAGACATTCGAATAGCTACATAAACCGGAGATTGCAAACAGCGTAACGGCCAACCATTTTAGTGAACCCAATCATGAACGATCGTTTCGAAACAACAAACCGAATCCTTTTTGTTCGCACGAATCGAAATCAACCCTCCCGCCCGTCAATGATCAAGAGACGTCGTTTGGGCAACAGTTGCGCAAACTTTCTCCCGTCGCCCATCGAATCCACGCATCAAAATCACGATGTGAATCGCTCTTTCGGTCCGAAAAGCGGCCCGCCGAAAGCCCAAAAGCGTCGCGAGCGGCGGCCCCGTTGGATGGGGCGTGTTGATCAAGAAGAAGGATGTCGTGAGTGAGGAACGAGAGGGGGAATCGCTCGCTCGATTCCACACGCAAGAGGTCGCCGGTCTGCCAGGGGACGCGGGGGAACGCCGCGGAAGAGGCCGAGGAGTCACACGCGCGCACGCCAATCACCCGCAAATCGGACACTACGGTCGGGGGCGGCGCGCGACTTTCCCGCACATCCTCCTTGTTTTCGGCTTTCGCCTTCGAGCCGCGCGTTCCTCTGCCGGCGATTGCGGTCGGCTTCGATTTTTTGCCCGTCCCTCCGCGCTCCATAGCCGGCAAGCAGCGAGCAATCTACCACGAGCTCTCCTTCGTTTCCTCTTTCATTCCGTTAGGCGGCTGAACGGCCATCACATCCGCAGAACAGTTCGATCGACGGAGATTCTGCATCTCTAACGAAATTCACAGACAATGCTTTCCTTTGTTTGAATCGTATTGCAAGGCGGCCGATCGAATTTCACAACCTTCAGACGACATTTGGCGCCAATTTCTTGTTGTTGCCAATCGGTCGGGGCGGCTCGATTGTTGACGCCGTTCGCGGCTCGTCGCATGCCTGTTGCGCGCCAAATTCCCGCCGACCGTCCACGATCGGAAATGAAAAGCCGAAAGGGAGCGAGGAATCGGGCGAAAGGAGCGGGTAATGACACTGTTGTGCCAACAGCGAGCGGACGAGCGGGCGGACAGATTGAGCCGCGCCCCGATCGCCGCCCGTCTTGGCAGCGCAGGTGCGGGGGACGTCGTTTGCGCGCCGTTTTCCCGCACGCCGTCCGCTCGCCGCTCTCAAATCGGAGGGCTTGAGAACGGGTTGAGCGGGACGCGAGAAAGGAGGGCGCAAAGGGCAGCCGTCAACGCCGACCGGCAGGATCACGGCCGGGCGCGCGGATCGCGGACGTCAAGACAAAGAACTCATTATTCGTGCGTAATCGATTCGCTCGTCCGCTCCTTTTCCGTCAACACCCGACTGGTGATCGAAGGGCATCGGGCGGCGCGACAGTTGTGATTCGCCCGCTTCCAGCAGACTTTTCCCACTCGTCTCCGTTTCGAAATGCAAAGAAGTTTATTCGGCGATCATGATCAACACGTACAAGCATGTTAAAGAAATGCCAGCAATCGCTACACACACGTATCGCCCACGCCTGAATGGGGATCTGCAGCCCGAAGCAGACCGCGAGCCCGATGTTCGCCACACTCCAACTGCTCGGCCCGTTCGAACTCAAAGCAACGACGTAAAGCGAGAAAGCGATCACGTTGAAGGCGAGGGCGAAGAAGTCGAACTGCCAGTGGAGTTTGGCGTACAGTCGTTGGAAGCGAAGGATGCCGCGGATCAGAACGCAGGCCATGAGCAGAGTGATCTGAAAGAAGGGCGGGTACTCTGCATTGCAAGAAGCTGGAACTCACCCCGTCGAAGATTAGCACGAGGTAGAGAAAGAAGGGATGAGTGACGACCGAGTTGAAATTCCAATGGAATTCCCGCCACAGACGAACGTTCCCTCCATTGTAGAGTTTGGAGAGGATGAGCAGGGAGGTGCACGCCAACGTAGATCAGTTCGGACACGATGATCGCCACACACCCGCCCCGCACGACGCAGGAGGAGAAGGAACACAGCGGTTCCAATTCCAAATGCCGTGCTTTTACTCTAAACCCCAAACGGCCTCGAATGGACGGTCGATTGGACTTACTTGTGCCAAATCGGGTACTCGCGGGTGGGTTGGAGGCAGGGGAGCGGGCAGAAATCGCGTGCCTTCTCCACCGGCTTCATTTTCTTCGAAATCTCCCGCATTTCCGCCACTAAAAGCAGGAACACGGATTACCTGTTTTGTGTGCAAAGCAACAACGCCCGCACTTTAAACGTGTACTTTAGATTCATGCACTTTTGGGTCGCCTACGTAAAATAACGGAAATGCCAGCTCTCGTTTCATTTCACTCCTTTTCTCAATCCGAACGCACTTTTATCTAAATCCCCTACTTACAGTATCGCACGTTATGACGTCGTCGACTGAACAGACGGGAGAGCCGACTGCGTAGGCGAGATCCGAACGAATGTTGCGACTTCGATTCGTCCGAGGCGGCGGTAGTCGAGCGAGCCACACTGTAGATGGGCGAGCGGGCTGAAAAGAAACATAAGCAGTGGACTAAAATAATCGTAGAGCTCGACCCCCGTACGAGTCGAATGGAAATCAAGGAAGTGGAAGAATCTTGTGGTTTCTAACTTACGCTCCTTCACTCGCTCGCTGGGCGGACTCGGAGGCACGACGGCGGAAGTCGAAAATCCAATTCGACGCGCATTCTTCACCTTATTGGCGACTCGCTGTAAACAGTCCCCGTCGATTGCCGTTGTTCCCATTGGAAACGAACTCACTTTCAGCTTGGGATTGTGCTCGAGACGGGCCGAACGAGCGGGTGAACGCTTGGACCGGCTGTAGTGGTTGATTGTGGCGGCCGATCTGCCCATTCGCATTTTGCAACTATTTCCGTCTTATCGAGTTAGCAGCAGCCGAGAACAGTGGCAGTGCGAGAACTGCCGGTTGAAGCAATTAAACTGAACATTCGCGTTGGAACGTTTCGCGGAAGTGACTTTGCGAAAGGCGGCAATTATTGGGACGGCTGTTTGTTCGTTTCCTTTGGACCTCGTTCTGTTCCTTTCATTCGAACATCAACAACACATAAAAATAGGCGAGGGACAACGTGAAGAACAATTTATTTTTCAACTCGGCCCACAACTCTCCTCAAAGACCAACATTACGGGGACTGCTCGCACGTATTGCGGGTTGCGGGCACGCAGGCGCTGTTGCCGGGCGGATCTCCGATTCATTAGTGATTGTCGTCGTCATCTAAACCCTTCGGTTGAACACGAATCTTCGTCGTTTGTTACATGCCATTATTGCCGAACAACTGATCGTACGCCTTCATGTGAGCCCAGGCCTGAAAGAAAGCGATGGAGAGATCGTTCGTTTCACTCCCCCACCTTGTCCATGCGGTCGGCTTTCCAGTCAATGCGACGGGGATCCCGAAGAGCTTCGACGAGCACTGAAACGAACGAGATGAACAGTTCGTCGCTGTGGAACGGACAACAAAACAAGCGAATGGCCGAAAACTTACTCGAGCACTTGTTGTTCAGACAGCCCAGCAGTGCGCGTTTGGAGAACGGTTGAGCAGTGGAAGTGGCCATGAGGAAGCAGGCGATCAGAAGGGACACGACAACCGTCCGGCACATCATGATTGAGAAGAGCTCGTTGCTGAAGTGACACAAGTTTATTCGAGAACTCGCCGCTTCTCACGGATTTCGAACACGCCCCCGATTTGTTCGCAATCAACACAAAGCAAAAGAATTAGCCGCTTTTGACGTCTAATCCGATGAGCCGCCCCTTCATAAGCCGATTAGAAGACTTGTGAAACAAGCGAATTAAAACCCGAACGACAGACAGCGGAAGTCCCACCGTAACGCATTTAACGGTCGGCAGACGACGACAAAACAGAAGCAAAGGGCGGAACACCCCAACACGAGAGCCAATTTTAGATCCACGGACTGCAAACTCCCCTTCGTTGATGCCCGCCGAAGGGTGGACATAAAAAGAAGGATGGTCCGATGATTACCGACGGGAATGACGCGGGGATTAAGGTGGGTTTTCATCACTCGCGCGCCAATCCGCCCTCTCCGCCCGCCCCGCCCGCCCCGCCCGACTGGCCGGCCGGCCGTCGTTGAAACAAGGCGGGTCAGCGGGCGGGCCGCCCGGAGTGAATTAGAAATGCTTCGAGTCGCCAACGCACTAATTTCCTTGTCATTTCCGTACACCCGCCCGCCGTTCCCCAATACCGCGAATTTCGGGCCTATTTTCGAACGGAAAAGCGGAGTGCAAATGAAAAGAAACGAAGTAAACGAAATGAAAGGGATTGCGGTCGGAAGAAGGCGGTCCGAAACGATTCAGCCAGCCGCCCGTTCAGGACGAAAGATCGCCTGGACATTTAGGTTTCCGAACCGCCGGCTGCAATGTGGGACGATTCGCGGAACCGATTCATCATCCCTTTCATTCGTGCCGCCTTTCATTTCATCATAACTCGCAACTCCACCCGTTCGCATAATTCGAGAGGCCGCGTAAACGTCAGCCGTGGCCGCAACATCCCCGTTTTTCGAGTAATACGATCGCAACATCCCGAATTGGCAACAAAAAAGGAACACGTGAAACCCGGTGGACGGGCCGTCCTTTCTTTTTTTGGCCCCTCGTTGCAGTGCGTGGACAAGTGAGCAGAAGCAGCAGAATGCGGGGAAATCTCCATCTGCTGCAGGCCCATGTGAATGATTATAAAGCAGGAGGAAAACGTACAACTCGCTCCCAGCACCCAACTAATTGTGACCTCTGGCAGAAACGGAAACGCATCACGGAGGAACCCGCCTCGTCGGCGGAGCAGGTGAAAACCTCGATGACCTCGCGTCCTTCCGGCCGTCCATCGCAAATGCGAGAAGATTGAGGCCTTTAAACAGTTGAAAGGGCGCATTTAAAGGTTCGCTTCGACCCAGAGGTCTTGAAATGACACCTCTTGCGGCCTGGATGATGATCATAAGACGCGGACGCGTACGAGTCGCAATTTTCGTAACGTGCGGCGTGCAAGAAGGCAGTTATTACAGGAATTGGAAGTGACCGTAATAAAGCCGTCAGAAACACTCCACCAATCGTCAGTTTCGCTTTTGAAATACCGTAGATTCGTAAGGAAGTAAGGAGATTTGCAAAGTGCAACGTTCGCTTTACAAAACGGAAACCGGAATTGAATTCAAAACAACAATGAGATCACGAAGCGAACACGTCGCACGTAGACAAATAATTGGCACGGGACTGCACTTTGCGGGACATCGCCACTTTCACCGGTTAACTATTGGGTTTAAATCGATTATCCGTAGACAGTAATCTGGTTGTCGGTGTCATGCATCGTATTTAAGCAAAACAGAACGTCTGGCCGGTAATCTGCTTCGCTTTTCGTTCCGACTGACGTTTGTTTTCTACTCTTTGCTTTGATTCAAGCTTCAACTGAAGGGCAAAGGAATCTTTGGTGGGCAGTCCGCTTTTCGGTCCTTTAATTGATCGCTGGCAATTTAATTAAACCCTTGGGCAATCAAGGCAATAAAGCGCGGCACTTGGCAAGTACAGTACTTGTGTGTTTGCTCACGTAGCTCTTTACTCCGGAAAGCTTCAACGACCGCTTAATTACCGACCGGAAGCTTTTATTTGGACAATTTCCTTTTCTGAATTACATTCAATTGTTTAAAACGGTTGCGGGTAATTTTAGGACGGTAAGTTCCCTTAGTCTTCTCGGACTCTTCCTTGCGCATTCTCCACGCCCAATCGGATTGTGGCCAAACGAAGCCTGGAGGCGTCGATTTGGTCCTCTCTTGGGACAGATTTGGTCAAGTGGCTCCTACTTGATGATGAGCTCTGCTGGTTCCTCGTTTCCACACTGGCCGCCCAATCAGGCGATTCGAGGACTGCGCAGTTTCGGCCGCTCAAATTCAATATCGACACGAGACCCGAGTCGGCATTTGATTGCGCGCAGCAAACGACGACCATCTTGCGCCTGGGGAGATGAACCGAGCCGCCAATTATGGCCGTCTGCCGGGCGTCCCTTTTCTTAAATCTCGGCCGGCTACAAACGGGTCGCCGATTTGATGTCAGCCGCAAATTTCACTACTCGCCGGGTCCTCCGCTCGGCCACCACTTAGTCGGCGGCCACGTACTGTGGCGGGTCATTAAACGTAATCGATCAACCACGCTCATCCGAACTAATAATGACTACCATCTCCGAGGGGTTGCTCATCCTTCTCCCTCAAAAAGACTCCGCCCCTTTCTTTCTTCCCGCCTGCCTTCACTCGCTGCGATTTCTGATCGGCGCCCGGCTCAACGCAGATCGCTTCCCTCCGCCCATCGGCATTGTTGTTTTTGCTTTTTGAACTTCCATCCCACGGAGATCCGAGCGGTCGTCTGTTGATCCACGAGTGCGTGCATTTCTTTGTTTTTGTACTCGCCGGCAAGAGGCCGCCTTGTTGTGATCCACCGTGCTTTCGTCATCGAGGAATCCCCACGTTCTTCGAATTTCCACCATTCCTCCGGCTGCGGGCGCAAGTGCCCAAATGTTAGGCGCTCTCGTCCGCAAATACAAATCCTTCACGGGGTGACGCTAATTATTCCCGTCTTTTGTATTCTCGTACAGCTTCCTTTCTCGCGAACCGCGAGCTCGTTCTTCTTCGAATTCTTGTACCAAAGAACCGCAGTTCGAACAACGCACGCTTGAGCGCATGCTTTGTGTACGCGGAACGGTAGGAAGGTAGCTGTACGTGCTCGTACACAACATTTATAGTCGACGGTAACCTTGCATACGGCCGCAAATTCCTTCCCCGCTTTGACGTCTGAATTCAATCTTCTTCAGCAAACTAATTTTCACGAGTTCGGGCCTCAATTTCAAGCCCAACGCTCTAATTGAAGACTCGTGCCGGCGACGGGTTGATTTCCGGCGGCAGGAAATGGAAATCGTAGACCGTAATTGAAACGGGCGCCAATGACCGGAAATCGTGCGAAATTCCACGAGCAAACGGGCGGCCCAAAATGAATTCCCGTTTCGTCCACTTGGTTCTCGATTCTCCAAAGAGTTCGTTGCGTTCCGTGGCTCTCTTCCTCGACCACTTGTTGTGATCGGCGAGTTGAAAGGCGGAGGTCAAGCGGCCAGCAGTCGCGCTCCCGACCGCATTTTGATTTCGGCGCCCGTTTCACTCGTCGGTCATCTCGCGCAATCAGCCAGAAGTTGCGGCCGCTAATCCCGCCGCCGCCCACTTTGCGGATCGCCGCGCCCCGGTCGATCGGCGGGCGTTGTGCAATGCGGCAAGCGGCCGGCTTGTCCGAAAGCTGCCCGAAATGTTTCCAATTTCCTGTGCATCTGCCGCCTCGCCCGCCGTCCGCCATCGACCGCCTTCGCCCGCCGATCATTCGCTGCTCCAAGTTCCCTTCCGAGCAGTCGACGGGCAGCCGAAAAGAGGCGGTCGAACGGGGCGCCGCGACGCACACGCCCCCTTTCTTCTTCGTGTTTTCGTTGTCGCACGTCACAATAAGCGTGCGGCGGCCGGCTCTGCGTTGCAGGCGGACAAATGTGCGGGCCGAAGGGCGGGGTGATCGCGCTAATTGGTCACCCGAATCGCCGTGGCCCCGCCGCCTCTCCAATTGCCGGCCGCCGCCTCGGCCCTTGGGCGGCGCCCGCTTCACGCACGCAGTCGGCGAACAATTGATGATCGCGGCCGGCCGGCTTGTCCCCGCTGCCGTCCTCCGTTTTCAATCATCGGCACGGGCCGCGGGCGTCCGCAAATCAAAATTGTTTTTCTTTCTGCCCGCCTGTAATTTGTTGGGCTGACACGTTCGGCGTCTTCCGAAATTTGTTCTCCGCTGACAAATGCCCCGCCGGTTTGTTGTGCCTTCGGCTCGTTCGTCCCATCACTCGGCTGCTTCACGCACGGCGGCGGGCAGCCGGGCGAGGACGTCAACCTTCTCCAATTTGCCCAATCAGCTCTGCAGCTGTCATCCATCATTCGTGTGAAACTCGTCGCTCTACCGTCCGCAAAGATCATGCATCCCGGGCGGGCGGGCGGGCATGTTTGCAAGCTGATTAACGCGTGTTGTTTGCGGCCGACGCGCAAAGGATCCACCCGCCTGACCGCAGGTGGAAGTCGGCGGCGGCAAAGGCGAAGATCGCAGTTTGTTCTCCAATTGGCGGCACGTTGATTAACGCTCGCGGTCACGCCATTCAATCGTCGCCCGTCTTTTCGAGTGGCTGGTATCTCTTTCCAAGGGATCCACTCGCCTTTGATGCGCCGTTGCCCGCGGGAAGCGGAGTGCCCCGTGGTCCAAACGACTCATAAGCGGGGCGCTTCGACGAGTCCGTTGGGTTTACGATCGCCCAATTGGAGTAATGAGAACATCGCGCCGCCTGTGTTGTTATCTGCCGGCCTGTTGTTGCGCGTCTCACTTGCAATTTGTGTTCCTTTTGTATGCCGCCACCCGCCCGTCCGCGGATGCCACTTGAAGGCGGCGATAATTTCCACTTGCATCACTTACGAATCGCCCGCCTTTGCGGCAGCGATCGGCGGCAACGGGCCGCTCAATTCCGCGCTTGCTGCGGGCGGATCACCGGTTGATCGTCGGGCGGAAACACGCGCCTCGTTATCTTTGGCTCAGCGGGTGGCCCTCCGGTCGTACTCGCTTCCCGCCCGCCCACCGCCCGCCTCGACTACCTGCAATTCGCGCCATCCGCCAGACTTCGCGTGAATCAATCCTGTTTCTTCGCGGTTTTAATCGCGCGTGCCATTTGTGTTGCTCAAAAAAAGTGGTGTTTCTTCATTCCTCTCATTCCTTTGTTGCAGGCCCTCGAAGCGGAATGAGCGAAGCCAACATGGAGAAAGCGTCGACGCCGCCGGCCGCGAAGAGCAACAAGTCCCGATCCACGCCCGCCTCGACGCCCTCCAGCTCGTTCAGCGTCCAGAACTTGCTCTCGCCCACGCCCAAAGGAGAGGACGCCGGCCAGACGTTGATCAAGCCGGTGCCCGTCCTCGGCACTCCCACGACTTCGGCCACTCCGATCGCCTTTCCGTTTTGCCCGACGTTCCTCCCGAACTGCCCTCCGAACTCCGCATTCCCGCACCAAATGGCCCTCGCCACCGCCATGGCCCTCAACGGCGGGATGATCGATCCGTCGACTCTCCTGATGCTCCAATCGCTGGCCGTCCCTCGACCGCCCACCCTCACGTACGCGCCGAACACGATGAAGACGGCCGAGACGTCGCCCACCGACTCGACCGCCTCCACCTCCTCGTCTCCTCAAGCCCTGATGCCAAGCACGAACTTCCCCAATTGGATCGCCTCTTCGTCCGAACTCTCCTCTTCGAGTTCTTCCGGTAAGCAGGTTTGAATCTCCACTCGTTATCCCTTTGCTATTAGACGAGCCGAAGATCTCGCCGACGGCCCTCAGCAAGTGCATGTTGCGAAAGCACAAGAACAACCGCAAGCCGCGGACGCCCTTCAGCACCCAGCAACTGATGTCGTTGGAGCGGAAGTTCCAGCAGAAACCGTACCTCTCGATTGCCGAACGAGCGGAGTTCAGCGCGGCGCTGCAGTTGACGGAGACGCAAGTCAAAATTTGGTTCCAAGTGAGTCTTCCTTTCGATTTGCGACCAATTTTCCTGTTTGTTCGCTTCCTTTCGGCGGGCTACGGTAGAGCGGGGCGTGAAGACGACCTTGTCGAAATCAAGAAGTCGTTTTCACACGCCGCAAGTGAATCCAGTGAGTGAATGACAGTAGGCGGGCGGGCGGGCGTCGAATGCGCGAAGAAGAGCGGGAAAATTGGCGGCCGGTCGGTCGATCGGCGGGGTGCGCGCGTGAGCGGCGGGGGTTAGCGAAAAGAAGACGCGGAAATTACCACCTGCGGACACGAAGCAGCGCACGTCACGCCAATCGGCGAGCGTGTGATCGTGGGGGCGGCTTGATTGTGGTCGAGCACTTCGCTGTGCACACGAACGACCATCTCCGCGCCATCAGCAGCGACCAATCAGGAAATCATTGAGTTCGCACAGCGAGCGGTCGTCAAATTGGGGCTCTTTTGTGTTGACGGCAATTTGGGTGCCCGAATCTTGGTGCGGAATCTGCCTTGGGGGCTCACCGCATTGCCCGTTTCCCGCATTGATCGACGGACGTGCAGCAGGCGGCAGATGTTTGCTAATGGAGGGCGCGAAGGGGCCGCCAGCGTCTTCGCTTTTTTATTGTCTACCGTATGCCGCCAGCGTTTAATTAAGAGCGTTGAGTCGAAAACAAAAAGCGGACGGCAATCATGGCGCAATAAATTTGCAACTCGGCGCCCTCCTTTTACCGCCGATACTCAAGGGATGAGCGGCGGAGTGAACTCATCTCGCCGATCGGGCCATTAAAAGCGGGACTCATCGAGCTTATTGCGGCTAAATGCGAACACAAATATTTGCGGCACTCGCGGACAATTGGGCTCGTCGCTCGGCGAGTGGCCACGACCTTCGCAAAAGCGCGTCATAAATGCGGGGGATGCATTTCGGCGGCGCCTGAAATTGCCTAATCGCGCATAAATCTCTCGTCTCCATTCACACCCGTGAGTAGCGTTGCGTCTCTCGCTCGGGCCTTTGTCCCCACGAGTCGTCCATCTGATAATCCGGGCGTAATTAAACCCGTTCGCCGCTTCGAACGTGTGCATGGAGCGCGGCGAGCGGCTGTTATGTAACCGGCGGACGGATGATGAGCATAACCCTCGCAAATGGACTGACCGATCGAGTGAGTGCGTGAAGAGCGAGTGGGCAAACAGTGGCGATCCAATTTTGGGGGCGCGTGATCGATGGGCTGGCCCCGAATCAGTGACCAATTTTGGTCGTCTCGCCCATCATCCGCCTGTTGAATTCGAATGAGGACGAGAGGATGCGTTGATTTGCGCATGCGGACGCTCGTTCATCATCCGCCGACGTCCCGACTCATCCGCGCGTCCCAATTAATCGCTCGTTAGGAGTGCAGGGAATCCGCAAACAAGATTATCCGCCACCGAACAGGTTGTTCCTGATTCTTATCGCTGCTTGAAATCCGTGCACGCACAACAAATAAGGCAAACAAATCAAAAGACACGATTATCCCTTCTTCTCTGATCAAGCATCCCCATTCATTCACCTTCTTTGCAGAACCGTCGAGCCAAGAATAAGCGCCTGCAGGAAGCGGCCGAGCAGAACGCAAAGATCGCCCAAGTGAGTGCGATCGCGGCCGCTGCCGGACCCTCGAACTTCATGCCCTTCCGCTACGCCAATCAATGGTGATCTACTGGAAGCATTGTGTTTGTTTCTGCTAATCTATTGGCCTCTTGCAAACTTCAACACCCCACCGGTACGAGATTTTCTTTTATTGCCATTCTGATGACTTACAGTAATCTTTGTTTCCTTGCTGCTCTTTCATTCCCTTGTCTTCTGATTGTTGTTGTTTGTACACACGGACTCCACATCTATTTCCAATCCAAATGCTTTAACTTCGTCCTCTTTTGCTGAAATCACTTCGAGTCGCTTGTATCTTGCGCTTATTCTGTTTTGTTTCGATCAATTGTGTTAATGGGCGTCATAAAACGATGGAACAAAACGAAGGCTTATGATTGAACGCTTGCCCAGCCGAAAGGCGAGTGCCAAAACACACGAACGCAAGGGAACACAACAAGTGATGTTCAGGAACAACCGTTGACTCCCGGCCGGCCGCCCGAAAGTCGTCGGGAGCGTTTAGGAAGAGCGCGCGCCAATTGGTTCGGCCTCATAACTCAACCTGTCGGCGGGCGCGTTATTGCCGTCCAACCTCCAACAATAACAATTCGGCAGTCGAATTGACTCGAAAGCTTTCGGTTAATTACTCCGAACAAAGGGCGGCGAACGGCGGATGAGCGACGGGAGTCGTCGAGCAGCCGTCGCCGCAGCGAACAACTCCGCTTGTCCGCGCCCGCCCTTTAACGACCCGAAACTAATGGCCAGCGGAGAGTAGGGAGGTTGACTGACATCAGCCGTCGGGCTGTTTATTTTCGATTGAGATATTACAGCTGCTCAGCCACAACTCGCGACCGCAGTTTGATTTCTCGTCCGTCCGGCCGCCTCGTGATTTGTGGACATGAGAACGTTGACACAAGGGGTTCATTCGAAAAGCAATCAAATCCCACAACATCTTCTGCTTCATACCTTTGGGTCAGAGAACAAGCGTTAATTGACTGCGTCATTGGACGCGGAGAAGAGGAATGCCCTCACCTGTAGCAATTAAACTTGCGTCTCGGCCTACTCCATCAAACGAGATCATTTGCTGCCGCCGCCTTCGATTGATCTTTCCGGCCGGCCGCCCGCTCCGCCGGCTTTCCGTTTGCACCTGATTGGCGGCGAGAGCGGCCGAAAGAAAAGACCGCCGGAATCAATTAGCGTCCTGATGAGGCCAATTGAAGAGCGACAAAAAGAAATGTTTTCTTAAGGCCGGGCGTGGAGGGGCCGCCGGCCGAACTCGAAAGCCGACCGGGGATCTTCGCACTGATCGCAGATTGACGGCGGTTTGTTGAGCCGCCAGAGGACGTCAAAACACGAGGAATAACAACCGAAGAACAACAAGCATACAATTGATGGTAGTCGATCGAACCAGACACATCAACCAATTACGGCGGAGTTAGCCTCTGTCGCCTTTAGCATTCAATTACACGACTAAAGCTGCTTTCGCAAAAAAAATGAGCTCGTTGATGTTTGTTACAGTACCCGCTCTTCCGCTTGGCACGAGCTTCTTGGCCATTGAAGCCAGTTAATGGTCGTGTCTCCGTTTATTGCGGATCATTAGCCGACAATACAAGTGCGGTGAGTTCCTTTGATGCTCACATTCATTGCTGCCGTGATTACTTGTCTCAGAAGGAATGCGATTCGAAATCAATTAGTCGACTTCGTCGGCACAATTCGCCGAAATGTTTGCTTTCGAGCCGTTTTTAATTGACACATGCGAAGGGCGAAAAACTTCAAGCGGCAACAGCTTTCATTTCTCTCAGCCTAATGACACCTGTAAAATTCGTTTGTTGTTTTAATAGCGGCCCCGATTTTATCACGTCCCTCTTCCGGGCCGGACGGAACGAAAATTAACGACTACGCACGTCAATTGGGATAACGTGCCGAAGAACGGGAGTGATTAATGCTTCAATTTTGAAATCCGGGATCATGATTAGGGGCCGAACAAATGAGCCAAGGAGGGGCTTTAAAAATACATTCCATTTAATGCAGTCAACAAGTCGGAGCGTGAGCAAATTGAATAAAGCGAGACGCTGGTTTCCATGAATTGCATGAAGTAATGAAAACGGCTTGCGATCAAACGTTACCGGAACGGAAGGGCACTTTAATCAGTAATGTTGACTGCAATTTCTGCATTTCGGTTTTTGTGGGCTGGTGTGGGAGATAGTTGGCACGAATAGACCGACAAGACAAGCACCAACCTACTTATGCTTCCGTCCGCTTGTCGTTCCAGTTTGCCAATCTCAATGCTTTCCTAAGACTGAGTTTCAATTGCATAAACGCACAAAAAACCTAACAATCACCGGACCATCACGAGAACTTCTGCTGACACCTCCTTCTTGTCGCTATACCGAGCCATTCACTGCGATCAAACTCGCTAGTTGTATTGCTGTATTTCAATGACACTGTTAACAGGCTGTTGCCGTTTCTGCCAATTGATGACTACAGGCGCGCGTGAGCAGTCGCACGACCTCAGTGAAACCTCAAAGCGTCTTGTGTTTATGCTATTACTCATCGAGCGAGCAGTAACTGAAGTCATGATCGTTTTCTTATGGTTGCAAACTCTTGACTGGTTGACTAGTTCTGGGTTTGCCTTATGGAAGACAATGCACTGAAAATGAAAGCATAATGAGCCCCAAGTCCAGCGGAGTTCGTTTGATTAACCGACGTAAAAAAGAAGCGCGTTCATTAATGGTTTGTTGTCTTGTTCATCAACGACGGCTCGCTCGGAATTAGTGGTCATTTCGGGCGACTTTCGAGACGTTCGAGAAGCAATTGCAAGTCCGCGGGGAGTGGTGGCGAGATGAAGACGGTCCGGCGATTGATTGATGCGTTTTGAGCAGGTACACCGCCAGTGAGCGGGCAGAATGGACGTCGGAAATAAGATGAAATTAAACTTGCCCCCGCTCGAAAAAACGTCGTCCGACGTCAAGTGAGTTGCCCAATTTGTTTCCTTCAAAGACGACCCCCGATGAGAACTGTGCGGATGCACTCCTTTTTTTCCGTTAGCCTTCAACGCCCGCTAGCAGAACGCGAGTAGTTCCCGTGAGTCATCAATGAAAACACGCGGATTGCCATCTTTGTTCATGAAAGCTTTAATTTTGGCTAATTTCTCGGCTAACTCAACTAAACGTGCTCGTTTTCTTTTTCACAACGCGCCAACTTCTGCACTGCCGGAAGGGAAAGTGGTTTTGTGGGGGAATTTCTCCGTTGGCCTTTGAATTCGACGCACGGGAGTCCCGATCGCTCTCGCACGTCTTTTGTGATCGAAACGAAAGCGGCCGTCCACTCACCTCTTCCCTGCGCCCCGACCGCCGACTCCCGAACGTTTTCAGCTCGGAGTTTACAAACGAGTGGTCGGAATGTTGACGCGTGGCGGCAGTTCGTGTTCCGCCGCTCCTTTTTGTTTATTATCACATTCCTGATGGGCGAATTTCGAGTCCTCGTTCAACTCGTTCCGTTCGTCGTGTTCAATTGATGAAGAACAACTCGCATCGCTTTTGTTTTCGCCTTTCGTTCAATTCAAGTCGTGTTATTGCCACTAGTTACTTCCAGCATTGTCGTAAGTTTGTTGCTTATGTGCACTTTGCGGTTTTATGAGAGGTTTGATCAGCAAACCGCAATTGCGATCAAACTTCTCCGGAACGAAGTGATGAGAGACGCGACGAGAGCGGCCGATCGGAAAGG
The DNA here is from genome assembly GCA_024699865.1 of Aphelenchoides fujianensis. NCBI lineage: Eukaryota > Metazoa > Nematoda > Chromadorea > Rhabditida > Aphelenchoididae > Aphelenchoides > Aphelenchoides fujianensis. Next base: position 954,830 of record JAMPIO010000026.1, read on the forward strand.
CGGCCCGCTCGCCCGGTTCAAGAGCTGGTCGCATCTTGCGGGGCCGCACTGGGCGCTCTTCCAAATGACCAATTCGTTCGGAAAAACGACGACGGCGGTGGGGCGGCGGGTCGAAGGAGCAAAAGTTTCGGAAAAATTGCGAGTCAAATGGCCACCGCGAAATTGGAGGCGCATCGGAACGAAGAAGAGCGGGCCCGGCCGGGGCGGAACAAAAGGCGGACACCGGCCAGCAGACAAACCGCTTCGCCGCCGCTCGATAGGGCCGAGAGGTGATGAGCGAGCGAGCGGGACTCGACGGCGTTCCCCTTCGAATCGAGTCGCCGATTGACCGCCGCCTGCTGACCACCGGCGGCGATTGTGCGTGTGCCGTCCGCCCGCTCGCCCGTCCAGCATCACAAATGAAGTCGGTTGGGATCGAACAAACGGACCGGAGCCGTTTTCCCATCGCGCGTCCTCCGGAAACGCCCCAAAACGTGGCCCTCAACTCGGCCCGATTTCGCACATCCTCCCCTTGCGGCCACCCGACGGCCGCAGGCGACGAAGGCCGAGATTTTTTGCACGCCGCGCTGTTGCTTTCGGTCGGAGGAATGTTGTCAAGTAGGGAGAGGCTCGATGTACCCAAGGAAAAAGAACCCGACGGTTTTTGGCGTTTTTTCCTCCCTTCCGGCCGATTCGGCGGGGTGGCCGGCCGGAAGGGACGCCCAACCACAAATTCCTGCTTTGTTCTTCGTCTAGTTGAGCCAATCGAAGATGTTCGTGGTCATTCCTGCACTCGCCGCTCACCATCCGGAATGCTTGCCGCTCGCTTTTCGTTTCGTTCGATTTGCAGCGACCAAACGGGAATTTCGGACGTGCTCTTCTCACTTGTTCGCTTTTGCTTCACGCCCTCGCGGCGATGATCGAAGTCGCCGCTGCTCGCCGCATTCTTCGAATTTCACTTCCAAATCGCCCGCGTCGTTTCGTTCCGCCCGCCGCGTCGCCGCCGCATTCACCGCGCAATGATGAGCAAAATCGAAGCGGGCGGTCGGCGTGAATGGACCCGTCCGATCGCCGAACTGACCGCCGCGCTCGCGGTCCGCCCCTCGGGGTTGTTGACTTTTGCGCCTAATGGGCGTGCATTTGGGCGCGAATTACGAGTGAACGAGAACGGCGCGAACATTTTGCAACACGACTTCGTTCTCTCGTTCATCACGGGCGGTTTACGAGCAGTTCTTTCCAGCGCGAGCGTATTGTTCCCCTGACGAATGCAGTCGTTCTTGTTCCATTTCTGTTCGCCTTGCACGCCGATCAATCGGAAACCCATTCGAAACACCGCTCCGCCTAATTGCCCATTCGCTTTATGCAAATTGCGAGTCGTCAACCTTGTTTGTTGCGTGTTCCCGGGAGAACCCACTGGCTGTGCGCCCCGCCAGAAAGACGGCGGCGGCTAAAAAAGGAGCGATACAACCGCACAAACATTCCGATCGAACAAAAAATGCTGCTGTTCGTGAGCCACGCCCGCGACTTCCGAACTTTGGGCTTTCGATCAGCACGTCGTGGTTGAATTGAAGTGCGGGTGTTACTGTTCCAGAATTTTGCGACCGAAAAGCGGGTCCAGTCGTTTTAATTTCGACCACCTGCAATTCTCTTGTGCTCACCGCCTACTGCATTTTGCGCGAGAAGCCATACGGGCATCTGCGGGCCAATTCTTCAGGAGTCAATTTGACCACGAGCAGAAGACCAACCGTTTTCACGCTTGGCGTGGGGGAGTGGACGGAGCAGAAAGGCCGGTGGAATCTGGCGAAGATTTACCCGCCCAACCAACGCCTTTACTCGTGCCTCGTGTGGAAATCGAGTGGCCATAAGCATTGCTTTACGGCTCTCTGTCATTTTTGTGTTTTGACAAACGTGCATATCCTTTGCAGACCGTTGCGGAGTCCTTTTTTGCCCAGTGTCCGCTCTCTTTTGTCTTTTTCTTCCTTTCGACTTGAGCGGGCGTTTCCGTTCACGCCCTCCGACCGTCGCGCGTCGTTCGGCCGTTTGATTGATTTGCATTCTTCAACTCCTCCCTCGCTTCTCGGCTCCGTCTTTTGCCGCTCCGTTGGCCTACTTTCACTACGGGCCGTCGACGATACGAGCGGCCATTGACCACCGCATTTCGTGATTTCCTTGTTCGTTCCACCGACTTTACGTCTTTGCAACTCATGCGGTCGGTGGAGGATGTCCGGCGATTCGCACGATTTGGGGAGCGGGAGTTGAAATCAGCCGCCATCCGCTCGGATTTCCGTTCGGCCCCACAGCGAGCGAGCGATCGGCGCGTCTCGCGTTTTTATCGTCGGGACGGCGCGCTTTTTAATGGCGACTTGCCGTCATCCCTTGCCCCCGCATCGCCCCAATCGGATTTTCGCACCGCACGCGACGATTCGATTGGCACACGAACAGGCGGCGTACCGAAGGCGGTCGACTTCTTTTTCGTTCATTCTTGTGTACAAATACAAAGCGAATTTCGATTGGCGTCGATTGTGGGCGTATTGGAATTTGTGGCTTTTGTCGCCTTTCCTTTCGTTCAACACTCCGCTTTCTTGCTGGCTGACCGATGCGAACTGATCGTGAAGCTTTTCGCTTTCATCCCTCGATTGTTTGCATTCGATTTTGAGCATCGCGCACCTCTCCGCTTTTTCTTCTCACGTCCACTTGGTTTTTGCGGCTATCCATCCGCTGCGCTCCTCGCTCGCCCGCTTGCGGCCAGCGGAATCGTGCGCATCCCAGTGGTCGGCCGTCCACTCGCTTTCTTTCCACCTTTCTCTTCTAATTGGCAACCGTAGCACTCGAGCGGCGACTTTTGAAGTCGATCGGCGAGCACACGGACGACTCCCGAGTTTTCGGGTCGCGCGATCTTCTCGTTTTACTTCGAACTTTGCTCGGGCTTTTTCAACCCGCTTGTACACGCGAATTTGATTGAACCTACGTCAATCATTCCTTTCTTCCGTTCCAGAATCCGTCCACTTCCATTCGAGAGTTCGCCCACAAATCGCCGCAATTAGCGGTCGCGTCCACGAGCGGTCAACATGGGGACTCCGATGATCGCTCGCGACGAGCTCATGGACCCGATGATCTGCTCGAACGGCCCGGGCAACGGCTCGACGTTCAGCGGGATCAGCGGGACGCTCCGCCGTTCTCTCCGCCAGATGAATCCCTTCCGCACGCGACTCTTCCGCCTACCCGCCACGCCGCGCCTCACTCGTGCCCGCAAGGTGTTGAGTGGAGGCGAGGAGGCCACCAATTGGAACTTCGAACGCCCGCTATCCACCTGCGAGGCGATGTCCGTCGGTCGATGCGGTGGAGCGAAGATGTTCGCTTCGACGGTCGTCACGAGCTCCGATGGAACGAACGGCAACGCGGCGCTTTCGACGACGAGCACTCCCGAACACCACCCGGGCGCCGCTTCTGGCGCCGCCGCAATGACCGTACCGCCCGATTCGGCGGCGCATTTGCGACAATTGCCACCTCGCGACGACCTCATGGGCGGAAGCTGTCGAGTGCGCAATCGCCATTCCCGACCTCCACTTCCGTCTTATGTGAGTGGAGGCGATTGTTTCATAATTACCCGTGTGTGTCTTTCAGAATCCCCCAAATGCGAAGGAGGCGGAAGCCATGATCCACGAGCACATGAAGAATCTGATCGTTTCGCCCCGTCCTCTCCAACGGCAATTCCTCTTCCTGCCCGAGAACTCGTACGCGCCGAGTGGCGAAGTCTACGATGCAAACTGGAGATCTCGAGGTTGCCGTCCGAAGGCACTATTCGTTCACTCCTCCTGCTTTCAGATGGACGGACGAGAAACGAGCAGACTTCTCATTCGCCGACCCACTCGACCATCTCGTTGCTGAACGTTGGTGCGAGTCGGCCGGCCATGCGTTCGATGTCCTACGGGGCGCGAGATGAGCCTTCTTGCGGGCATCACCGACCGCAATACAACCTGAACGGCCTCGTGCATCAGCCGAGTCTTCGAAGTCTTGTGCCCGAAGCCGTCACACAGCTCGGAGAATCCGCGTCGCCCGTAAGAACGCGACACTTTCATTCGTACAAGGACCGTTCACTTGATTGCAGAGTCATTCGCCGTTCCTCTTCTCACTGTCCGACTTTGCGGCCGAGAACACCACCGAGTGGGTCTTCCTCGGACGCGAGTGGCTCTTCAAGGAGCTGCACCAGACGGTGATCGCCGAGCAAAGCGCCCTCACGCTGATCCGAGGAGCGAGCGGGACGGGTAAATCGGCAATCACCAAGCAGCTCGCCCTCCACTCGCCCTTCTACGCAACGAACGGATCGAATGCGGACACCGTGGACTCGGGCATCGCGATGGGCTCCACGAATCTGCCCGACTCGACGCTCAGCTCTCGGAACTACGAGTGGCTGCGGGCGGTGGCCAAGCGGATGGTCGCCTTCCACCAGTGCCACCTGAACGCCTCACACACGTGCGGGATCCCCGAGTTCGTCCGCAACCTCGCCACCCACTTGGCCGCGAGCCCGCTGCTTCGAGCCTACGCGCAGATCGTCCAATCCGACCCTCGACTGCAAGAGTTGATTCGCAACGAGGCCGCCGGACTGGAGCTCTCGCCGACCGCCCTCTTCCGCACACTGATCACCGAGCCCTTGCAACGGTTGGATCAACACAAGTCCGCTCAGATGGACTGCGTGGTCATTGTGGTCGATGCCGTGGACGAGGCGGAATTCCACCGGAACGAGAACGGCGAGTCGATCGCGTGGCTCATCAAAGTGTGCCACGCCGAGCTGCCCGCGTGGGTCCGCTGGATTCTGAGCGCGTCCAGCGAGAACCTTCCGTTTGCGGGCTCCGAGTCTCGTTCCATCTACATCGACGACGTGGACGTGGACGAGCGGGTCGTTCGGGACATGCGGCTGTTGGTCGACTACCGAATTGCCATCAACCCGCAGCTGGGACGGAAGCTGCGAGAACGCTGGAGTCCGCCTTCGAACGCCGCCCTGGACGAGTTCGTGGGCGAGATCGTGAGAAGGGCGAAAGGAAACGCCCTTTTCATCCTCCAACTGCTCGACATGATCGAACAGGACAGGATCCAAATGCGGTTGATCACGCCCGCCCTCCTGCCTGCTGACTTGTCTCAACTCTACCTGCTCTACTTCAACTGCATTTTCTCGTGAGTTCCAGTGGATCAACTAGTGTGTATCAATCCGCACGTTCAGATCGCTGCAACAATTCCACGCCGCTTCAACGGTCCTCTCCGTCATTCTTGCCTCGTTGCGGCCACTCAGCTTCGAAGAACTGCACAAAATTCTCAACGCTGCTCATCCCGACTCGCGTATTTCTGTTAAAGAAGTTGAACGCCGGTAGGCTTCATACAGTGAGCCAATCATTCATCGTTTGTTTCAGGCTTTCGCTCGTTCAGCCCTTCCTCGTCAAACTCACCTCGGGTACCTACGTGCAGGTGCACAACTCACTTCGCGAGTGGCTTCTTCACGGAAGCAATCACACGGATTATTTGGTGAATGTTCGGTACGTTCGCCCACTTATCAATCGGGTATCTGACTGATTTCGATTTGCTTCAGCTACGGTCACATCCTCCACGCCCTCAAGATCATCCGGCAGGGCAATGCTTCAACCGAACGCCTCTACGAACTCGGGCATCACTTGCTGAAGGCCAATCCTCACAAGTACATGCCCGCAGACATGGCCTCCGATCTGCCCACCGGTCGGGATGCCCAAGTGCAGTGGCTGCAACGAGCGGGCGGGAATCTCCAGTCGGCGTTGCTGTTCGACCGGAACGTCTACTACCCGAACAACAAGGTGACCCGCTTGTTGCTGATGGCCGGCGCTTCCGCGAGTGCTTCATGGCCGAACGGGGACACTCTCCTCTGCCGCTATGCGAGCGCGGGCAACAACCTCCTTTGCCAACTCCTCCTTCAATACGGAGCGGACGTGAACGAAACGAATCGGAACTCCAAGATGACACCGCTGATGCTCGCCGTCCAGAATCAACACCAGGAGACCGCCCGCTTTCTCCTTTGGAATGCGGAACGAACGTTGCGAGCCGGGATGCGGACGGCAAATCAGCCCTTGTCCACGCAGCGGCCATCAACTGCCCGGCGATGTTCTCGTTGATCTTCGAAGCGGAGTGGCCATCCAACGGCGACCTCCTGGCCGAAGAAATCCAGCTCGCCTTTAAGCAGGCCGTCCAGAACGGGAGCCTCGAGCTGTGCCGCTACATTCTAGACAAGAGCGATGTGCCCGTGGACCTGAGCACGAACGTCCTGATCGCCTGCTGCAGCGGAAAGCCGGAGGTCGTCCAATTTCTTCTCTCGCGGGGCGCCACCCTTCTCCCACGAGCAGAAGTGGGACGGCAAATCGGGCCTGATTTGCGCGTCCATCTCGGGATCCTGGGACCTCGTCGTGTCCGTCCTCAGCAATCCGGAGGTCGACATCAACGTGGAGACGGCGAAAGAGGGTTGGACGGCTTTGATGGTCGCTGCTGCCCACGGACACGTCGGCTTGATCGACCTGCTGTTGAATCGAGGTGGGTTAACGAGTGGTCGGAGTTCTTTCTAAATGTTTTCATTTAGGTGCCTTCATCGACCAGAAAGACCTGAGCGGAAGAACGGCCGTCGCGCACGCGATCATCAACGAGCACTTCTCAATCGCCGGCTTGTTGATCGATCGAGAGTGCGATGTGCAGACGTTGGATCAAGCGAGGGAACAATCTTCTCCACCATTTGGCCCTGCACACGAACAAGAACCTGATCGAACGGCTGCTAGAATTGGGGCTTCAAGTGGACGCGAAGAATTTCGATGGTAAATCTTATTTGATCTTTCTTTTGATCATCCTTCGTGTTTCAGGACTCCGACCGGTCGAGTTGGCGTTGACGGGCGACAAGCAGAACGCTGTGGACATCTTCCTGCGACGGGGCGCTCGCCTCCGTTCCGTCACGTGGAGGATTGCGGCCGAGAACAAGCCCGCTTACGTCGTCCTGCTGATCAAGAAGCTGTTCGAAGACGGGCGCACGCTCTACCGCCGCAATCGAATGGAGGAAGCGATGCAACGGTTCACGCACGCCCTCGAGAAGTGCAGCGAGTTCCTCCAGGACGACGGCCAGAAGTCGTTCATTTCTCCCCTTTCGTCCACGGGTCCCGCAAAGGAGCTCGCCTATCCAACCATCCGCCCCCAACTCCGCCTGTGCCGTTGCGAGTTGCTGTTCACGTTGGCCGACATTCAACGGCAGAACGCAAACTACAAGGAGGCGTTGCAACTGGCGGCCGAGGCCCTTCGATACGCCGACAACGAGTCCATCCTCTTCCAACTGCACTTCTTTCGCGCAAAGGTCTTCTTCGATGCTCAGGACGTGGAAGGAGCGCAGACCTCCGCCCAAATTGCTGCTTCGTTGCGGCCCGACAATGCGGACGTCCAAGTGATGTTGGCGGCATTGAAGTCTTGAAGTGCAATCCTTGTGCTCATCCTCTCGTAGTTCAGATATTCCTTTCTTTTGACCGTTCTTTCAAGCAACCCACAAACACCAATTGCTCCTTTGCACAATTCTGCCCGTTCGCCTTCCATTCACTTTTACGTTGTACTTGCGATTAGAATTTTATTCTTGCATAATAAAACGAACTCTTTCTTTTGTATTGAGTACGGATGAGAGGAACGGTGGAGGATGAAGAGTTCTGTTTATTTTCGCCAAAAGACGAAATAACAACACAACTAGTTGAGATAACGGTCTATTGGTCGCAGTTGATCTTCGATTCAGAGCTTCAAGGTGGGCAGGCCGAAGGGCGCCGGCGAAGACGATCCCGAACTGTCGAAGTTGGCCGGCACCGCGTTCGAAGACGACGCCGCGCTCTTGGGCTGCAGCTGGGACGGGTCCTCGGGCGGCGGCTGCGTGGGGTCGTACATGGAGCCCATGAAGCGCGACATCACGACGCCCATGCCCTCGATCAGGGCCAACACGACGCCGCCGAGCACCGCCGAGCCGGCCATGATCTTCGGGCCGGAGCGGATGGCGAGCAGGGCGCCCGTGAGCGCGCCGGAGGTGATCGAGTTGATCGGGTCCTCCTTCTTGCGGATGGCCACCAACGAGCAGTCGATCGTGCTGAACATGCCGCCCCACGCGGCGAACTGACCGCCGGTCACCGGGCTGCGCAGACGGACCTCGCCTGCAAACGGAAGAACGAAATGAACGGAACGATGGAAGAGGGGACTCACGGAAGATGTTGCGCATCTTCTGGTTGGCGGCCGCGTTGCGGTAGGCGCTGAACGAGTGGAAGATCGAACCGCCGACCAATCCCATGCCGAAGGCGCTGCCCAAGTCGTCGAAGATGCGGTACGGACACGGCTCTCGGCTGTACTCATCCATTGTGCGCGGTGTTTGAAGTGAACCAGCTGGAAGGGAGAAAGAAACAAGTGATCATCCTCCCATCGGTAAGAGAACACAAGTAATCACGGGCTAGAGAACCCAGTAGAAGGAGCATGGGAGAGGAAATCCAGAAACTTTTATTCGTCGTCAATTTCTCAAATAAACGTACAGCACTCTTCTCCCTATTTATCGCCTAAACAAACGGACCGTTAACTCATCGCAAAGACGACCGCACACAACGAGAGAGAGGGGACCTAATAAATCGAACGGATGCTCGTGGCCACCGAGTGCGCCAGCAGCAGGTGGGCGAGGAATCGGGCCTCCAAATGCGAGCGCGTGTCCTTGATCCAGTCCTTGGCGATGCGGGCCGGCTCGCCTTGAAGCAGCTGGGCGACGCGGACGGCCGAAATCAGGTCGCCCTCCTCCACGAAGTACCGCGTGCGGGCGATCACCTCGCGGTTGTCCAGACGCTGCGGATCCAGCGTGTCTTCGGGCGTGAACACGCGCGGCAGTTCGATCACGAACCACGATTGAATCCACGACGAGACGTACTTGCTCAGACTGCCGCCGTTGTCGTCCACCGCGGCCGTGCGACGAGCCAACGCGTACACCTGAACGGAGAGAACTGGCAAAATGAACGAGTGAAAGTGGAACGAACCTTGTGGAAGCGGTTCTTGAGGTCCTGCTCCGTGTACACGCCCTTCTTGAGGGCGGTCTCCGAGAACGACTGGATGAGGGTCTTCACGAACGGGTCGTTCTCGCACGCCTTCCCGATCACGGACAACTGAAAGCGGACGGAATTAAATTAACGTGAAGGAACTTCCGAACTCACCTCCTCCTCCAAGGCCTTGCGCCGCTGGTCGTAGTTGGCCCCCGCCTTCTGGCCGTGGATGATCGATTGGATCAGGTTCTGGCAGGCCAGCCAGTACTGCTTGGAGCGGCGGTTCTCGACGTCCTGAACATTTGGAGGAAATCAACAAGCGAAAGAAAGAACCGACCATGTTGACACGGCCGGACAACGCGGTCTCGATTCCGCGCAGCTTCTCGATGCTCAGCTCAACCTGCTTGGCGTGAAGACGACGCTCCTTGTCCACGGCTTCCTAAAACACCAGCATTCAAGTTGATGGCAAGAAAGTTGAGAAAAAGGCTCACCTCGACCGCCTGAGCGCTCTCGATGTCGTGGAGCTGCTTCTGGATGCGAACCACCCGCTCGAGGTTCTCCGAGTGGGCGGCGGTGGCACGACGGAGCCGCTCCTCCACCTCCTCGTCCCAGTTGTCCGGCTTGCCGACCGAGAGCTGCTGGGCGGTCGGCGCAGCGGCCGATTGCTCCGTCGGCTTCCGCTTCTCGCTCTCCAGCCGACTTTGCCACTTCTGCTCGTCTTTCTGGCGTTGTTCCTCCAGAGCGCGGCTGATGTTCTGCTTCTCGTTCAACTGAAAATAACCAAGGAAATAAAGTGTAAACGGAGCGGAAAGGAACGAACCTGGAGCTCCGTCAGCTGGCGTTTGTAATGGTCGGCGCGGGAGTGCGCGTGGGCGAGGAGGGCGTTCATCTCCTCCTCCGTCAGCTTGCTCGACGGCTTCAGATTGGCGTCCACGTACACGTAGGCGGCCGCTCCGCCCACCGCCGCCCCGGTGAGCAGCGTGAGGCCGAGAAGCGCCTTGCTCGTGCCGCGACGGACGACTACCGGCGGGGGCGGCGGCGCGGCGGGCGCCACGACCGGAATGCCGAGCGGCGGCGGCGGAGGGCCCGACTCGCGACGCACCGCGTTGACGACCTGCTCACGGCATTGTTTCACCGATTGTTTGGCCCCAATGCGCAGCATGATGACGACCCAAACACACAGCGAACCGTGCTGAAAACAAAACGAGGGAATTTTCGAAAGAATCGGGGGTTGTTTATCACAACGCACGCAAAAAGAAATCCCGGGATTAACGGGGAATTTGACGGCCGAAAATTCACTTTCGGAATAAAACATGCGAAGGAACGGCGTCCAGACGATCACCAACCCGCTGTTTCCCAATTGCCTACTCGAAGGAACGCCAGCGAAGACGAAATTCCGACCGCTGGGCGAGGAATGCGACCGTCGGCGGGAGAGTTGACACTCGCGGTTGTGGGATCGGAACACGTGACCCTTCGCGTCTACCGCCCGCGCTCATGGGGTTGAATGACGGCGTCTTCAAGCACAATTGCTGCTCGTTCAAAGTGCGAGCGCTTCTTTTGCTCGGGCAGGAAGAAACGGACGTTGATCGTTGTTCGTGTTCATTCGCTTGGTCGAGTTCGTCCAATTTATTCCACCCGCATTTCAGCCTTTCAACGTCCGACGGTGTATGCGGACTGGAAGCGACCGCATTTCCGCTCCTCTTCCCGCGTCACACGCGGCTTCTCCACCTTCGACACGGGTTCGTATGGATGCGACGTTATGGCAAACGACTTCGCAAACTATGACTCCGACGATGACGCGACGAACGGTGAGCATTTTGCCGGCCGATTTTCCGTTGATTACATCGATTCTTGCAGACGAAGCCGAAACCGCGTCGGCGATCATGGAAAGCTGCGCGGGCTTCTACTCGTCGTACGAGTGCAAAGAGGTGCTCGGCCACGGGATCGCGTCCACCGTCCGCCGTTGCGTGGAAAAAAGCACCGGGCCAAGTGTTCGCCGTCAAAATCGTCGACATCAGCACGGAGCGGCAGAGCGAGCACGAAGCGAAGCGACTGGCCGACGAGACGCTCTCGGAGGTCTCCCTGCTGCGCCTGCTAGCCGGCCACGAGTCCATCAGTGAGTTCGGCGGCTCATCAGGGCGGCGTAATGAACGCGGCGGCTTTCAGTCTCCATTCACGACTTCTTCTCCACTCCCACCTTCCTGTTCGCGGTCTTCGAGATGGCGCCCGGCGGGGAGCTCTTTCATCTGCTCAACAAATCGGTTACCCTCAGCGAAAAGAAGACGCGCCAAATCATGCGCCAGCTCTTCAACGGTGTTTCCTACATGCACAGCAAAAACATTGTACATAGAGATCTGAAGTTGGAGAATGTTCTCTGCATTGACGATCGCCGAGTCGTGATTAGCGACTTCGGTTTCGCCAAACAACTCAAACCCAACGAACGACTCAAAGGTAAAGGTTCCACCTCCTTCATCTACTCATCCACCCGCTGATTTCAGAGCTTTTCGGAACTCCCGGTTACTTGGCGCCCGAAACACTCCGATGCCAGATGTACGAAGACGGTGAGTGGCCGAGGGATGAGCGGACATCATTTCTTCCGGCTTTCAGCGGTGGGCTACAGCTACGAAGTGGACAACTGGGCGTTGGGAGTGATCATGTACACGCTCCTGGCCGGCTACGCTCCGTTCTACCACCGGCAACAACTGCGGATGATGCGCCTGATCCAAGAGGGGAAGTACGAGTTCGCCAAGGAGGCCTGGGAGTCGATTAGCGTCGATGCGAAAAAGCTGGTTAGTGTCCCTTGCCGTTCGTTATTTCTCATTCCTCCGTTCAGATCAGCGGCCTGCTGACGGTCGACGTGGCGAAGCGGATGTCGGCCGACGAGGCCCTCGTGCACCCCTGGATGCAGAGCGGCATCGTCGTGTCCCGCCAGGCGTCCATCCGCGGCATCACGGCCGCCATTAAGATCGAGGCGGCGGGCATCGTGCGGCCGTTGACGCCGCCGACGGAAGTCCGCAGCAAGAAAGATCTCCGCTTTTTGTTCCGCGCCTCCCTCATCGCCGTTCGCTTCATGTGTCGACTCCGCAGCCTGAAGCGTTTGAAGCGTGGCATCGACCGGGAGGAGCTGCGGAAGCGTCCGTTCCGCAACCGCGAGGTACGTTCGCCCACTTCCATTCATTTCTTCAACTATTTCTCCGTTCAGATCCGCCACGAAGCCGAAGCGGCGGCGTTCGCCGTATTTGGCCACTGGGTCAACCGCGGCTTTCACTACTCCCGCGATGTGCTCTTCTCGAACAAACCCCGTCCCGTCTACGTCCAGTACCATCAGCCGAACACGCCGAGCAAGTGAACAGCCAACACGTAAAGTGCCCTTCTGTCCTCCATTCATTGTTGTGTGTGTTGTGTATAATAACATAGCGGTAGTGATCGTCTATTGTTTCTGAGCCGTAATCGGGTCACTTTCGTTAAATAAATCCTCATTAGCCACTTGTGAATGGTCTTTTGTTTATTCTCTGTTGATATCCGCAAAGTCGAAGAAGAATCACGCGGGAGTGGGGGGAAGGAGGAGGGGAGAACGAAATGAGATGCTCGCAGAACAACAGCAGCGATATGCCTGTTCAATTCACTAGTTGATAGGCTAACCGATCGAACATATGCGCACAGACGAGTGATATCGCATCAGAGAACGGGAATAACTTACGAAAATAAATTAACAATCGGCGAGATCTTCGGCATGAACGGGGGTGGAGTTCGTGAGTTCCTGCATGTTCAGGACCTTCTCACGGGCGAGCGTCAACAGCTGTTTGGCGTCGTGCTTCTCGGCCATCTCTGCAAAGAAAACTCGAAGCTTGAAGCCGAAGGATGATCGGAAAAACGAACCGTTGAAGAACTTGATCACGTCCGTGAAATCCATCGCATTCTCCAACAGAACCTCTCGGTACTGAATCAGCAGAGCAAGCGCAAAGAACAGTTGGAATTGGCTCGACGTCGTCTGGCTGGCCGCCCAAATCACTTCCCAAACGGTGAACACGTCTGCGTAAGGCAATTCTGAACGCACTCCCTTGTTCGTTTCTTAGTCAGTCAGCCTTTACTTGCCTCGTTTGAAATCGAGCAGGAACCATCGGTAGGCGAAGTACAAGTGCGCGCAGTCGGTGTCGTTCATGATCTGCTGGTAGAGCTCGGGGTCGATCACTTGGACGATGCAGCGGAGGTTGTTCAGGTTGTTTTCGATCCCGTTGCCGAGCGGGAAATTGTGCTTCATTCGGCTCATCATCATCTCGAAGCACTCCAATGTCACGACTTCTGCAATGAGTGGATGATTGGAAGAACCTCCGCAGGTTTTTTGACCCACCGTCTTCGAAGATGACGAGCAGTGGGCCGGCGATGTCGCACATTCCTTGCAGGTAGCCGTCGTCCAGGTGTCGCCAAACGTACGTGCACATCACTCGCTTCAAGGCGTCCAGATTGTCGCGGGACGAGAAGAAACTCGTGTGCCGATCGCATCGCTCGACGTCCTTCTCGATGCGGTGCACATTCGTCCCGAATTCTTCGATCAAGTGCTGCAATTCACTGCTTTATTTGATTTGTTTCATAAAGTCAAACGAACCTCGCGCACCGACTTCTCGTCTCCGTTCGTTTCGGTGGGCGAGTTGTCCACGAACACCTCGCTGCTCATCGATTGATGTCGAAGTGGGGGATTGCGGTAGTCGTCCGTGTTCGTGCTTTGGCGTAAACGAGCTGCAATCCGCTCATTCGCCCCGGCTTTGTGTAGCTGCTTCACGAACCCAGTTTGAATTGCTCGCCGTCCCGTCTGACCACCTCGGCCTCAATCTCCGCCCATGCCTTCGTCTCCTGCTCGTACGTCTCCTGCCATTTGGGGCGGTAGTCCTCGATTTCGCCGTCCCACGGGATCAAATGCAGGAGGTAGGGCCACGCCTCGCGCCTCAACTCGTGGTCGATGCCGTGGAAGTAGCTGCGAATCAAGAATTCTTTTTGGAGTTCCGCCTGAAAAGAAGACGGATGTTCGACGGCAGTCAGTTGTCAAAACAACCGTACACTTTTTTCTTTTCGACACGAACGCCAGAAGGTCGCGTCCACGCCCTCGCCGTTCTCCTCCTCCCTCAAGCGTTGACTGTTGACCGTGCAGGCCAAATGAGTGCGGATTGTCTTCAAGTGTTTGCCGTAGGAGAGCCATCCGTAGAAGGCCCGTGAGAGGATCTGCTGTCTCATGGATTCGCAGGCGTCCAACAGGCTGTCGCTGCAAACGAGGACGACGTTGGAATCGATTTGTCGCCGGGCATAATGGGGAGTTACCATTCGGTGAGGGCCTTGGTGACCGCCCGATTCGCTTCCTTCTTGCTGTTCAGCGGATTTTCGTTCTTTTTCAGCAGGGCGGGCGAATTGGGCAACGAATTTCTGAAACGAAGCGAAGTGATTTCAAATGCACGAATGTTCGCTGGGCGGCTCACGATTGAGTGACGTTCTTGAATCCGTTCTGGGCCACGAATCCGCTCAACGCGGCGGACATGGGCGGCAGCGTGAAGGCGGCGCCGTTGAGCTTTCGGATGCGGAAAACGTAGTCGTGCTTCTCCGGCGAACTCAAATCGGTTTCCGTCGACTCGGTCGATTTGCGCAGCAAGCTGGAGCGCCGCTTCTTCAGCTGCGGCAACACCTTCCCTTTTCCGGGCTCGTGCCAAAGCGGCGGGTCCAGCCGGTAGAGCGGGGCGAGTCCACTCTCCAAACAGGCAAGGAAAGCGATGCAATGCTGACCGGGTGGGAATTGGAAGGGACGGTGTTGAACGCCCTCCGCATCCACGAACACCAACAGAATGGGGTTGTGTTCACCTGCAAGCGGAGTGAAATGAAGACAAAGCGCCCGATGTGTGTACCCTGTTGATGCAGGTGTATGTAGATGATCGAATGGAGGTTGATGATGATCGTGTGCTTCCAGAACTGACTGTTGTCCACGCTGTCCTGCTTCAACGGCGAGCCGGGCCCCGAAGCGGGGTGTGAACTGAAGCAAGGGGGATTGAATGCATTCATTGTGTTCTTCGATCCTCACGTGTTCATCAACAGGTTGGGCATCCATTTGACGGTCAGCAGTCGATTGGATTCTTGATGGAGGGAGAAGTAACCCTTTAAGGTTTCCGCCCCGTCCGCCGTCGTCACGGCCACATTGTTCTTGCCGTAGAGCAGGGAACTGCGCACGTTCTGATGAAGCGAGGACACGCAATTCCGACTTAACGAACTGGCAACAGCAATTTGGGCATCAGCCGCCCGAATTACGCTGCTGCCCCGTTTTACGATCTGAAGAGCGGATTGAATGGGCGAAAGAGCCCGCTCTTACCGTAAGAGAGGGGCGTTTTGGTGCGGCGGATGTCAAGGAAGACGTGGAGGCGATGCGGAATCGTTGAACCAGCTCGTCGGCCGTCGGGTCTCGATAGCCCACACTCATCCCGATCCCGCATCAAAACGCACTGGCAGGATCGATTCGCTCTATTGGAATTGGTGGACAGCCGAGGATCTCATAATCTGGAAGGAAGATGAGATGAGGCCGGAGAAAATTGTCCGCATCTTTATAATCGAGCAGCGGTACACGGCAGATGGAATAAGAAACGCGGCAGAAATTAATCGACAACGGCGGCCTGGAAGCTGGCCTCAAACAACGGAAATTGGAGAAAGAGTGATGCGATGAACACACTCCTGCCGACATTCAACACGTGCCCGCAAAGCGAACGTCTTCAATCGTTCCCGCGCGAATCGAAACGTTCATCCCACTTGTCGACAGGCCAATTCATTCTCGTTCGGGCACAGCTTGAGTGTTTAAATGACACCGTCTGGGCGCCTATTGCCCCAATTGGAGGAGCGAAAAAAACAAGAAACGGCCGAGCGACAGGCGGGCGCGGGTGTTGGCAGAAAAAAGACTCCTTCCGTGGACAAGCGGGCCAACGGCAGTGAACTTAAAGCCGAAACGCGCAGCCAAAAGCGCCCGTGCCGGCGGGGAGTGAGTGGATGGAGGGAGGACGACGAGGAGGAGAGTGGACTGAACGTCCAACCGACTGCTGGCTTACGGGACCCAAGGAAGGGGCCAATGTCCGCTTTTTTGCCTCGAGGCAAAATAGTGTGCGGGTTGTTGGCATTTCGGAGTGCGCGGTCGTTTTCTTGCCGTCCGTTCGGCCCGCCCGCGGTGATGTCAGTCGATCGAAGCGGGAGGGAGGGCGGCGAGTGGGACGAAATGCAAGGGAACCGCTCGGGGTTGGGCCAAACGGGGACACCGCGTGCATTTGACATCCCTCAAAGTCCATTATGCTCGCCGCTTGATAAGCGCCCTGAAACCCGCACTCGAAATTCACGAGTCCCCCCGTTGCTCGCCGCTCGCCGAACCGACGGGCGTTCTTATCGAAAAAAGGGCGAATTTCGCATTAGCCGTTCCCATAAGCTCCGCAGCTTTCCGAAGTATGACCGGAGAAACGAATGTAGTGAGTCTTCGAACCTCAAAGAAGGTGCAAACAAGGAGCAATGGGGATCGTGTTTTTAAGCTTCTAATCTCTAATTATCTCTTTGCTTTGCGGGCTTCTGGTCCACCGCACAGGAGACGATCGGATGTCGAAGATTATTCGTCCGCACACGAGCACACTCACACGCACTCACTGTTTTGCTCTCCTCCAATCAAACATCATCAGGATTGTTGAACTCGACGAGACGGCGTAATTGATCTCAAACGTTGGTTTCTTGTGCCCTTTCTGTTTGCTCACGCTCTTCGTACTCAAGAGTATCCATTGCGAACGGAGTGCGTAGTCGCTTGAATCATTCATCAGCTGATTGATGGAAAGTAAACACTTGTGGCCACCCCGCCTGATCGACGGGATCCAAATCGCAGTGGTGATTCAGGCGGGAACGGAAATCTTCTCCATTGCGAATCGTTTACGTGAACGGAAAGCGGGAGAAACAATTACGACTGGCGGCCGGGTCACGAGTGCAGACGAACGAACGGACGGACGAGAGCCGCGCTTTCGCGGTCGGCAAAAGCGATGCGAAGCGGAAAAAAGCGGTTATTATTGCCTTCATTTCGTCCCTTCCCATTCGGGTATCGAATTCACGAGACGAAGATTTCCGTCCGTTCGTCCTGACCGCAGCAAAAGCAAAGCTGCGGATGTTTGCGGGTGCTAATGAGCGGCCACCAATTAAGCAAACACTCCCCTGATTGCCGCCCTTCGGGGTCGGCGACGAATTCCACACACACGCGGCCGCCGATAACCTCGCGCTCTGTCGACTGTTTCGTCGTGATTGGGAGAAAGCGGAAGAGTAAAAGTGAAAAATTTAGCCCGTGCTTTCCGTCTTCCTTCTGCCCCCTTGGTTGCTTTTATTTTGGCTTGCGAGCGGCGGTGCGGACGGGGCGAGCGGGCGGCCTCCTCCTTGTCAAACTGAACGAACTCAAAGCCCCGTGCTCTCTTCCGCGAAGTTTCTTGGTTCTTGTGGACGGAAAGCGAGGGCTGCAAAAATGCTTTCGTGTTGTTATTGACATTCAATCCGTCCGATTTAATCAGAATTCCGTTTCGCGTGCTTCTCGGCCGTCGAAATTCGCATTTTTTCGCTCGGAAAAGGTCGATAATTAAAAGTGCGGTGACTTTTGATGATTTTCGATCGTCAGCGGGGATTCCCCTCGTTTAATTCTTGCGTCCTTATGTTTAAAACAAGCGGAAGAAATTATTCGAGCAATCCGATGAATCCGTTCTATTTTATTCAAACCGCGTGACCTTTCCGCTCAACTTTCTTTGTTCACTTCGTTATGCAAATGGACTTGCTTCCAGGTTAAGCACCGATGGCAGATGAGATCGACGTGTTGGACAGCGCCGAAGAGAGCATCCCCTCATGCAGCTACTACCGCACCGTGGAGCCGATCGTGATCCGGGGCTCCGGCCGGCTGACCATGTGAGTGGACCGTCTGTTTGTCCCGTTTGTTCATTTCCGCTTTCATTTTAGATTCGGCTTGAGTTCGCAGTTTGAGACCGAGTTTCCGGGCGCGCTCACCGGCCGTCTGGCGCCCGAGGAACTCCAGGACACGATGCAGCGCATCAACTACGTGCTCCAGCGCAAAATGCGCTCTCACCTCGGCTGGCTGATATGCGGCGTCCTCTTCTGCTGCTGCACGCTCAGCTGCTCGCTGTGGCCGCTGGTTTGTCTGAACCGACGGGTGAGTTCTTTCCTTACACACGATCTAACCAGCTTTGATTTACCGTTCTTTTCCAGACGGTGATCGCTCTCGAGAAAGCGTTGGACTACGAGAACCAACAGCTCTACAACCGGCTCGGCCTCCACTGGCGCCTCTCCCGCCAGTCGATGGAACACAACCAGCGGCTGACGGAGTACGTGCTGCTGCTAGAAACCCTGCCGAAGGCTCGTCTGATGATTCCGGACTGATCGTCTCTCTCCCGTAAGGTCATTTACTCCCGCTCGTCGCTCTTTCATCTGCCTCTCCGATTGAAACTTTTGGTCATTACTCTTCCTGTCGATTGTATTCCTCGAAATACCGGTGATATTCGTGGTCTTTTGCACTCAACAGAAATCAAAGAACCTGGTCGTGCTTTACGAAAACAAACGGCCAGCTGGAAGTTGTTAGTTTTCTCTCCCGCCTCAGCCGATGCCCACCTCTTTCTTCTCGCTCTTGTGTTGCCAGTGGGGAGGCCTCGACATTCGAATTGTTCCGTTCAGAACTGCAATATCCACTCGTCCGATGTTCGTCTCATCTGCTGAGTTCCCCCCGATTGAAGCCTCATTTCTTTTGTTCGTTTGCGTCCACCTTAGTGGATTTTGTTTAGAATAAATCGAAGATCGAATCCCAAGTAGCCATGTTGCCGAGCACTCTTTATTCAACTACGTGTACCTTCCTCAATGTAACAAGCTGATATGCATTTTCATTCGACAAATAAATTCATTTGCGGACTAGAGAATAAGTTAAGTGAACGACATAGTTAGGGGAGTGGACTACAACAACGAACAAGTGATATGTGGGGGAGAAACAATTCGGTTTTCGGTTAGCGACCGATCAAGCGGAAGACTCGTCGGACGTCGTGTACTGCATGATCCGAAGGCTCAGCTGGTCCAGCTTCTTGAAGTCGGTGGTGTCACCGATCACGTACTGCAGAGTCTTGATGTTGTTGGAGCACTTGGCCACGAGCTTTCCGTCCTTCCGCATCGGCTTGATCACGTACCTGCAAAGGAAAAGGATAGAGGAGGAAGAGGACGGAAGGAATGAAACAAACCGAAAGGTTTTGGGCGAGTGCATCAGCACTTTCTGGACGTCGCCGTTGAACTCCTCGAAGCTCGTGTACATGCCGCCTTTCACCGACTCCATCTCGCTTCTGCAAACCACTCGGATTAGTTTGAAGAGAATGTCAAGAGTAAAACGAGATAAATTCGCGAAAGGAAATGAGTTCCCAACGCCCAATTTGCTCCACGAAGCAGGGGGCAGAAGGAAGGGGACGAGTGGGCGCTTGTCGGCGTCAACTCTTCCGCCTGTTTGCCTCTCGGGCAACCGGGCAGTCGGAAACGAGCCGACTTTGTGATGGATTAAAGTTGGATGGAGGGCAGCGGCAACGTTCGGCCGTTTGACGACAAATTCACTCAACACGTCAACAAAAGAACGTTCCTCGGGCTGATGAGGACGGAGCCGAGCGGCCCCCGAACGACGAGGACGGAATGGCGCGAATGAAGAAGTCGGTAGAAACGAGTGGATGAATTGGCAAAACCCTTCGGGGCAAAACAAAAAATGCGCGTGCAGGGCGGGACGGGCGTGCGGAAAGTCGACCACCGCGCCCATTCGCGGGCCCGAATCGGGCACGATGCGTGGGGCAAACGGCGGGAGAAGGAAAAAGAAGAAGGAAGAGGGAAAACGAAAATGGCAACCCGTTGGCCGACCGCCCTGAAAGCTCATCGTCCTCGCAGTGTGTTCATGCGCGCCCCGTGCCCGTGCCCCTTGCGACCAAGCGGATTTCTGACGTGAGTGCGAGATGCAGCCGGCGGTCGGTGGTTCCTCCTTTGTGTCCTTAAACCGCTTACGTCGTCCCTTCCTCCAACTCGCAACGAACACTCGGCATTTCCGCCTTTTCTCCTCTTCGTCTTGCCCCGTTCGCCATTTGCGGTTTATGTCGTTCGGGGCGCCTCGATTCCGCCCGTCCACAATGCGCACTTCTCGAGGGCATGCGCGCGGAAGCCAATTCTAATTTTTGTCGTCTTCCAAAGGCCGCCGGCTTCCTCACCCGTCCGGCCGGCCGGCCAACCGCTCCAATTCCAATTTACGCCATTCGCGTGTGCCGCCATTCAATCCACAAGTACAGCGGGCCGCATTTCAGGTCTTCCGATGGGAGACAAAGCTATACTGACCAATATCTTGGAGGCGTCCAACCTCACGGATACGTAAGCCTTGTTGTTCAAAGATCCGATCAAAACCCTGCGCTTTCAGGTATTCCAATCTCACTGCTAAGAGCATAATCAAACAGCAAGCCCTCTTGCATTTGGAGTGTTCTCTTCATTTCCGCAATTTAGACTGCGGACGGGCGGAGATGACAGCCGAGCGACGGTGCGCTACGAGGGCTTGGACGGGGACATGCTGGAGATCAAGGAGCCCGACGACGCGAACCGACCGCCCGACGAGGAGGGCCAGGGAACGAGTGCCCCGCCGGGCGACTCGTTTACGGTCGACGAAGCGGTCGAGTTCCTGGGCTTTGGGAAAGTTCCAGTGGATCCTCTCTTTCTGACTGGCTTGGCTGTAAATCAGATTGCCGTGGATTAGCGAAGACAATCGCCGCTTTCAGTGGATGGCCGATGCGATGGAGATGATGATCCTCTCGATTCTGAGCCCAGCTTTGTACTGCGAGTGGAAGATTTCAACTGTTGAACAAGCCATGATAACAACTTGCGTCTTCTCCGGAATGATGCTCTCGGGTGGGCATTAAAAGTTCAAGAGTGTACAAAGCATCTGTGTGCTTGCAGCAACCTTGTGGGGCAAAGTTTGCGATCGTTTCGGACGCCGAACGGTAATTAGATAGATCTTCTTTCTTTTCAACAAAGGGAATTGCAGGGATTGATGTGCTCGGCTCTGATGACCTTCTCGATGGGAGCCTTGAGTTCTGTGGCCCCGAACTTCAAGACCCTTCTCTTCTTGCGCGGATTGACGGGCATCGGGAATTGGAGGAGTGCCCCAATCGTAAGTCGGCTCTTGATCCAATCATTCGGCCTTCGTTGACTGCAGAGTGACCCTGTACGCCGAGTTCTTGCCGATGGCCCAACGAGCGAAGTGCGTCGTGCTGATCGAATCGTTCTGGGCGGTGGGAGCGGCTTTTGAGGCCGTCCTCGCCCTCTTCATCATGGAGACGATGGGATGGAGATGGCTGCTGTTGTTCAGCTCGCTGCCGCTCCTCGTCTTTGCCATCTGCTGCTTCGTAGGTCCTGTTCTTTTGCTGCAGACCTCATTCTTCCGATTATGCAGTGGCTTCCGGAGTCCGCAAGATATTTGATGGCTAACGGAAAGCCCGAAGAAGCGTACGCGATCCTCCAGCAGGTCGCCCGACACAACGGAAAAACTCTTCCGGCGGGCAAGTTGGTCGAGAACGTGAAGACGAGCGTGAGTGCTGGGATTAATTAATGCGGAGTGGAGAGAAAATTGATTCCTTTCAGAGCGGCGTGTATCGTGCGAGTATCTCGAATCTGTTCGTGGAAGAGCTCTTCAAAACGACCATCCTCCTTTGGGTCATTTGGTTCGTTCGATTGAAGTCTGCTCAAACAACGGAACGCTTCGAATTGAAGGGCTGTGAATGCGTTCTGCTACTACGGGAGTGGTTCTGTTCACCACCGTCCTCTTCCAATCCGACGACAAGTGCCACGGCGGTGGGCCCACGAACAACTCGCTTGCGGGATGCCGTCCGTTGGTCCAGAAGGATTACATCGACCTGCCTCCACCACGCTCTCCGAATTTCCCTGGTTTGAATCGAAAGGGGACAAACGAAAGCGTGATTGTTGCCGTTCAGGTCTGATCGTGACGGCGGTGGTCATCGAGTGGTTCGGACGGAAGAAGACGATGGCCATCGAATTCGGCGTGTACTCGTTCTTCATGTTCCTCTTGTTCTTCTGCATGCGGCGGTACGTGATGGTTTCATGTGAAGAAGATAGACGAAAGCGACGTTTAGTGGATGGGTGACCGTCTTCATCTTCGTTGCTCGAGCGTTCATCTCCGGCGCCTTCCAAGCCACCTACTGCTACACTCCGGAAGTGAGTGATCACCTCGCTATTTCCCCTCTTTATGTTCGTCCATTTAAGGTCTACCCAACGACCTTGCGGGCGATCGGGCTGGGAGCGTCGAGCTCGATGGCCCGTCTGGGAGCGATCATCACGCCGTTCGTCGCCCAAGTCGCTTCCGGCCACTCGCTCTACGTTCCGATCGCCATCTACGGGCTGACTTCTCTGGTGGGACTGGTGGCCGCTCTGTCGTTGCCGATCGAAACAAAAGGCCGCCAAATGCAGGTGAGAAGAAGGAAACCCCTTCGGGCTCTTGAATTAATTTGTATATTTCAGGATTCTTGAGCGAAGTGGCGTTAATTTATGCTGGATTTCTCATATCTGCTTGCGCACCACCAACAGCTAGCGTTCGGAGAGTACTAGACGGAACACATATTGCTTACCGATGGACACAATCAATTCTTCTTCTGTTTTCTACCGCCCTTCCAACGATGAGCGCTTAAGCGCTGCGTGTGGTCCGAAATGCAAAACCGTTGAAATAAATTCGATCTCTGCATCTTTCCATTTGAATCGCGAACCAGAAGACGTCAAATTAACTGCAGAAAATTCTACCAACAGCGGAATGGAATAAAAACATTAAAGAAAAATAATAACGCAGAAAAGGCGGATTTCTGTTCTCATGAGCGACACGCCTGTCGTGCTATGTGCTTTGGAGTGAGCTGTTTGTCTTTAAAGGAAGTTGAGATTCGTAAAGATTTTTCCTGCCTGTAATCGTTCCATGAAATTTAATCTCTCGCATGTAAAGCGTGAATGTTAAGCGTCCGTCAGCGTAACGCTGCGCGGTTTTCCCCAACTGCGCCCACTTCGTTCACACACACGTGCATTTGCGAGGAGTGAGCGGAGAGTGCACGGAGGGGCGCGTTCATGTTCCGCCTGTCCGTCGGCCTCATGGAACGTTGAATGTTTGCCCGATAAGATCGACATTCGGCTCTCGATTCGCACAAAATACCCGGTTCTTCTTCGCCCCGTTCCGCCGGTTAATTCGCTTTAATTAGTTTGTAGCCTAATAAATTCCCCTCCTTTTTGTATTCTTCCGTTAGTATGCGATGTGCAATTTTTCTCCCACTTGCTGTTCTTTTGTTTCTGCAACGAACCGACGGAAGTGCGAATTTCGAAGTGAAGGGCGTCAGTCCGAAGGCCGATTTGGAGTCCTTGATTCACGTTCATGTGGTGAGTTCGATCTTTCGCTCCGTTTTCTACTGCCGATGTTCAGGTTTGGAGGCACGGCGATCGGACGCCGTCCATCCTGATCCCCACGGATAAGGCCAACGGGATCAAGACGTGGCCGGACGGACTGGGCGAACTCACGCTCAAGGGACTCCAGCAGCAGTACGCACTCGGCAGTCTGATTCGTGCCCGCTACGACGGCTTCCTCTCCAAACGCTACTCGCCGTTCGAGATCTACGTCCGCTCGTCCGACTTCAACCGAACGCTGACCTCCGCCCAAGCGAACCTGGCGGCCATGTACAAGCCCGAGCCGAGCGAGCAGTTCATCAAAGGAATGCAGTGGAGGCCGATCCCCGTCCACACGCTGCCCAAGCACGAGGACAAGGTGAGTCTCCCTTCTGGTTTTTTGTTTCTATCGGTCGAATGTTCAGGAGCTGTACGACAAGACCCCCTGCCCACACGCGGACGAAGAGGAACAAATCGTCTACAACAGTCCGCAGATCCGAAGCATCGAAGAGGACAACCGAGAACTGCTGACCTTCTTGGCCACGACCTCCGGCTACCACTCGGACGGATCGCCGCTTCGTCTGCGCGAAGTGTGGAAGCTGTTCGATCCGTTGTGGGCGGAATTCAACCATCCGGAGAGCCATCAGCTGCCGGAGTGGGTGAACGAGACCACTCGGGAGTCGATCTTCAAGCTCTACCACCTCGCCTCCTCCCATCTCTACGGATCGCCGCTTCTCAAACGACTTCGCGCCGGTCCGCTCTTCGGCGAGATCCTCAATCGAATCGAGAGCTACGCGTTGGGGCGAGTGGATCGTCGGGAGAAGCTGTACGCATACTCGGCCCACGACACTGCGGTCTCCGCCCTGCTGGCCGGCTTCGACATTGTTCCGCCGATGTTCCCCGAGTACGCGACCGCTTGCTTCGTGGAACTCCACCAACTCGACCAGTGGGCCAATCGTTCGCGTGAGTTCTTCTCGAATGGTTGTTTTCTTATTTGCCTGAATGATTGCAGGTGTTCTACAAAAACGACACTCATCGAGACGACATCTTCGAGCTGAATCTCCCGCATTGCTCCGATCCGTGCACGGTGGAGCAGTTGGGGCGTGTAAGTGCGGACGTGCGTACCGTGTCCGTTCAACTGGGAGGAGAGGTGCGGCCTCTACCAAGTGGTCTTTCCGCACTTCTACTTGTGTACGTTTGCTTTCCGTTCGTTCAACGAGTATCTTCCTTGATTCCAGACCTGCTCTTTGCGGCCACCGCTCTGACGGCCCTTGACGATCGCCACCGTCGTTCGAGTGTACCGCTACCGCGTGGTCTGCGTGCCCAATCGAATCCGAACGCCCAACTACAAGCTGCTGGTCGAGAACGGAGATCCCGAATTTGATTTCTGGGATTGGATTCGGTTGTCTTGTTCTTTCTGTATTCTCTTGTTCATTGCTCATCGGTCTATTTCCTTTTTTGCTTGCTGCTTCTATGCCCCTTCCGGTTGTCTGCGTATCAAAGCGGTTCATTTCCAGTGTTGTCGGTTTCCTTCCCATGGTAAATCGGGTTGCTAACTGCTAGTCATTTGTTCTTTGAAGACATTTCCTTTGTGAGGATCGGATGGACTCGAATAAAAGAGTTGCACGGTTGGAATGAGAGTTCGCAGGTGAATGGAAACACGTTCAGGACGTGCAGGAATATCTGCTTGTGGAAAATCCTTCGGCCTTTTCCACTCCCCGCTGTTTCCAGGCAATGAACTGCGCCCTGCTCTCGCTCGACTGTTCCCAAAACGCGTAGTCCGTTCGGAGTGCAGAATGGTGCCCCGCAAAGCGACCTGAACTCCCGAACATGTCATGTTGTCGACGGCGTTCACTTCTTTTGTGTTGGGTTGGTGCGTCGTCTACCTGATCGACTACCTCCTCCGCTCGTGGCAAATCAGCTGGTATCTGCGGTTCGCCGAGAAACACAGCCTCGTCGTTTCCCCTTCCAAGTGAGTTCTCTTCAATTGTCTATCGTTTCTATTCTTCCGTTTAGATCCGATTCTATTGGACCCGCTTCGACAATCACCGCTACTACTCGCCCTTCCTCACGTTCCAAACATGGACGGCGACCACTCGCTTCTCGCGGGTGATCGCCGTCTGGTTCACGATCGGGACGTTGATCGCACTGGTCTTCTTCTTCGTGATGCCCGTCTACTTGGGATGGCTGCTGTTCACGGAAGTGCTCAACTGGATCTCCCTCATGCAATGGTCGAATGCGGGCGCCTTCTCGTGGCTTTCGTCCGTTCGCGTGAATTCGGACGGGATCTACGAACACGCCGAGTTGGGCGCCCTCCCCAGCACGATCACCTACGTTCCGTTCCACAACCACGTTCAGAGTGAGTCCGCGAGCAGGTGTGGGTCGAACTAATCGCTTGATCGTTGCAGCGGGTCTGATTCCTGTGGTGCCCGGAATCAACATTCCAATCTCTCACCTTCCGATGTTCATTGTTCGTCTTGGTGATCGCCGGTGTCTTGCATGAGGTCGGTGGATCGCTTCCATTTCTTCTGTTCATTGTTGTTTTCAGCTGGGGCACGCAATGGCGGCGTTGTGCGCGAATGTCGGATTGAACGGGATTCGGCTTCTTTCTGCTCGCCATCTACGCTGGAGCGTTCACCGAGCTGGACACCGAAGAACTGAGTGAGTTCCATTCCGTCCGCTCTGTCCACTCACTTCTTCATCTTTTAGATCGGGCATCCTCAGCGCAGAAGATGCGGATCTACTGCGCGGGCATCCTGCACAACGTCGCCCTCGCCCTGCTGGGGCTGGTCATCCTGTGGACGTTGCCCTACCTGCTTCTTCCGCTCTACACGTCCAATGTTGGAGTGATCGTCAAAGGTTCGGTCCTTTTCCATGTTTCATCCATTGATTCGATTGTTCAGACGTCGATCAATCCTCCGGCCTTTACGGACGGACGGGACTCATGACCGGGGCCCTCGTGACTGCCGTGAACGGCTGCAAAGTGCGGAACGCTTCGGATTGGATGCAGTGCCTCGAGAATCTGCGGGTGAACGGACCGAACTCGGGCTACATGATGAAGCACGCGGACGTCCTCCCGATGCTCGCCTCTCCCAACTACGTGAAGCAGTACGGGGACGAAATCCAGTGCTGCGAGGGCTTCTCGAACGAGACCTTCTCCTCGCACCTGTGTTTCAACTACTATTACGACTACGTGACCAAGAAGCCCTCCGACGAGCAGTACCGAAATCAGGCGTCCCTTCCGCTCGCCACAACTCCCGTGGCCAAACTCCGCGAATCGTTGGGGATCTTCGAGAAAAACAACTCTCTTTCGGATGTCCGTCTTCTTTCCACTCTTCTTTGATTGATGCTCGTGTTTAGACGCGTGCAATCCGCAGCAAGCGGCTCGTCCTCCCACTGCCCAAGTCCGCTCTGAACGACGAGCCGGCGAACAACAATCAAACGTCCATCGTCCACCTGCAAGTGAACTACGCGTGTCTGTCCGCACGTGTGGTCACGAAGAAGCAAATGTGCATTCGAGGAGTGGTGAGCCTCCATTCTTTCATCTTCCGATCTCAATTGTTTCTTCTCAGACCACTCTGCGCGATGACTACGTGTGCGTGACTCCGAGCCTGTACAACGGCACCCAACTGCTGTCGTTCGAGTTGAACAACGGGAAGGACGTCGTTCTGTTTGTCGGCCCGGTCACCGAGGTGAGTCTCTTTAGATTTCTTCATTCGGTCGATGCCCTCTTCGTTTCAGCCCGCTTATTTGGTGCGCGTGTCGGAGATCGTCCCCCGCTTCCGTTGGGTTCCGATTTGGATTCGCGGACTCAATGGAACTCTTCGGCCAGTACCTGATCACGTTCTCCCTCGCACTGGGCGTCCTGAACTCGGTGCCCTGCTACGGACTGGACGGCCAGTTCATTTGCTACACGGTGGTCGACTACTTCTTCGCTCGTCGCTCTCAATAGTGCGTTCATTCTTTTGTCTTTAATTGCAGGTGGATTTCAGCATGCGGGACCGAATCGCGGGCACGACCGTCTTTCTCGGCACAACGGTGTTCCTTCTGAATTTGATCATCGGATTCGTGAAGCTGTTTTCTGTTTTATTTGCGTTGAATCCTTGCGGCTAACTAATTCTTCTTGTTGTTTGCTCTGTACCAGTGCCTTTGTTTGCTGTTGGATCAAAAAATCCTCTAGTCGGTTTATTCGCCCATGTACACAGTCATTCATTGTTTGTTCCATGCAATACGAGTTCTCCAGTCGTCTATATCATTCCTTAATCGTAAATTGGGCCAAAACGCGCGAACTTTCAGGTACTTACTCATGATCTTCCGTTGGGACTTCCGATCCCCGAATGTCTTCGTTAGTCGCCTTCCTTTACGGTTCATTCGTGCATGTGATTGTTGAGAATGCAATGAAGCTGGTGTGATTGTCTCTTGTACAGGAAACGGGAATAAATTCGAAGCAAATGCGGAGAGGAATGCGTTCAATTGAAACCACGTGCCGGTGATTCTCCTCTCATGTCGAACGAAGAGCGGTGGTTGTAAGCGGGGGGTTGTAAATGGCGAGAACGGAAGGTGGGAAGGCGAAACAAATGCGAAACGCATGAAGAGACGCTCGCAAACCGCGAAATTCGCCTGCTCCGCTAAACGACGCGTGAGGTCCGAAAAATCATCGCTGCGCATTTCGTGTTAGCGCGGACGTTTGCGAGCTTCCGAGCACACGTATTAATGACTCATGTCGTTCATAAGCGAATGGAGATCCGCTCCACTTGTTTGTTTGCTCTCAGATTACATTATGGCCGTGTTTTAAGGCCAATTAACCGACCATTCTCCGGATTTTCCATTCATTTTTTGCTGTTCGGGTTTGCGATAATTTTATTGTGATGTTTTACAACAAGTCGGCGGTTTAATGAAGCGAGCGTGAATTTCGATCGTGTGAGCCTTTCTTGTAGCCTTGTTTGCAGGACGAGCGATGAGAGAATGAAAACCGCAGCGAATGTCAACTCGTTTGTTGGCACCAACGGAAATGTACGCCTCGAACGACTTTGAGCTTGGAGGTGGGTGGATTTTCAGTTGTTTTTGGTTGAAATGCGAGCGTTTGATGAGTGTAGGATTGTAAACGAGCCGCTACCGCCCGTCGTCAATTGAAAAGGTTGCGGCTTTGATCAGACCGAAATTCCGATCACATTTGAGGCCGACATCCGTCGATATCCCCAATTAATCAGATGACTGGCGGGTGTTTTGCGGCCACATTGGTTTTCGATTCATTCGCACGCTTTGTTCACGGCCGTTGATCCGCCCCAATTGGCGGCTAGCGGCCATTTTTAAACGCATTGAGTGGGGAGGAGGAGGAGGAGACCGGCCGGCCGGCCGGAAGGTGGAACAGGCCGTTGACCTGAGGCCCGTGTACGTGGGCCCCCATTGGCTGCTCGTTAAATCTCCGGCCTGCCCGTGTCGTCGGCCGGCAGCCGCCGTTGTCCGGAAATCGGGGCGCTAAATCAGGGAGGAGGATAAAAACGGAGCGAGAGGGAAGGGCGGACAACCTGCGGATCAGTTTAGTGATCGGGGCGTCGGGCCGCGCCGTTGGAATTAGTCCGCAACAAGGCGGACGGGAAGGAATGTCTCACGGGCTGACTGATGGCTACCCACCGGCGGATTTCACTAGCGGATTGCTTTTTCTCCCTTCTCGCCCGCTCGCGACGTCACGACAGGCGGAACACGCTGATTGCATGAGTCGCCGTTTGTTTGCTAAACAACTTCGGATTCCACTGGAAATCTTCGCGCGCTTTTTTGTCTGCCGCTCCCGCTATTTGACCCCTTGGCTTCAGTTCAGATCATTGCGGGTGGAAACTGACGTTGGAAATGTGTCAATTTCAACGGTTATTACAGAAGAAAGACGAGTTTTCGTCTGATCTTCCATTATTTCCAACCAATCCTGCAATCCACGTTTTGCTCGTCTAAAACGTTGATCTTTGCGCAGGGCGTCTCTCGCAGTTCAAAGCGCTTCCAGATAATCTTTAACCTTCTTCAATTGTTTTCAACGGTTTGATTGTACAGCCGTTTGCATGCACGCGTTCGTCTTTAAGTGATCAAACAATGGAAGTCCTCTTCCTGCACGCCCTTTTTGGGCAACATTCCAGCATGTTCGTTTTTACCGTACACCACTGATCATCCGTTTCGCATTCGTTTATTTGAACGAGCTTCCGATTCGGAAACACGCATTATGCTTCCGTCATGCCGCGTTTAATAAACGACACGGGCGATAAACACCGGAAGGTTTAATTATGAGGTGATCGCCGTGAGTCCGCCCTCATCCCCCGCCCGTTGAGGTGCGTAGGCGTGCGGGCGGCGGGCGCCGAGATTTGGGCCGATCGGGCCGCCGCTTTGAGCCAAAAGACGGCTGTGCCCGCGGGCATCACGCCTTCCGCCCTCCTGCCCGCGACGCCTTCGTTTTGCCGACTGACGCCCGCAGGGAGGATCTTCTTTTTTGATCCGCGGCCCAAACCTCCACTCAGTTCGCTCTTTCTCGAGCGAGAGACGAGTGGAAAGAACAATTGGCCGGAGAGAAGCGGGCGGCTCGTACCCACGGCCAGGCTTCTTCGATCCCCAGCGCTGCCTTCCCGCTGCCTTCCTTCCACCCAGTCGCGATATCTCCCCCGCTCGTCTAAATTGTTTGTACCTCTCATCGGGAGCAAATACCCGCACACGAACGAGCGTGATCTGTGATTGCGCTTCGGCTCTTCTCTCGTTGCAGTTTACATTCGATCAAATCCAATCGATTGCGTATTGCTCGTTTCAAATCGCCCGTTCGAGTTCCAATCCACTCGTTTATTCCCGTTTCTTTCAGCTCCCCCGACGAAGAAAATGCCGGACGGAAAGGCTCCGCACTTCCCCCAACAGCCGGTCGCGCGGCAAAACGACGACGGCTCCCTGGAGCTGGAGTGCTTCCTCGAGGCCCAGCCGCTGCCCGACATCAAATGGCACTACGACAACGTGAGTCATTCGGGATCATTGATGGTGGCTAACTGACCTATCGGATTGCAGAACGAGCTGAAGGAGGGCGGCCGATTCACCTTCCGGACAGTCAACAAGGGCGGCGACTCGTACTCCGCTACGCTGCAGATCAAGGTAGCCGAAAGGATGGCGCAAGAAGTGGCTAACAAACCGAGTCGTTTAGGATTTGGCTGACAGCGATGCGGGCTCCTACCGCTGCGCGATCGTGAACCCGTTCGGCAAGGGCAATGCCAACTTCAACCTGAAGCTCACCGGCTTCTCGTCGCCCACGTTCCTGGAGAAGCCGCAGATCTCCTCGCGCGAGGAGGGCCGAGTGATGGTCATGGAGTTCAAGGCCAAGTCCCTGCTGAAGCCGACGTTCGTGTGGCAGAAGGGCGAGGAGATCGTGGCCGAGTCCGACCGGTACAAGATCATCACCAAGGAGGCCAACCCCAACGAGTACTACGCGGCCCTCGAGATCACGGAGCCCAAGAAGGAGAAGGACGCCGGCCAGTTCGTGTGCACGGCCAAGAACGAGTCCGGCAAGCTGACGGCCACGTTCTCGGTCAAATTCGAAGGTTTGTTCGAGCAACTAGCATCTCCCCAATCATCCAATCCATTCCTTTCAGTCCCGCAAGGCGCCCCGACCTTCACCCGAAAACCGCAGATCCTCCAGAAGACCTCCGACTCGGGCGATCCGGCCATCGTCTTCGACATCGGCTACCAGGCGGACATGAACCCGGAGGTCATTTGGCTGAACCCGAAGGGAAAAGAAGATGAAGGAGTCCAGCCGCATCAAGTTCAGCAGCTCGTCCGACGGCGGCTCCAACACCTACACCGCCCTGCTCGAGCTCAAGAACTACAAGGCCAAGGACAGCGGCACGTACACCTGCAACATCAAGAACGACGCGGGAGAGGCCAACGTCGAACTCACGCTCAACATCGAGGGTACGTGAACTGCGGGGGTTGTTTGTGTTTTGGTTGGCATGTCCCGTCCGTCCGTTCACGCGTATTGTCTCGTGTTTTAGACGACGAAGAAACAACAGCGGCAAGCTGATTGTCCGTTCTGCATGTTTGTCTTGTACATTCGTTTCGTTTCTCGCCTTCCAATTCCCTACGGTTCGTTCACGAAACGAGTGATCCGTTTGCGGTCTTCCTGTTTTGCAGATAACTCCTTACTTGATTGGAACGGGGGCTAAAACGGATAGTTGGATTGGATTAATTCCTTTGTGTTTGCGGTGAATTCAAACGAAATGATCCTCCTTTGGTGGCCAAACGCCAAAAAACATTCCTCATGGTCTAATCGCACATCCCGATGTAACCGATCCCCCGCTATTCTTCTCGTTCTCTTCTTGTTTGTGTTGTGTGGGGCGGTCAGATCGAATGCCCACGTGATCGCTCATTCACCGCTCTTCGATTTCAGGTCCGCTCGACGATGGTGGAGACGACGCAAGCGAGGCGTAAACTGGAAACCGATCTCGCTTCCACGTTCAACTCCATGCCCAGTCTTCTTCTTCGTTTTATTTCCACCATTGAACCCAAATGGACGAAAAGGGTCGTTTGGTCCGCCCGTTGGACGAATCCCGACATAATTTCCTTCCCTCTTCTTGTCGTCTGCTGATGTTTGTTTCTACATGTTTGCCTTCTCTTCCGTTTCTTCTTTTGTTTTCCTTAATTGCGAGTTAAGGCTCTATCGTCTTCTTTTCGTTAGTCATGCGAGTGTCCGGCTACTTCTTCTTTTGTCTCGCAAATCGCCCCCCACCCACTATCTGCCGTTGCTCACCCACCCACCGCTTTCTAGTCTCCTCTCTCGTATTCAACGTCGCATTTCGAAGTTCAACCCGTTCATTTCTGTAATCGCCGCAATTTTGTTGTTTCGAGTCGACATAAAGACCAAGTCGAGTTCGTTCTTCTTCCCACACGCGGATGCCTTTCCATCCGCACAGGCGTGTTTCTTGGAGTCAATTGGAAGAGGATCCAAAGGGAATACACCAGCTACTGCCATCAACCATTCGTTTCTTCCCCCCTAGTTTATCAGCATTGCGTTCAGTAGTCGGTAGTGCGGTCATTTTGTTCGTTTTCGTTCGATGGGGGAACGTTGGAAATAAACAGAAAACGTGAAGAAGACGGCTGTTTATTGGTTTAAGAAAGGGAACGTTGCATTCGGTGAGGTAAATCAATGAAACTCTACGCTAAACGAGGAAGTGCTTGCGGAAATCTCAATTGAGACGGTTGGCACTGCTGAAGATCAAACGAAAGAAATGCGGGGACTATTCACAAATTGCACGTGATTGAGCGCAAATCCAAACAATAATCGCTTGTATTTACAAACGACGAACCGTAGATATCGGCAGCAGAAACAATTGCGACGAATGGAAGCGGAAAGAAATGATCACGCGTGTTTGTGCCGATAGTCGGGTTCGTGTTGTTCGCGAAGTCGGATCGCAAATGCCCGCAGTTCGTCGCGGCACCTCGCCGGGCAGTCGGTAGGCGGTGGTCTTTCGTTCGTGGTCCGAAGGAGTGAGCGAGAGTCGCTTCAGGGCATCGCGGGCAACGAAGGACAACGGCTGGAGCACTTGCTCACGCGCACGAATTCGCTTTCGCCGTTGCGAAGACCACGTGTTGAAGGCGGACAGCTGCTTGCTGTTCAGGTAGGAGACCGCAAGAAGGTGGATCTGTTGCGAAATCGATCGGATTATTCGTCAATCAAGTAAGCAAAAGCGAACGCTCGTCTTCTTGCAACGACCGTTCGCTTCGGCGGCCATCTGGACCGCAGATGGGCGTTCACTCACCTCTTCTTGTCGTCGTTGCTCCGAGACCACGTCCGGGTCGGCCATCACTTCTTTGAACAAGCGGACGACCTGTGGACTCGCCACCCTTCAAGAAGGGCATCGACGGCTCTTGTGACTCGTAGAATTTCTCGTTGTTCAGCACCTGAAGACACGAATCGCTCAAACAACCGAACACGCGCGTCCACTCACCTTGTCCGACTTCTCCAGCCGCAAGTCATTTCGTCGAGGGGCGGGAGTCTTGTGCGATCGAACTAAAGAATTCAGGTGACGCCTCGTTCTTTTCCTTTCGCTTACCGTGATTGTAGTCCTCGTAATCAGTCGGGATGCGCACTCTCGTTATCCGAACCGCCTTGCTTGTGACTGCTTCCTGGCTGGAGTCCAGTGGCTCGGCGTAGTCCAACTCCAGTCGGGGAGTGGTGGTCAGCTCGGAGGTCAACGCAGCGGACGGGGATCCCGTGTACGAGAAGGGCTGCTCGCTGCTTTCCGTCGACTTGTGCCCCGCCGTCTGCGGGATGCTTTCGTTCGGGAGTCGAGTTCTTGGTGGGCGCTGCAGTTGTTGTCTAAAGCGAACAGTTGTGACCAAAAGCAAAGAAGAAACCACTCACAAACTCTGAATAGTCGACGTCCTCTTCCGTTGCTGCTGCTGTCGGTTCGATGATTGAATGAGTGGAAGAAAGGATGGTCGCAAGGGTGGGCGGCGAGGTCTCGACGTCGATGGCCGCCTTCGCGTCCGTGATCAACGTCTCGTGCTGCTGCGGATTCTGGGTCGTGATCAACGGGCCCATTTTGCTCGCCCCGTTGCCCGCTCCTCCGTTCTTCTCCAGCTCCTTGTCGAACATGTCGAGGACGGCGAGGATGTCGTCCGTGATCAGCAACTCCTTTTTGCAGTCGTCTCCGGGCACGTAGTTCTTCCTGAACAGTCGAATAGAAAGCAAATCAGGAAGCGATCACCCACCAAACGGCACGGATTTCGTCCTGCGCGAATTCCGGCAGCTGGTCGATGTTCGCCGGAAGATCGCATTTGAGTTCGGGCTGGAAGAGGAGAGCAGTGACAAAAGAAACAAGAAAATACTCACGTTCTGGGCAAAACTCCTTCGAACCCCAACTGTCAACGCGATCAATTGAACAAGAAAACCGAACGGCCGAGCAGTGGAACTTCATTTCGTAGCCGCCGCGAACGCCCGTCTTACCGTAAGATTTCGCGCGCGTCCGAAACAAGCCCGCCTCGGACTGCTTTCGGAGGTCGAACGGCAGTGAACTGAAAAACGAATCCGAAAGTTCACGCGATCGAGATGAGTCGACGGAATTAGCCACGTTTTTTCGTCCGCAATCAAGAAAGCGAACACGAGAGCGAACAGAAAAACGAAGCGGGCATTCCGCCTAATGAGTACGAGGGGATGCGTAAGCCCGCTGGATGCCTCCGGACGGGAAGAGGCGGAGCGGTGGGAGCGGAGGCGAGCGAGTGACCGTGAAAACGATAATGGTCGACGCAAAAAACGTGCGCAAAATAAGCGACCATCCAAGTGGTGGTGATGCAGGCGGGACGATTAAGATGCATCCCCGGGATGACCGCTTGCACGTCTTCATATTCGTCTGTATTATTCTTCCTCCCCCTTTCCTTCTTTGATTATTCCGCCGGCTGTTGTCGTCATAAGCGGGCGATCTTCTTCACGCCCCTCCGTCTGCCCGCCTGTGCACGTTTTTTGTCTCCCGTTAAGGATGACCAACAGGAGGCGGGAACAAGTTCCCTCTTCCTTCCTCCCACTCCTTTTGTCTTCTGCTCGAGGACGTCGACGGGCGATCCACGTGCGGGCGAGCGGACGTGTGGGAGTGGACGATCGTCTCGGGCTCTTGAGGGCGGACGGCCTTCGAAGACGCCGCATTTCGATGGCGCCACCACTTCCGCTTTCACTCCGCCGCCTCAATTACGTGATCCACCGACTGACCTTCGGGAAGCAAAAAACATTCGGTGGAGTGGAAGAAGCAGTCCGAAACAAGAAAAAAGAAAGTAACACAAACAATAAACTGGGCAGGCGGTCTTCGAGCTGACCGGAAGGGCAGAAGAGGCACAGCCGTTCGTTTGCAGGAAACTATGCGTGAATGTGTGTTCGTGGTCAATGCCCTGCGGAATCCGCAAGCGCAGCCGAAAACCGGCTACTTCCCATCCCTCACTCGCCTGTAAGCGGGTGACGTTATTGTTGACGTGGCGCCCGTCCATCCCGAAAAGCAAATTGGCTCCGTTTGGAGGGCGGGCGATCAATGGAAGTGCGGATTCCATTCGTGGTCAACCGTCTCTTTTATTCACCCTTACAACCATGAATAATCCAAGAAATAAGTACCAAACAAGCGTCCTTTGCAACGAACCGAAAATGCCAGAGAACAGAACCAAAAAAGACGACTCGGTGAACACGGAGGAAGTGCGTGAACGAACAACAACGGAAATCGAGTCGACTGGTCTGAACTCATTGGGGAGGCAGGAGGAAAGCCGAGTGGACGATGTCCGTTTTGATCAAGTTGGAAATCCCTTGATTTTCTAATGCCGCATTCACGCTCAACAGGTGCGTGAGTTGTCCGTCCTGCAATGCATAAAAGATTGAACGAGTGAAAGAAGGGTCTTCTGGGCTCACCGCGGTGCGAATCATTTGCTTCGGTTGGACGCCCAGCCTCTGCATCTCGGCCTCCACCAGGTGGAACATCTGCCAGCTGAGCCCTCGGCAGGGAAGAAGGCGGTTGATCTTCGCGCGGAGGCTGTCCTTTTCGTTGGGGCTCTCGTAAGGCGCCGGTTCGGCCACGAACTTTTGCCTGAAGGGGCATGAACGATAAAGAAGACACAAACGAAAACGTACAAGATCCGCTGCTTCAGCTCGGTTGGGAGACTCTGGAATCCCGTGAAATTGCGGTCGGTGCGCAATCCGTTGGGGCGGTGGCCAAATCGCTTTTTGACCTCGTCCACTACTTGCGCCGGCGTTGCGTCTCGCCTGGCGGGCCCCACTCGTCTCGCGCGGCCGGCCGCGCGGATCGGGCGGTCGGCCAACGTCCATAGGATGCGACAGCGATCGCGGGCGGTCTTTCGCCGTTTCTCGCCCTTCCGGCATGAACTCGCGACGGCCCCAGTAATCAGCAGCCACGGCCGTGACGGGCGGGGTGTCGGGCCCGCCCGCCCTCGTGCTTCGATTGATGGGGGCCGAACTGGCCGCCGCCTTCGTATTCCATGCGCCACGAGAAGCCGGGAACCGTCTGCCGCCCGGGTGTGCAGCCTGAGGTCCATCTTCCGATGACCCACTGTTTGTCTAAGCATCACAACGTAAGCGAACAAGCGAACGTACCCTCGGTCCCATTTTCCTTCCGACGTGAGGATTGGACGAGAACGATCGAGTGCAGAGCAATGGGGGTCGGCCGAGAGCGAGCCGGCCGGTGGGGGAAACATCTGGAAACGGTGGCAGCCGTGCGCGAAGCGCAAGAAGATGCGGTACAGGATAGACGGCGGCAAAGCGTCGAGTCATCCTGGCAGTGGTTTTTGACTGGTCGCTTAGAGAAATGACACCTGGACGTTGCTAAATCCGTTGCAAACACGGAGCTCGTCACCTCGTTTGATTTGCATAGAAGGCAAGACCAACGGGAAAGACTTCCAATACGAAGCCAACCGATGAAGAAATCAATTGTACAGTAGCATTCTTCCTTTTAACCAAATGAGCGGTCTTAGCTTGATTATTGACCGCACGCTAATTGATGTTGTAATCCGGGCTTCATCTTGCCGCTTGTAAGTGAGTCATCTTCACTTCTCGTCCACTGGACAACCCAGCTGGCAGCAAATCGGGCAGATTGCGGCGGTTATTCCGTTACAATTCAATTACCCTCCGGTTTTTTTTCATCCGCCGTCAACCGAGTTAAGAACGAGAGCAAGACGTGCGGGGCGGTCATTTCGCAGCGTCCCCATCGCACAGATTCGAATCGTTATGCTCGGCGATTCCGCGCGTCCCCAAAGAAACCCCTCGAGGCGAGCCGGCGTGTGTTGACCGATGAATACGATGGATGCAGCAAGCACGTGCAGGCATTTCGAAGACGCGCCAAAGGCGGAAATTCGCGCGATTAGATTCTGCGCAATCGACCCGACTGGTCATTTGTGAGCGGGAGGTCGGGAGGCCGCAGGGGGCGGGGCGTGGAGCTTCTCGGACGTGTCGCGCCCGCCGGCGGCGAGAAGCGCTCACTTCCGGCGCTCGTCCGCAATGCCGCCCGCCGATTGACCGGACGGCGGCGACGGGAGGTCAAAAAACTGCCGGCCAGCGGCTATCGACGTCGATAATCGCCGACCGCCCTCGTGTTAACACGACCGCCCTTCGAGTGCCCGCCACACGCAATTCGGAGGTCTTTGTTGGCGATGTTTTTTTGCAAAAGACGAGGATTCTCCCCCATCACTCATCCATGTTGTCGTTTCTAATCTCTTTTCTTACTTCTCTTACAAGTGAGCGAGTGATCAATCATAACAGTTATTAGTCGAAAGTCGCTCATTCTAAGTCTGGCTTACTGGGTTCCTTTTTTCAACTGATTCGTAATGCTTTACGACTTTTCATAACGCCATTTTTTTTAGATTAATGAAAGGACGTTTGTTCGCGAGGAACGCGGCGTGATTGTATTTTTTTCGCGTTATTCACTCACGCTCGGCGTCCTGCTTACGCGTGTTTCTTTATTAATCGTTTCGTATAAAAGAAGTGAATCAAACGGGACATTTCAGTTCCTACGATGTCGCTGGAGAGTTTGTCGTTAGAGGAGTACGGTCTGGAGAACCTGTCGGCTGATGAGGACAGCGACGAGGACCTGGACTGCGCGTCTAAATGGTACGTTTTCCGGCTTGTTGTGGGTGGCTGGCTAAACCATTGTTGTTGTGGTTGGCCGTCTGTTCGTGTGTTCGCGCGGATTTCCGGCATTAGGCGTCCGTTCATTGACTTGCGGTCGCGCGCACTTTCGACCGCCGCCAACTCGCCACTGTGGAC
Organism: Aphelenchoides fujianensis; assembly: GCA_024699865.1. Classification (NCBI taxonomy): domain Eukaryota; kingdom Metazoa; phylum Nematoda; class Chromadorea; order Rhabditida; family Aphelenchoididae; genus Aphelenchoides; species Aphelenchoides fujianensis. The sequence goes on from JAMPIO010000026.1 coordinate 993,074, forward strand.
TCGGAAGGCTCTTGACTTTCAAGTGTTTTCTCGCAACGGCATTCCCCCCGGCGCGCGCTGATGAGGCCGAGCGGTCGGGCAGTTCGCGCGCGCGAAACGTTCAATCCCGACCGAGCGGAGCTAATTAATTAAACGGGACAAAGCGGGCTCTTCGGTTGGCTTATGCAAATTCGTTCGTCCCGTTCGCATCGAAGCTGTCAAATTGAATTCCGAAGAGAGCTTAACGGTGATGAATACAAACGGTTAATTTACAGTACGCCCAGCCTCCTTGTTCTCTTGTTTGTGTTCAATATTTTCCTTTCGAAGTTTGGGAGTTAAACGCTTTGGATTGACTCCTCCTCGCTCTAATTGGCGGATTTCAGCCCGCGCGGGCGGCCGTTTGCGGTCCATCCGCGCATTGGCAACAAAGAATCCTTTCGGTCGGCTTGTTGCACGCATGATTAGATCCGCCCGAGAGCCCCGCATTCATTTGTGCAGCGTATGGCGGGAGGGAACGTAAATATTCCCGCCACGTTGCCTGGTTTCGGCCGTTGAATTGCGGCCGCCGGTGTTCCGGCCATCGTCCACTCCGCTGGCTGCTTTGTCTTCAAGCTGCCCGGCAAGGAGATGCATTCGGTTGGTGCGGGGGCGGGCGGACCGGCCGGTTGAGTAACTTGAGGGGCGAGCGGCGGGACTCCTGACCGAACACATCTGCTCGCTCGCCCTCGTTCCGCGCCAAACCTGAATGGATTCGAACGCACTCGATAATTCTTTTTTGTGCGCACAACCCGAGATTTCGCCCCCGCGCTTGTCCCTTGCGTCCAACTTAGATCTCGATCTCGGCCGAGTCATTCGAAGCGAACGGCTAATTAATGACAACTTCGTGCGCAATTCACCGCGTACCTTCTCGAAGACGTTCGCTAATTCGTGGCCGAAGGAGATGGATTGCGGGCGAGAAAGTGGACGGCGGGCGGGCGGATTTCCGCAGCAACAGCGGAACCTGTTCGTCTTGCCGTAGGGCAGCAATTGTGTCCGTTCGGGTCACTTTATGGCCTCCCGCACGGTTATTGTCCACTCGAATGTGTTCCTTTTGGATCGTGTACGCGAAATTCGATCCCGCATGAGAGCGAGTTTGCGCCGCCAAAGGCCGCAACTCAAAGTGCTCCCGCGTTCCGTTTCTGCAAATGATCGCTGCAAATTCGAGTCAATTTGTGAGCATCTACTTCTATGTTCGATTGTGATTGCATTGCTCGCTATGTACGCGCTCAGTTCCGTTCGAATGAAAGAAGAAGGGTTGGAGTGGACGAACCCTACGATCTGCGAACGAGTTCGAGTCAAAACGAGGTAACAGCTGCGTTTGGCGCCGCTTTCAATCGCGATGGCCAATGATTCATTCGGTCAGCGAGCGGTTCGATTCAATTTCGTGCGAACCCAATCCGATCGGAGCGCGTTCGTTTCGAATGTGCGGGAGAAACAGGCGTCAAAGCGGTCCGATCCTCGCGGCCGTTTGTTTTGGTTGCTGATTGATGAACGGGCGGGGCGGAGATCCGATTGCCGGACATCTTGACGCGCGTATTTCTTCCCTCGCTGGCGATCTCCCCCGCCAGTCGCCTTCGGTGCCGCCCGTTTGGTTCCGGTCGGGCTATCGGTTTCAGGTAATTGCGGCTTGCCGGCCGGCTCTCGTGCGGCTTCCCGCCTGCCCGCAAAGGGCGCGCGAGCAGCCGACCGTCGCGCCGAACTCCCGCATTACGTCCTTGGCTTATGGGCGTAAACGGAGGAACAGCGTGGGCGAGCGGACCGCTAATTTGCGTTCAATCCGCCCGCTGCCTTCCGGTTTATCTCCGCTCGATCGCCGCACTCCTTCCGAATGCCGTGACTCACGATCAAGATGTGCGGGCGGCTGATGGCGGTCGATTGGTCCACCTCTTCGCTTGTCACGAGCAGAAGACGCGCGCAGATCCCGTGGAAGCCGCGCGATCTTCGGCCGATCCGCACGTGGTTTCGATCGAGTGCGTTGAATCGGTTATTGTCGCTCCGCTTGCTTATGCACCGGCGGTGTTTGTTTTGGAATTGATATTACGCGCATCGGTACGGGAAGTGCGGGCGGTCCGCGCGCTCATGATGAATCCGTGCGGCCCGAAAAAGCAGAAAGCAGGAGGGAGGGCGGGCGCGGTGAATCGATCTGCTCGTGGCCGACGGATCGCGCGCGTTTTTTCGTCCACTTTCACTATTCGACGTATTTTGGCCGTCTTCCAGCCACTCTTTCTTGCTTACCTCACTTTCAAATCTTCTCTAGTACGAACGCTTGAAATAACGCAATGACCGAACGTGGGGTCAATAATTGCATCTTTCTGCAGCTACCTGGCGGTAATGAGAGATCCTCGCGCCGCTCCGGATATCCAGAGTTTACTCGTAATACTTTGGAATTATCCAAGCCCTCCTCCATCCGGCGGGTGTTCTGTTTGGGGTTCGAGTCGCCGCCCACTCGCAAACGTGCAAACTTTCGTCGAATGCTTCGATCGGGTTTAATCGTCGCATTCGCCCTCGAACGAGAGGACGCGTCGTCGTCTTCTCGTGCGTTGAATGGAGCGGGGATTAGTTTGCATGTTCCGAAAGTCAGGCGCGTGTACAAAACAAACCGCCGAACTTGGAGCGGGCGGAGAGTGAAAGCATTCGGCGAATGAAAAGTGAGGCGAGCGCGCGGACGAGGCGGCGGCGACGATCGGCATTGTGCAAGCGAATTAGAATAATTCCCTCCCCTTTTGCATTTCGTACAAAAAGCCCCCGGCCGGGCGGCGCGCGTTGCGGAGTCGGCGGATCAAAAGTGGGTAAAATTCAATGGAAACTATCGAGTGAGCGGGCGGCTAATGCAAGCGGACGGGCGGTTCTGTTGTTGTTTTGAGGCGCCCGCTCTCGCCGCACCACTCCGGCGGATGGTTTGGATTCGAGATGCGCGAACTTCTCCGGGACTTGTCATTCCCGATCAATCCGGACGCGTGGCTCATCATCGTGTTCGCTGCGGACAGTTCCGACCGATCGCTTGCCGCATTTGCACATGTCAGAAATCCGCGCAATTCGCGATGTTTAGCCCCGTCATCCCCCAAAGGAGGAGGCGGGCGGCGAGTTTTCGTCAGGAATGCGGGCGCGAACTGACCGTCTGTGATGCCGTCGGGCGGTAAACGGCGGGATTTGCGGCTTTCGCGATGCTGCGCGTCCGTCACTTTTGTCCCGCTTTTTTCGCCTCCCGGTCGGCCGAATTCCGTCGAATCCGACGGAAGCCAATTCGAAGACAGGCCGTTTTTGTCCGCTGACCACTTTGGACCTGGCGGCAGAGCCGCGAGATGTTGGCCAACGCGCACATGCAAATTTCGGTTGACAATTTCCCTTGCCCATCCACGAATGCAGCAATTCCGTCCGTGGGGATTTCGCACCTGACGGTCTCATTTGGCCGAACGTCCTCGCCGCCTTCCCACCGATCGATCGCCCACCTGCACGATGGACGACCTTGGGCAGGCTGGAGAAGCGGGCGGTTTGGAGGAGCGTCGGAATGGAGAAAAGTCGGATGTGTTGCCGCAACGTCATCCCCTCGCACGCCCTTCGACACCTGCGCATTCCGACGGAAATTCCGTTCACAAGCACAGGCATTTTCATTTCTCATTACAACCCTGACCTTTCGGTGGGCGGCTCGCCCGTTAGGCGAGCGGATGGGCGTTTTGGATGACCGCCTCGATTTTCCGCTCCGCCAATCGGGCAATTTTGGCGGGCAAATTGAGGACGCGATTCGAAAAACTTCGAAAGATGCCGTCTCTCAATCTCCTCCCGTGGGTTCTGGGACGTTTTACGGCGTGGCCGGTCAGTTTATGTTACGCGATGCGACCGCACGTTCCAAACTCGCCGCTCGCTCCTCCCGATTCCACAGCGACACGGCCATAAATAAAGAGACTTTCGCGCCTGGAGCGGGACGCGCGCGTCTTTTGTGGTGCGTGCGGTCTTCCTTCCGCCTCTCACTTCGAGCTCCCCGCCTTATCAGCTCGTTCCATCTTCAATTCGCCGCGATCGTGACATTCTTCCTATGAATCTGTAAGTCAAACTCAACTCAAGTTGGGCACGAAGAGGGCGCGTTTTTGTGGACACATCTTTCGGCCGTCCACTCCCGATCGTCCGTCTTGCATTGCGAAATGCGGGCTGCATTTGCGGCACGCGGTTTTATCCTCGTTGCGCAATAGTTCCTCAAAGTTTCAATTCACTTTCACCTTTATGAACTTCTTTCATTGATTAATGCTTGCTAGTCGAACGCGATTTCTGGTCTTCTTCAATTCGAAACGCGGTGTTTGGAATTCCGAAACCATCCACTTGTGCTCGCGGCCGCATTCACGCGATTGTTTGAAGTCGGGGCGGCGAACAAAAGGGCGGAAATGTTTCGGCCAGTCGGTCATTAAACGCGTCGGCCAGCGGTCATTCCGGCCGCTCCGTGCTCATCCACGAGTTCCGCCCCGCTCGTTTATCCCGCCCCGAACATTCCCGCTCTCTTGTTCGCCTGGCTGCTCACTTGTGCGTGCGAGCGTTTGAACGACGACCGAAAGGGAAGATTTGGCCCGGCTGGCCATTCACGAGTAATGGCATTCTTCTTCTTCCGCTCTACAAATGTTTTATGGCCGCCGCGTTTCGAACCGCTTGAGCCGCGAGCTCGTCCGTCGAGACCGCAAGGAGCGGGCCGGAATGACCGGCGGTCATTTTGTTCCCGAACGAGGGAGTTCCGTTATTGTGGCTGTAAATTAAAGGCCCGCATGAAGGGGATTTATGCCGCCTTTAATCCACTGCATAAAGCGGTTTTCATCGTTACTTCTTATTCCTTCATTCAATTATGTCCATCCTCCACTCGCCTTTTGTTCGCCGTGCGTTCTGCAATTCCGTTACTTGTGGCCGAAACATTTCGATTCGCGGGATTGAAGAGAGACCGCAAAAGGAAAAGGGAAGAGCGAGTGGATTGGCCGTATGTTTTGTCCACTTAACTGCCGCACTTCGACGGATTGTCGCCTTCGCTGCATCAGCAGTTCGCCCGCCCTAACAATGGAGTCCTCGCCGACCGTTTGAGTGACTAGAGCGCGTGTTTTTTCTCCGTTGTCCATTCGCAAAACCCGAAGGGCCATTTTGACAAACACTCGCCGACTCCTCCCCCGTCCGCCCGTCCGACTGATGGACACGCCTTTTGGACGGTCCGTTCTCACCTTCCCGCCCGCTCGCTCCCCCCGCTCGTCTGGTCCCGCTTGTTGTCGGATAAGAGGGCGGCCGAGAAGATCGTGTTTCATGTGTTAGTCATTGTTTCTCGTCTGGAAACAAAAAACTCTCGCTTTTGTGCTTCGCTCGTTCTCGAAACAAAGCGGGGAATTCGCTTTTTTCTCGCCGAATATTCGGGCATCCCGTCCGACTGGTCACTCCGCCCGCCCCGCTGTTCCCACGGACCGTCCGCGCCCGCATTGCAGTCGGTTTTTGCGTGTAAACAATCGGATTGCCCAATTCGATTAATCGAACGCTCGTACGTGCGACTGCCACCTCATCGCTCAATAGTTTACATTCCGCTCGTCCCGGCCGGCCGATCTTCCAGTGGTCGGCTCGTATAGTCGGAGGGGCTGTCTGGCTGCGGGTGCGAACGGGAAATGAGTTCAATTCGGTCGGCCCACCCCCGAAAGAGCCCAATCGCGAGAATCGGGCGCTCATTTCGGTCCATCGACAACTGTTCCCTTTCGCTGCCGCCCGCCGTCCCCGCCGCCCGCGTTCGTTCGGCGGGCCGAGCGGCCGGCGGCGCGCGTTTGGCTGTTGATCCCATTGGGCGTTTAATGTCCTCCTGCTCGCTCGCCTCATCGTTTACGGGAAATGTTTCGTTTTGAGGATGCCGAATTCCGCGCCCATTTCTTATTCGTTTGAACCGCCCGGCTTTTATGCGTTTGCATGGTGGTGTTTCTTGGCGAACTTCGAAGCCGGCATTTCTTATGCATTCGAGGAACAAAACGCGAATCGGAGCGCCGCTCCATGGAGAAGTGCGCGTATTGTTGTTCTTTCTTCTGCGACGGCTTCGCGAACTTGCATTTATGAAAGGCGGCCCGTCGGAATTGTTGCCAATTTGCGACGTTTGTGCGCATCCCTCCCCAAACGCGCCCGCCCTCCTCGCCGCATTCCTTCTGTTCTCCTTCGAATAATTGGCGACAGTCACTACAACGACGGACAGCATCGAAATGACCAACGGTTGTCGATTTTTCGTCCACTTCCGCCCGCCTTCCGCAATCTCCGCCAATTCCTTTCGGTGTCGTTAGGGACGAGATCGGCGGTTGGAAAAGCGCTCCCAAAAAGACGCGTATTATTCGCCGAGATCGTCAATCATTTCGCGGTACTTTCCGACGTTTCGGTCGCCCCCGCCGTCCCCCGCTCGCTCATGTCCATTCCTTCAGCTGGTTTTTCTCTCCCCCCTCGCCTTCTCTTTCTTTCTTATTCTTTTCGTTGTCTGTTGAAGAGTACGTGATTTCTGTGCCGTGATCGTGCAAACCTCTCCTTTCATGAGTACATCCCAGTAATCCTCCTAATGGTTGCAGCGTTTCCACGTTCCAACTCCTCCTTTGCGACCTCGAAAACGACGACTGCGCTCCGCCGGGCCATGAACAGTCGACTGTTGATCAGGTGGGTGCATTTGATTCACGATTTATGACCGTCACTCTCGCGTCCCCTTCCGCTCTCCGGTTTATCACCACTCGGGCTGCTCGTCGCACATTTCCGCTCGTTTTTTCAAAACCGAAATGACTCACGTCTTTTTCGGCGTCGAGCGGAGGCATTCGGGGCGCTTTTCAATCATCAGGGGCGAAACATTTGGAACATTCGGGGGGCGTTTCGTCTGTTTTATAATTTCCCAACGATTCACGACTTCCGTCCATTCCCTCCGTTTCTCTTCCTCCGCTTTCCGGGCGACAAAAGCCGTCGGAGGGCTCTTTTTTCCGTTGTCCTGATAAATGGATTCCGATTTGGGTGCGGGATTCCGTCCGCTTTCGCAGTGCAAAAAAATTCGCGCCGCTCCGCTCGCAAGATTGGTGGATTGGACTCCGCCATCTTGTGGACGCGTTTTTGATGTCCGCCGCTCGCCCGACGTTCGTTTTGGGCCGCGAGGAAAAAGCGCGCAATCCGCCCCATCAATTCGCTTTTTTGGCTGCGAATTGCGGATCCGAGCCGCCCGTGTGTGGGTCGCGAAGATCGGGGCGATCCGGTCGGCTAATGAATCCGCAAAACAAACGATCAGCCGACAAAAGCGGCGGCAATTCGTCCCTCATCGCTCTTATTCGGGCGGATTCACGCGAATTCGGGTGTTCTCCGCTTTTATCACGTCCTTCCACGCATTCCTCGCTTGTTTGGGGAACCCACTCGAAAGGCAATCTTTGGGATTGACGGCGATCGTATAGCCGGCCGGTCGGTCGGCCGCTTGGTGGGCGGATTGATGAAATTGCCGCCTGCGAGCCGGGGTCACGCCGCTTTTCGGGCAACGGGCGGCGGGATGAAAGAAATCCGACGAACGTTTTCCTTGTCCGAATTTCGATGCGCACATTCTTTTTGCTTTGGAATTGCGGCAATTAGGATCCGAATTCCAGCGGAATCTTCTCGTCCTGCTTTGTTTATTCGAGGCGAACACTCGTACGTGTGATTCGGCGCACCGAATGGTTTCTGCTGACTCATCCCCGTGCTCATCCTTCGATTCCTGCTCCGTATTTCCGATCTTTGGCTGTTCGCCGGAGATTCGCGCTCTGGATGTCGTGGGTTGGCGCGCGCCCCACGTCGGTTCGCGTGTTGCACTAAAACACGTGCGTTCGGCGGCGATTTGTGGTTTTCGCTCGCGGGCGGGGCTCTTCCTTCCTGCCAAGCAGCGAAGGGAAGGAAGAAGTCACATTCCAGAAAGCGAATGGAGGTGGACGGGCGACGGTTTCGTACCATCGACTCAAAGGCTAAACGATTCCGAAGGGCGGCTTTGAGGTGATCGCCCTCTTCACCGCCATTCACCCTCTTCGCTGTGTGGTGGAAATGAAATGACCATTAGGTTCATTTGCAATCGTTTATGAGCGCGGATTTACGGCTTGGAATCGGTTGGAGTTATCTGCCTTTCGCCCAATTCAACTCGCCCCTCTTGACCTGTTTTGTCTGATCGCTCCACCCAACTTTACGGCCCGTGCGCCGCCCATCCGAGGGCTATTGTAAAGCAAAAAACCCGACCGGCTCGTGTTCTCAGGATCCGATTGCAAAACGATGGAGTGCGGGGTCGATTTTGAGTGACGACTCATCATTTTCGATCGTTTTTAGCGGACGGGGGCAATTGAGATGTCGCGACATCCTTGGCGGCCATGTACGCGGCCCTCATCGGTCATGTCCCCGTCCGGCCCCGTCCAACACCTGTACGCTCTCATGACGCGCTTCGTTGAAAAGTCCTGAAATTCGATAACTAGCGGTGATTCATTTGCGGGCGGGCGGGCGAGCGGGCGGGCAGTGGGATCAGCGAGCAGACGGGCGGGAAACGACTTTCCGCTCGGATCGCTCGCCCCAATTGTTCCACATCCTGCCAGTTCTTTTCCTCCTCCTTCCGCTCGTTCATTAAATTGGTTGGGAGCCCGAAGACAGGCGGGGAGGATTTTATTCGGCGGCCCGTGTGAAAACCGATTTCTCCGAATTCCCCACCCGACGTCCTCCCGCTTGATCGCCGCTGTTTTTCTCCGATCGATCCTCGTGCTCGACGGCGAGCGGCCGGCGATCCAAAACGTGCAAAATTCGATTAGGCCGACGACATGTCGCTTCTTTTTGTTCGGGCGGCCCCTCCCTCCGGCTTTTTGCCCGCAGAGAGGAGATTGTGGCCAATTATGCGGCTCGTAAAGCGAGGCGATCACTTCGAACACCACTTTGCGGTCTCCGTTCGCCCATCCGTTGGCTAATCACCGCCAAAGTTGAGTGGGTGAATTGAAGAACGTGCGCGAGCTGTCGTGAAGGTTCTTCGTTCGTTTCCGAATCGGAAGAGGAAATCCGCTCCGTGATCCGCGAACCGAATGCATCTGGACGGAGCGGATGGACGCGAGGGCGAGCCCAGTGAATGGGCGGGTGACAGCTGGACAACATTGGCGACAACAAAGCAGCGGTTTTCTTTTGGCTCGTTCATGCATTCCCGCCCGTTTTCTGCGTCGGTAGTTGCCAATTCAAATCGACCGCAGACGGCCGCCGTTTCCTCTTTGATCTCCGCCCAATCCGGCCGCTTTTCCCGCACGCACTCGGCAGTCGCTTCTTTCTTTCCGCCTCTTTCATGAAGAGGTTCCGTACGGATCTTCTTTTAGTGGATTAGCCTTCCTAATTGACTCGATTGATTTGAATCTGTTTGTGTTTGCCGGCCGGGAGGTTTCGATAAAACGAGCCGGCGGCCGGAAGGTGCGAATCGACGGGCGCAATCACACGGCCCGCTTGTAAACGGCGGTCTGCACGAAAAAAGTGACCAACGTGACCGCCTTATCGCGTCCATAATTTGAATTCGTTTTCTTTTCGGTCGGGGCGTCAGGCAAAAAATAGCAGACGGACGCGTGTTGTTGCAGCGAAGGAGACGGCGGGATGATTACGCCATCATCGCCCCCTGCTGCCGCACCTGCCCGATCGGGGGCCTCTTGACTCCGCATTCGGCTGGCCGGCATTGTCCACTCGTTTGCCGGTCGGCCCGAACGGGACTCTCGAGTTCGCTGCGGGTGGCCGGAAATCTTATGCAAGCGAAAAGAAGCGGAAGAACCGTTCAGCTGTTTGGTTGCGGGATTCGGCTGCTTGCTCGCGTCGTGATTTGAATTCTTTGGTGTATGTCCCTTCTTTCGGTCTCCCGCAATCCCTTTGAGGCATTCGCCACACGTCATTCGAGGGCTCCATTGTTGCATCACAAGGCCGTCGATTGCGATCAGCGGCGAGCGGGGGATCGAAGGAGGCATTTTGTGCGGTCTTGTTCTTTCGATCAGGCCTCACTTGCTAGATGTTTTCCATTCCTTCTTCTGTACGGCCGACCGCTGTTTCCTTCCCCGTTCCCAATGCAAATGGAACGACGGTCCGGAGGCGCAATGCTGGGCGATTGAAGGCGATAAAAATCGAGCATAAGCAAGCAGGACGCGGGAGGACGGGCAAACGTGCTGTAACGAACGGAGCGGGACGAACACGAACCGCAAAAAGTGATGAAAGCTGCGGGGAAACGCGGAATGCTCGTGTCTTCCCTCGCGCCCTTTTCTCGACTCAATTCAACATCCCGAAGGTCGTTAAATTCATTCCTTTCGTTGCAGGTAGACGCCCAAATCGTGAACTCATCTGCCGCGTCTCCGATGGTCCTGGGACGTGCGTATCGGCCGCCGAACGGGAACGCGCCTGCCCAGTCGGCCGATCAGCCGCCCGTTCCCCTCGGCCACCGCCGCGAAGGTCTCGTTCGCGCCTGCCGTTGACCTCAAAAGTTGCGCTCCCGCCTGCTACGAGCGCGAGCCGGCCGCGATGACGGCGCTACCTGGGCCGACGGCGGTCCATCAAACCGGCGGAACACCAACAGCTGCCGCCGCGTCGGTCGGGAACTCTCGCGCGTTCTCCGTGCAATCGCCGCATTACGGAGGCGGAGTTTCGGCCGCCTTCCCCACGCCCGCCGCCTCTCCGCCCGCCGCCTTGCGGTCGACGAGCGGCGCGTTGCTCGACGCCGCCCCTTCCGCAATCCAACAGCCGCACCCGCCGGCCCAACCCGTTCATTGCACCGCCCGTCTGCCGACCACAAGCCTCAACGAAGCCGAAAATCCCGAACAAACCACCGACGAATTCGCGCCCGTCGTCGTTCGCCATCGACCCCAAGTTCCGCCCAAGCCCCAAATCGACATCGTGCGCTACAGCATGGCCAATGCCAAGGGTTCGTTCTTTTTTCGGGGCGCATTTGATTGACTCCGTCATTTCAGACGATCTGGACACCATCCTGAGCGAACTGCTCGAGTTGGAGGACCAGCTGAACGGCGACGCGGCCGATCAGATGCTCATGGGGATCACGCCGCTCGTCCACTCCAATTCCATGCATTCGCAGCTGAGCAATTCGACAAACAACTCCTCGAATATTCCGCCCAAACCCGTCCCTCAAGTACGTTTGTTTCCTTTCGATTTGAATCTTTCGGAAAAACTCCTGTCGTCCACTCTCGTCGTCAAATTCAATCATTCGTGCAAATCGATGCAATGCAGGATTGTAATCTCGTCGTTTTCAGGCCACCGCTCCGTTCGCCCACCCGACCGTCCACTTCGCCTTGCCGAACGTCACGCACGTCCAGCCCGCGAACTCCGAGGCGTGCGCGAGCCCCGACGCCGATTCGGCCTACGGCGACTCGTCCAGCACCGAGTGCTCGTCGGGCGGCGTCCGTCGGAATCGGAACTCGGAGATCTCCAGTGCGGACAGCTACCGGGGATCGCTGAACACTCCCAGCCCGACCAATCAGGTTTGTTTTTCGTTTCCGCTTCCTCCACCTTTCCACGGCCTTTGACCGCCCGCCGGGTTGCGCGTTGGGGCGGCAAGGACGAGCGGAATGTGAGAAAGTGGCCCGCCTTTCCGCCGCCACGTTGCGGGCGACGCGTTTGAAGATGATTTGTTGTGGGCTGGGGATCGCGTGTTTCCTTGCGAAAAGTGTTGATCTTTCCGGAAAGGGCTTGTTTGTGCGCATCGTTTGATATGATCCAGCGGCTTTGTTGGTCGTTCCGTTTGGGTGTTTGTTTTGATCCCAACGGAACGAGCGGTATCTCCAATCGATTCAATTAAAACGGGCACTCATGCGCAACAATCGGGTGGGCGAAGCCGCGGAATCCACGGAGGCAAGCGGAAAGCGGCGTGCCGTGTGGAACCCCGAAAACCGGCCGCTTGGCGAACGCGCGGAATCGTTTTCTGCGTCACTCGACATTCCGCCCGCCATCTTCGCAGCGTGACTCAACTGCCGCTGCTGCAGCGGGGGTTGGCGTTGCGGACGGGTGTTGTCGAGTGCACGGCACATGATCCGGCAGTCACTCGTTGGAGTCTCGCCGATCGGTCGCCCTCCGCCTCCAATCACCCGCTCTGTCCCGCACGGGGATCGTAGCGGAGCGGCGGCGGCAAGAGCAACGCGTAACATTTCGCATTACCGAGCGCCCGGTCGGCCACACATCCGTCCGGCCGACCGGAATAACAATCTTTTTCATTGCATAGGTCGATGATTCACGGGCCGACGGACGGAAAACAAATTTCTCTCCGCCGTCGATCGCCAGCGGCTACCCGGCCGCCGATCATCGAGAGCGTTTTGTCTCGCGCCTTTCGACCACCCGCACGCCCGCTTTCAAAACATCCCCCGTCGATGTTTTGGTTGACCGACGCCGCTTTGTTGCGGCGGGCATTCGCGAATTCCCGAACAAAACGGAGAACCTTGTGGCCTCGAGCGAAGTCCGAAAGCCGTCGCTCTCGGTCGGCGATCGGCATTGAGCGATGGCGGCCGCTCGCTCGGAATTCGAATGCTGCATGCGGGAATTTCCGGTTTCGATTGCGATGCGCAGCGAGCGGCGATCGTCGGCAATCCCGCCGCGCCGCGTGCGGAATCTTCGAAATGCGACGAGCGCCGTTTGGTTTCACTTTCACGACGAAAATTCGGGAGCAGCCCGTCTCAATTGTGACACCCACTAATCCCGGAGCTTTGCACGTTTCCGCTCCGCAGAAGGGCGACTCGTTTGCAATCACCAACGGCCACTTGAAGCACTCCGAAATTGAAAGCTGTACGAATTTCGTTTCCGTTTTGTTCACTTCAAATCGCTCTCAATCGAAAGCGAATGCTGGCAGCGGGCTGGCCGGCAGATCGATTGCGCATCCTCCAAAACATCTGCCTAATGAAACTCGACACTCGGCGGTCTGTTCGGATGGGTTCGTGGCCAATCGGAGCGGCGAGGAACCGAAAGTTGGCCGCGTTTCTTTCCGTTCCGACCGGCCGAACATTTCCGTACGGTCGGCAGTCGCGCGCCCGCAAACCAAAGACGCCGCCGAGTGACCACCGGAAATTCGAAGGGGGGCGCCGAAGACGCGTCTTTTCGCCATTCTTCTCTTGGATTAGCGGCAGAGGATCCAATTGAGGGGCCGCTCGGTGTGGTCGGACGAACTTCGAAGCCGTCCGCTCGCAGCGACTAATAACCGAAAGAAGGGTTCTCTTTTGTTCCGTCCTTGCATTCCGAACTTCCGTTCAATCAAACGAGAGAATTGCAATACACCCAGCAGAACACTCGAACTCATACGAAAGGCAATGCACACATCAATTCTTTCTTCTTTCAGGCGTCTCCCAAATCGGCCTCTTCGGACAGCGGGACCAACGGCCTGGGGTCATGCTCCTCCTCGCAGAACGCCCTCTTCAACAACAACAACAACAAGCAGCCGCTCACCGAAGGCCGAGATCAAGGCCGCGAAGATCCGCGAGGCGTTGGAGAAGATGAAGGAGGCCAAGATGAAGAAGATCTACGTGAAGTTCTTCCTCGAGGACGGCTCCACCAAGGGCCTGCTGATCGACGAGCGATGGTCCGTGGCCGAGACGATGCAGCACCTGGCCGACAAGCTGCACATCATGCTCACGCCCGAACACGCCATCGTCGAAGAGTACCCCGAACTGCACATCAGTGAGTTGTTCTTCTTTTGTCTCAAAAATGGTTGAATGGGGAGGCTGAAATCGAATTACACTTGTTCGAATGCTCTGTTTTTGTTTTCGTCTGCCCAAAATCCCGTGGGAATCGCGCTTTTGCTTCAAAGCGATCGAATTCAAACAGATGGCATTTCTATTCGATACACTTGAGATCAAGTGGAGGGCATAAGCAGTGGGCGAATGGAAGTGAATGCGCGACCACTTTGTTTCGTTGAGTTTGAGCGTGTGGTCAGCAGACGCGCGCCGATCTTAAGCCGTTTAGTTCGTTTGTTGCGTGCTGAACCCGCAGAGCAAACGAGTCGACTGCGGGTGACCGTTGCAAGCGAGAGTTTGTGTTTGATTCCCGCCATTGTATCCGCGCACGTGGCGGCGATTTGCGCATCGAGCGGGCGGACGGGGAGGTTGCGAGTCGGGAACGCAAGCCGGCCGGCGGATTCGCGCACGCGGCTGCTCGGGATTCTTAAGCCGATCGGATTACACGTCCGCTGCACGCGCCGCGTTTTCACGCATTGGCCGCCCGCGAGTGCGCGGCGACTCCCGCCCGCCCGCATCCACTGGGTCAACGTTTAATTAGGCGGAAAGACGCCCCCGACCTCGCAGCTGGACAAACGATTGACGAACAGTGGGGATGATGGGCGAGTAATAAAATTACAATTTGCATTCAAATGGACATCAAGAGGGCGTAAACGGTAATTACTCGCCGCTTCCAGAACGCATCTACGAGGACCACGAGTTCATCGTCGAGAACATCGAAGACTGGCTGCAAGACTCCAAGAACAAGCTCTACTTTATCCGTCGCATGGACAAGTACTGCTTCATCCACAGCCCGCAGCACTACCTGATCACCGACAAGTCGGATTTCGACCTGCCGCCGCCCGACGCCGAGTGGACGCCCGAGCAGAAGACGGAGCTGCTGCAGGTGAGTCATTACCGTGATTGCCGACCTTCCGACTAATCCGAATTCATTTGCAGAAGTACGTGGACAGCAAGAACCTCGTGCCCGAGCTGGAGGGATGGCTGATGTTGAAAGCGGACGGGAAGAAGTCGTGGAAGAAGCACTACTTCGTCCTCCGCTCCTCCGGCCTCTACTACTGCCCCAAGGGGAAGATGAGGGGCGCCAAGGACCTGCAGTGTCTTATGAATGTCTACAACAATCAAGTGAGCACTTCCATCGGACAAGGAACAAGAGTAACCGAACGTCGTTCAGGTGTACACTTGCACTGACTGGAGAAAGAAGTACAAAGCACCGACAAATTTTGGCTTTGCAATCAAACATCCGAAAATCCAAGTCAAAACCTCCAAATACATCAAGTGAGTCCCTCGTTCATCGACTGGGCACTCATTTCCATCCCGCTGCTTTCAGGTACATCTGCACGGAAGACGAGAAGACGTTCCGCAAGTGGATCGCCGCCCTGCGTTTGATCAAGGTTCGTTTTCTCTTCTGTTCGTTGAATTCAGTCGTGGAATTGCAGAACGGAACGGCCTGCCTGGAGGAGAACTTCCGCCGCACGTTCAACACGATGCAGAAGGCGGCCCTCGTGAAGCCGATCCACGTGGACGTCAACAATCCCGTCCACCAACGCCTGCCGACCGTCGACCTGAGCGGAAAGTCGTCGGCCTCCTTCGCGCGCGGAAAGTGTGGCCGCCTCAGAGTCAAGGCGGGATGTCGAGGGCTTCCGTTCAGTCGTCTCAAATCCGCTCGTTCGTCGATCCCGCGCTCTCGAATCGGGGGAACGCGTCGCCGAGCATGGCCTTCGATCAGGTACGCCCTCTTCCGTCTGTTCTGTGTGTGTAGCCACGTGTTTTCAGGATGACTGCGGCACGATCAAACGCCAACCCGAACCGCTGAGCGCCTCGTCCACGACCACCTTCAATTCGAACGCGTTCAACCAGCGCACGTCGAGCAGCCAGTCGCCCGCCCTTCCGCCCACTCCCACCCGCACGTCCGTGGCGTCCGCTTCTCGGATGGGAGAAGTGGGGCCGCCGGAGCCGTGCGGCGTCTACGCGACCGCCGTGAATCTGACGGCGGACAACGCGGACTCGGATTCGGACGAGGAGCAGTTCCCGCCGCCTCCGGAGGTCGTCTACCACAATCAGAACTCCAGCCTACGCCCCGCCCCAACCGCTCTACTCCAACGTGCTCCCGCCGCAGCCGGTCTTCAATCAGCGACCGATCGAGCACGTGCAACAGCAGCAGCAGATGAACCACGTGAATTTCCGTCCGGGCATGCAGGTACGTGCTTTCCTTCGAATGATTGCATTCTGATCGACGAATCGTTTCAGCCGCCGCCCAAACCCCTGTTCCTGACGCCGAAGCCCGTCCTCCCGCCGTCCACTCCGCAGCCGCCCGTCGGGTTGCCGCCGTTGAGCAACGGGAACACGCCGAGCCGGCCGAACAGTCGGGCACCGCCGCCCCCGAAGCGGTCGGACAACACGCGCCTCCAATCGCCGCTGACCGGCGAGCACCACAAGCAGCAGATGGACTTCTTCAACGAACTCCAGCAGAAACTCCAGCTTCAGAACACGCGACAGAACCAAGAGATCCACGGAAGTTGATTTCTTCTGCCCAGCTTCCGACTATTTTCGTTTATTCCAATGAATTTTGTTTGTTTCTCCGATCGACTCGCATATTTCTACGTCCAAGCAATCAATCGTTCTTCCGACCACTCCCGCATCATTCCGTTTGGCCCGCGGGCCACTCGTCCTGCCCGCATTGATGCGCGCCCGCCTTCGTCTTCTGATTGGACGCCGAACTGCCGTGCAGCCTCATCTCGAAACACCGGTGGATTTTCTCTAAGTTATTCTAATTCGTAATCATTCCAATTAGTGCTACTTCGATATTCTGCCATTGTAAATCGTGAATGAACTGCGCAATAAACGATCCCTGACAATGAAGCCCGAGTTTTGATGTGATGAGGAAGGAAAGGAACGAAAAAGAACTGATTTGAATAAGAAGAATCAAATGAATAGGGCATTATTGGAAGTTGATCCGAAAGACCTGTGGGTTATGTCCGGTGTTGCATAAGTAAGCAGTCGGTTATCTCCCGCGCGATCGTTTCGCGTAATCCAGATTCGCTTTAAAGGTTGGTTAGTCGGTGAGCTTAGGCGGTCAGCAGGCGAGAGCCGCGCGGAACGGGTTCGCCGTGCGGCAGCCGGTTTTGAGGTCGGGAACGGGAAAGCAGGAGTTTGCGCGCCGGAACGAGATAACGTAAGGCTTTAATGCGAGCTAGTGAAATTGGTTGCCCGGCCGGCGAGGAAGCGAATGTTTCGATTTCGAACACCTGCGTTTTGATTTGGTCGCTGGGGAAGAGGATTGCTCGTCAAATGCGGTCGCTTGCAAACGAGAGTGAAACGCGGCGCTCGTTCCCAAAACTGTTCGGCTTTTTGTGGTCAAACAAGCGAGCGGGGAATCTCCGCTCGTTTCGTTCACCCCACCGGTCGCCCCCCAACGGCCCGTCTTCGCCTGCTTTCTGGTTTGCAAGTGAAATGCGTGAGGACTGAATAATCATTTCGTTGCTCGAACACTCCACTTTCCGCCGTTGATTCGAACAGTTTTCGTTTCAGTTGGGAGAAATGGCCGACCCGCAGCTGCCGATCAAGGAGGCGGATGCTCAACAGATTCCGTTGCGGGATGGAAAAGAAACACAAAGGAATCCCTGCCGCTTCTTCGGCTACAAGGCGTGAGTAACCGGACGGCGAATCTTGTTCACTTTCATTTAGCTTCGTGTTGCTCCTCTTCCTGGCCGCCATCTTCATCCCCACCGGCGACTACATTTGGGAGGAGCTGAAGTCGAAAAGGATGGGGCCCGTGGTGAAGCTGGACGTGGGCAAAATCCAGGGCACAATCATCACCGTTCAAGACCTCTTCATCGTCGCTTACATGGGAGTTCCGTTCGCCGAAGCCCCCATCGAAGACAAACGATTCGAGGTACGGCTTCGACAGCAAACGTTTAGCGGGCATCATTTCAGAAAACGGTGCCGTTGAAGCCGTGGAAGGGCAGTTCGAATGGCCCTTACGGCCGGCTATCACTGTGCTCCGATTCGAAGGGATGCAACGGATCATACGAGCGAAGACTGTCTCTACTTGAACATCTTCCGCCCGTACCAAATGGCAAGAGGTCTTCCAGTGTTGTCTTTAGTTCAATCCCTTCGTTTTAGAGCGACGATCCCGCACCGATCTACTTCAACGTGCACGGCGGCGCCTTCGAGTTGGGCAATGCGGGAACGTTCGGGATGAACGCGGATCGAGCGCTGAAGCTGCTGAAACGAGGCGTGATCATCGTGTCCATTCAGTACCGGCTGGGGGTGTTCGGTGAGCTCTTCGATCAACCACACAAGTTCGAGTAGGAGGTTTCTTTTAGGGTTTGCATCGGACGGCAGCAAAGACTTCGCTGGGAACTTGGGTGAGATGGGAAGCCCTTTAAACGGGCAGCAATGAATAGACGGCTTGCAGGCTACTGGGACCAGAAAGAAGCCCTTTCGTTCATTCATCGGAATGCCGAACGTCTCGGCGGCGATCCCAAGCGCATCACGATCAGCGGCGTGTCGGCGGGCAGTGCGTCGGTGACCGCCTTGAGCATCTCGCCGCACACCCGCGACTTCGTCCACCAAGTGGTCGCACACAGCGGATCGACGTTCGGCGCGTGGGCGCTGAGCGATGACGTGATCAAAAACACGCAGCGATTTGGTCAACGTGCTCGGCCGCAAACCGAACGAGAGCGTGAAGGTTTGAATTGGAACGGCTGTTTTCGTTCGGCTTGCTCAATGGGGCGTGTGTTTAGGATCGGTTGAAACGAGCGGACGAAAGCGGAGATCTACCGGGCAATCGAAGCAATTGGAACCTCTCATTTCGGGGAGAACTTCGGAGTGAGTTCTGCTTTCAGCCGTCATTGAGCAAAGAAGAGGTGTGTTGTTTAGACGTTCATTCCCCGTCTGGACGGCGACTTCTTTCCGGCGGACATCCCCGAACTCATTCAGCAGTCTCCTCCGAAAGCGATGGTGATTGGAATCACCGTCGAGGAGTCTCTTCCGTGGAGTTCGTTCGAGAAAGCGGTACACCCTTTACGGCCGAGTATTGCAGCCGTCCTCGGCCTGCTAAACGGCACGTGTGTGTCGACGATGGTTCCCTTCGAAGAACGTGCGAATTTCTCCGCTCGACAGCTCGAAGCATTGGTTCGCGGTTACATCGCAACGGAAGCGATGTTCAAGGACAAAGCGAAAGAAGTGCAGGACAAGATCCTTCGGTTCTACCTGAAGAACAACGGCACAACGGAGGACAACGTCTTTTATTTGCAACGATACACGCAGGTGATGTCATTCTTCTTGTCTGCTCTCATCGTCCGTTCTTTCAGCTGTTTTCCGATCTGCAGTTCAACATGCCGGTCGTCTACGAAATGCTCGAACGGAAGGCCCGCGGGTGGAAGATCTTCGGGTACTTGAGCTCGTACATAAATCCGAAGAACATCCCGTCTATTTGCCCGGTCAAAGGTCTCCAGTGCTCCATTCCGTCGTCGTAATCGAGTGTTCTTGGATTAAGGGCGATCTTATCACGGCAGCGATCAATTTTACGCGGATCTCAACAGTTTCTTCAATCGGGAGACCGATCGTTTCATGGAGCACTTGTACGGCGACTGGATCGAGGCGTTCACCACTCGAGGGTAGGTCGTCGGCTTCTGCTCGCAGTCGCCTGACTTTCATCCTTTTGAGGAGTCCCTCGATTCCGGAGATTCACTGGGAATCGACCACCGACCGGCTGCCTCTTCGCTTTGCCGACCTGAACCCGCGCCCTCAAATGCGAGACGGGCTGCTGATCGACAGGGCGAGGTTCTGGGTGAATTTGACCCACGAGTATCCGGACTACGACATCGTGCGCATGATGCCGAAGAAACGTCGCGCGATCTCATGACTCCTGTTTCGCGCGGGGGCGTTCGACTCGGACTGGAGCATAGGAACGGGCGATGCAAATAAACTAGTTGTTTTTATTTCTGCGGGCCACAATCGAAATGCCCGCTCAGCTATTGTGGTCGAGTCGGCGGAGAAGAACGATGAGTGATTGGAAGAGGGGATAGAACGCCGATCGGCGGGTGAGCGGAGTGGAGTAGAAACCG
Organism: Aphelenchoides fujianensis; assembly: GCA_024699865.1. Lineage (NCBI taxonomy): Eukaryota > Metazoa > Nematoda > Chromadorea > Rhabditida > Aphelenchoididae > Aphelenchoides > Aphelenchoides fujianensis. Next base: position 1,012,854 of record JAMPIO010000026.1, read on the forward strand.
AGTTAGGCGGCGAACCTTCTTGACACTGCCATGGGCGATGGTTTGCTTCTTTTCATGTGTCGTGACCTTTTACTCGCCGATTTACGAGTCTCTTCTTCACTCGTTCAACAACGGTTTTGTCGCAGAAGAAATTAATTTCCAGCGGATTCGAGCGGTCAGAAGTTTCCGCGCGGTAAGTGGCTCGAATTAATCGGGAGACACGATGGATCCTCATTTCAATCACCGAAAAGTCGAAAGAAAGCGGAGGTAAAACACAAAAAGGAATTATCTCCCGCGAGCAATCCGCACCCGCCCGGAAATTGCCGTTCGAATTGGCGCGCGCCAGCGGCTGCGTGTCGTTGGTCCCGCCGCGAACCTCCGGAAGATTCCGCGCTTGCTGCCGGCGGGTATAAAAAGCCGGCCGCCGGCCTGAAAAGTCACCAGTCGTTCATTCGACACTCGCTCCTGCTTCCCCCTCTCTTCCCGCTCATTCTCGCGCCGTCTTCAAGATGTCCGACCCGGTCGACTCGAAGCCGTCCGCCGACCTGAAGCCGACCGCCGCCGTGACGCCGTCCGTCGACTCGACGCCCACCGCCGTCCCGCCGCCGCCCGCCCGTTCCCAGCTGGGCCAAGTGCGCGTCATGCCCGCCGAGGACGACGACGCGATGAGCGACATCGAGCGAGGACGTGCCGCCGCCGCCGCTGGAAGGAACATGCGCGCTCGTCGTCCGGCCTGGAGACCGTGGCGTTCGGCACGCCGGAGGACCTCGCCGTGCGCTACGCGGGCATGATCAACGGCTTCACGGGCCTCGTGATCCAGCCGCCCGCCCCGCCGTCCGCCTCCCAGCCGGTCACCAGCGAGATCCACCGCGCCATCGCCCGCCCGGGAGTGGGCGAGTTGGGCCGCGTGATCCCGCTGCGGGCCAACTTCTTCGAGCTGCACCTGCGGGAAGGACGCCGCCCTCGTGTTCCAGTACCACGTCATGATCACCTACGGGAACCTCCGTCGCCTGGATCGGTGAGTTTTCTCTCTCTCTCACCTTCCGTTCACTCACCTCTCCACTTGCAGGGACGACCACCGCTACCTCTTCTGGAAGATGGTGGAGGAGCATCCCCACGAAGCTGGGCACCCCGTTCGGCATCGCGTACGACGGCGGGCTGCTCATGTACGCGACGCGGCGGGCGGGCGGCTCCGGCATGTGCCTGCAGAAGGAGATGAAGCTGCCGTCGGACGTCAAGCCGCAGCCCTGCGAGCTCAAGATCCAGTTCGCCGCCACCGTCAACCTGCGCGACCTCACGAGCCCGACGCTCCGCCTCGACGGGTCGATCTCGCCGCCCGGTGCAGCTGCTCGACATCGTGATCCGCCAGGCGCTCACGTGCCCGTTCACGCAGTAAGTCCTCCCGACCCTCTCTTCCTCCACTCACCCTCCACTCCTTTGCAGGCAAGCGGAGAACTTCTACCCGTGGCAGAGCTCCGTGTTCAAGCTGCCGATCGCGGGCGTCGAGCAGCCCGGCTTCCTCTCGCTGGGCGGCGGCAAGGAGCTGTGGCCGGGCATGTTCATGTCGGCGCACCTCGGCGAGGGCTTCCGCCCGCTCCTGAACGTGGACGTCACCTCCACGTGCTTCTACAAGCCGCGCGTGAACGGCGTCGAGCTGCTCTGCGAGATCCTCAAGGAGCACAGCGGCAACAGCCCGCGGGCCGCCCAGATGTACGACGTGAGTTGAAGAGCCCCCGAGTTCCGTTAATCACTCTCGCCTTTTCAGCACACGAAAGCTCAACCCCACGTACCGCCTGTCGAGCGGCGAGCTGCGCGTCTTCAACGACGCCGTCCAGAAGCTGCGCGTCCGCGTCAAGCACAAGGACGTGCGCACGTTCACGGTGCTGAGCGCGCGCTGCTCCTCCAACGAGACGTTCTTCGACGACACGGACCGCCCGGGCGAGAAGCAGAACGTCGCCGAGTACTTCGGACGCCGCTACGGACCGCTCCGCTTTCCCGCGCTGCCCTGCCTGCACGTGGGCTCGCCCAGCCGCCAGATCTTCATCCCGCTGGAGCTGTGCGAGCTCGCCCACCCGCAGAAGTTCGTCCGCAAGCTGACCGACCAGCAGACCGCCTCCATCATCCGGGTACGTCCTCCATCGCTTCCCATTCACCCTCACCCTTCTTGCTTGCAGAACGCCTCGCGGGACGCCGAGTGGCGGGAGGGCGCGATCCGGCAGATGGCCCACGACGCGCTCTTCTCGCAGCCCGACCGCTTCCTCGAGGAGTTCGGGCTGCGCGTCGGGCAGCAGCTGGTCGAGACGTCCGGACGCGTGCTCCAGACGCCGCGCCTCAACGTCGGCACTCGGTCGGGCGCGCCGCGGGAGATCCGGCCGGTGAACGGCCAGTGGTCGGAGCAGGAGCCCTTCCTGCTGCCCGCCACCTGCCAACTCCTACGCGATGATCGTGTTCGGGCAGAACAACCTCGAGGAGGAACTCAAGTGAGTGTTCGTCCATCTCAATCATCCCTCACCCATCCTTCGTTGCAGGAACTTCTGCACCCGCCTGCAGCAGACGGCGACCAACCTCGGCGTGAAGCTGCCGCCCTTCCCGCACGTCGTCCGCTACGGCCAGTTCGGCGAGATCCCCGCCCTCTTCGAAGGCGTGTGCGCGCCGAGTACGAGAAAGCGCAGACGAACTGCGACCTCGTGCTCCTCGTCATGCCCGGCCGCAACGGGAGACGCCTACAACGCGATCAAGGAGCAGGCGGACACGCTGCACGGGGTCATGTCGCAGTGCGTCCTGCTGAAGAACGTCCGCCGCCCGACGCCCTCGACGCTCTGCAACCTCATGATGAAGATCAACGTGAAGCTCGGCGGCGTCAACTCGCAGCTGGCGGCGGACGCGGTGACCTCCAAGTACCTCGAGGAGGAGCCCTGCCTCGTCCTCGGCATCGACGTCACGCACCCGGCGCAGGGCGAGGAGCGCCTCGGCATGCCGTCGATCGCCGCCGTGGTCGGCAACATCGACCTCAAGACGCAGCTCTTCGGCGCGAACGTCAAGGCGAGTTTCAACTCCTTTCTCTTCCTTCCTCTAATCTTCTCGCTTTGCAGGTCCAACGGCGCTGCCGCGAGTCGGTGGTGTACGTGAACGAGGCGGTGGCCGAGCGGCTGCGCGCCTTCCACGACAACACCGGCCGGCTGCCCGCGCGCATCCTCGTCTTCCGCGACGGCGTGTCCACCGGCCAGTTCTCGGAGGTGCTGCGCGAGGAGTTCAACGGAATCCGCTCGGCCTGCCGCCTGCTCCAGCCGGACTACCAGCCGCTCATCACCTACGTGGTCGTGCAGAAGCGGCACCACGTGCGCTTCTTCTGCTGCAACCAGGGCGACCGCTGCGGACGCGCCAAGAACATCCCGCCCGGCACGGTGGTCGATCGCTCGGTGTGCTCCCCGGACGCCTTCGATTTCTTCCTTTGCTCCCACTTCGGGCTCCAGGTAAGCGGCGAAAAGGGAAGAGAACAAGCGAACTAACCTCTTCTTTTTGCAGGGAACCTCTCGGCCGTCGCGCTACACCGTCCTGTGGGACGACTCCAAGTTCACGGCGGACGAGATCCAGTCCATCTCGTACTCGCTCTGCTACACCTACGGCCGCTGCAGCCGCGCGGTCTCGATCCCGACGCCCGTCTACTACGCGGACCTCGTGGCGGGCCGCGCGCGCTGCTACGTGAAGAAGCGGCTGTAAGTTCCGCTCCGTCCGCCGCCCTCCTCAATCCCTCTCTGCTTTCAGGCTAGATCACGCCCACGAGACCGCCCGTGCCCGCAAGCAGGGCGGCCCCCAGAACAGCGGCGCCAACGCCGTGCCCGTGGGCCGCGCGGACGCCGCCGGCGACCGCCTCGACTTCATGGACGCCGTCGACCGCATGATGCGCGACTTCGTCTTCGT